>OW240919.1:9279358-9336738 GCA_933207985.1 Pelobates cultripes
GAAAAGACTTTAAAGGTGTATGCTATCTTAGATGATCAAAGCAATCGATCACTTGCCCGATCTGAACTGTTTGATCTATTTTGCATAAGAGGAGAGGTTCATCCTTACACCTTAGGCACTTGTAGCGGCACTACAGAGGTCTTTGGAAGAAGGGCACATGGATTTATTGTGTCCTCTCTAAGAGATAACTTACAATTACCCTTACCTACACTTGTAGAGTGCAACCAGATACCAGCCAACAAAGAAGAAATACCTACACCAGAAGTTGCCTTCTTCCACCCTCACCTAAAGTCAATAGCAAGTGAAATCCCACCACTTGACAAAGATGCTAAAATCCTTCTTCTACTGGGAAGAGATATTCTAAGGGTCCACAAGGTGCACAGGCAGGTCAGCGGACCCCCAGATGCTCCATTTGCCCAGTACCTGGACTTAGGCTGGGTCATCATAGGTAATGTCTGTATAGGCAAAATGAAAAGGCCTACTAAGATTTCTTCATTCAAGACAAACGTATTGCCGAATGGTCATAATACTCACTTTGAGCCATGCCCACATCACTACTGGGTAAAGGAGAAGGTAACTAGCTACAAGTTGCAACATGACAACACAAACCTTTCCCGCACATACGATGACAGGTTTGGCTCTACAGTTTTCAATACAAGCAGTGAAGACAACATGTTAGCTCCTTCAGTAGAAGACAAAGAATTACTTAAAGTAATGGACAACGAGTTCTTTCAGGATGATTCCAACAGTTGGGTAGCACCCCTACCCTTTCGCCTCTCGAGAGAGAAGCTACCGAACAATCTACATCAAGCCATTAAAAGATTCTCCTCCTTAAAGCGTACTTTAAGCAGGAAACCAGAGATGGAAAGACATTTTGTAGACTTTATGCAGAATATCTTTGATAGAGGTCATGCTGAACCCTCACCTCCACT
This sequence comes from Pelobates cultripes, assembly GCA_933207985.1. Classification (NCBI taxonomy): domain Eukaryota; kingdom Metazoa; phylum Chordata; class Amphibia; order Anura; family Pelobatidae; genus Pelobates; species Pelobates cultripes. Next base: position 9,280,291 of record OW240919.1, read on the forward strand.
GAAAGAGGGAGAAGAAGTCAATCAGAGTTGTCTTTGACTCCAGGGCCCAACATGAAGGCATCTCACTTAACAACATGCTCCTCACAGGGCCCAACTTGAACAACAGCCTGATTGGAGTCCTAATTCGTTTTAGACAAGAACCTGTTGCAGTGATGGCGGACATTCAACAAATGTTCCACTGCTTCATCGTCAAGGAAGACAACAAAAACTACCTCAGGTTCCTATGGCACAAGGACAATGACCTCAACAGAGAGGTAATTGATTACCGAATGAGGGTGCATGTCTTTGGGAACAGCCCTTCCCCAGCTGTAGCAATCTATGGACTAAAAAGGACAGCCCAGCTTGGAGAAGCTGAGTATGGATCCGACGCTCGTCAATTTGTCGAAAGAAACTTTTACGTAGACGACGGGCTCAAATCCTTTCCTACTGCTAAAGAAGCATTTGATCTTCTCACCCGAACAAAGGAGATGCTATCCGTAGCAAACTTGAGACTCCACAAGATTATATCCAACAGCCAAGAGCTAATGAATGCATTTCACTCTGAGGACTATGCTGCCAGCGTGAAAGACCTTGACCTTGGGTCAGACACGCCTCCTTTGCAGAGAAGTCTAGGTCTGCTGTGGAACATCAAAGAAGACACCTTCACCTTTCAAGTGTCAACCTGTGGCAAACCTTTTACCAAGAGAGGAGTCTTGTCCATGGTGAATAGCATCTACGACCCCCTGGGATTTATAGCCCCAGTCACCACCCAAGGTAAGATGCTTCTAAGACAACTTACGACTGATAACATAGATTGGGACACTCCGTTACCCATGGAGAAACAACAAAGATAGGAGAAATGGAGAGGTTCTCTGAAGCCACTAGAACAGCTCCAAATTCCACGTTGCTATGCCCCAGTCTCCATTTCAGCCGCTAAACAGAGGGAAATCCATATTTTCTCAGACGCGTCAGTTGAAGCTATAGCTGCAGTGGCCTATTTGAAGACCTCAGGGATCAATGGAGACATACATTGCAATTTTGTTCTAGGCAAGGCAATGCTAACACCAAAACCTGCACATACCATACCCAGGCTTGAACTTTGTGCAGCCGTGCTAGCCGTGGAAATAGCCGAAGTCATAAAGCGTGAAATGGACATTAAAATCGATTCCTTCACATTTTACACAGACAGTAAGATAGTGCTTGGATACATTTACAACCAAACAATTTTACGTGTACGTCAGTAATCGAGTAGAATGTATCAGAAGGTTCTCTCTGCCAAAGCAATGGCATTATATTCCCACAGACCTTAATCCTGCTGATTATGGGACAAGACCTATATCCCCAGCAGCTCTCCATGGCTGCTTGTGGCTGACGCCTCCAAGGTTTCTTCACGAAAACCCCTACTCAATTTCCACTGACGTTACCTAAGAATTGGTACTTCTTCTCCCAAGTGAGTGACTTATGCAAGAGTACCAGACCGTACGGTACTATGGCGGGGAGAACGCCGCTATAACTGTTAACTATGCCACTGTTGAAGCTCCACGGCTATAAACTGCAGACTATAGGACTTTAGCCATCTGTTATTGGACTTCATGTTTATTGTTCATTTACGGCGACCTCTCCTTTCTCTATTAATTCGAGTTGGAAGCTCAATATTAATATAGCTAGCTACTATGATCTACTTAGAAGTTTAGCCTAGCGAGTCACTTTTTATTTTTTGTTCTCTACGCTCGATTTCTAGATCTAGGCGGACCTCTTCTTTCTAATTATTTGAGCTACAGCTTCATATAGTTAGATTCATATATATATAATTCGTACACTTGGTATTATTTTCTTATTTTTGAGTTTTGGGTAGAACTTCTCACTTCCACTGTATATATATATATTTTTTTGTTTTACTACATGGGGCTGGTCATCTGGGGGTGATGTGCCTGTCGGTTGAGAGATGCTGTTCCTGTTTACCTAGGAGGCAGGGGTAGATCCTGTTACAGTTGCTTTTTAGGCAATTAGTTCATCTTTATTGCAATATTGTATTCTTTTCAAGCAACAACTTTAGGGTATATAGAATTCTGTTGAGATTTGACAACATTCTAACAATCTATTCTTTATGTTGCTATTTGCCTTGCATCTGCAAGCATTCTACCACTTTTGAACTGTGGGGCTGACTACTCTCTAGAGGAATTGAGTTACCTGGGTATCTTTATACATAGGAGGAATTTCTTCTAATTTATTTCTCTCTATTTTGAATGAATATACTTTTGATCCCAGGCTATCTCACTAGTGGAGCCAGCCTTTTTCTGCTTGATTGATTTACCATCTATTCAACAGGCTTATAGCCTGCTACAAACTTCAGGGAGCTACACCTTATTTACTGGGTGTTATTCCCATAATAGCAGTTTGAGTATATTCTATGCAGATATTCTGATTTACTAAGGGACCCCTTGAAATATGTTACACTATGGATACTCTATTATGACATGTTATCCTTTAGTACACATACCTCTAAGCATTCACTGACTTACAATATTACCATATAGTAATCTCTTTGCTGTATCTACCAGGCGGCCTCCGACTGCACTACTATAGATTCACGGACCATGAGCCATCCCCCTATGTATTTTATTTAGTCTGTGAATAGTTTTTCAATAAAGTATTTTTTATTTTTATTTATTTTAAGAAAACCAGGGGACTTTATATACTCTCTCAGTGGGCACACCCCTACTTGAGTGTGTTGTGGGAGTTAGACTTCTGCTTTTCTCTCCACACACCCTCATCTTTGGGAATTTTCTCATTTTCATTTACTGCATACCTTCTTTGTTTTGCAGGTATCTCGTATTTATGGCCTACACACCAGTATTATTTCCAATGTTTTCTTCACTTACAGGTTCGAGTTGGACTTTTAGACATTTGGACTTATCTTTATATTGATATATATATAGGCTTTGAAATCTAAAGATTTCAGGCGGGGAGTGTCATGTTACATGATATTGTTTTATTATAATGTACTGTTTCTTTAATGTTCATCTTAAGTTTGTCCCTTGGGCCACTCCATAGTTTGCATGCTGCTCCAGGTACTCCGCTCCCCTTTTTTCTGTTCTAGTGTATTCTATGCTGTACATTCATATGTGACTTGTTTCTCTGCTATCCTGTATGGAGGAATTGTTCTTTTACCTGTCGTAACTGCACATTCTACAGATCATATGACGAATAAACACCGCCAGATCTTCTTACATGTGAGTTGTGACTGAGTAAACTATCTGGGAAGGTGATTTGGTATGGATAATCTCATCAGGGCAATGAGCGCCATGTGCTCCTGAAAAACACATTCATAGCCTCTGCAGCCGGTCCAGAATAATGGCTGCTATGGGGATAAAAGGAGAGAAAGTCATAGTGTGGCGTCCATCCTCCCCTGACCTCAATCCTATTGAGAACCTTTGGAGCATCCTCAAGCAAAAGATCTATTAGGATGGGAGGCAGTTTACATCCAAACAGCAGCTCTGGGAGGCTATTCTGACATCTTGCAAACAAATTCAAGCAGAAACTGTCCAAAAACCCACAAGTTCAATGGATGCAAGACTTGTGAAGCTGCTATCAAATAAGGGGTCCTATGTTAAAATGTAACGTGACCTGTTAAAATGTTTAAAAAGTTAAAATTTTGTTATAAGTCTGACTGAAATAGCTTTTGATTTCAGTAAATATGCTGCAAACACAACAAATGACAATATTCAGTTCTTTACAAACTATAAAGTGTTTTGAAAGTTGCTGTGGGTAATAATTTGGAAAAAAAATCCTGTTATCATTATGAGGTTTGTTCATTAAAATTTAAATTGTACTCTTAATAGTTGATAACATGAGAATTATGCTGACTGTTATTTACATCAATTATTTAGGTAAATGAGAAAAATATAATTTGCATAATAATTTAGAACAGGGTGTAAGGTGAGTAGTGAAGTGTATAAGTTTCAAGGGAATAACAAACTAAAGATGTCTAAAACGATCAAGTTTCATATAAGACAGCATATGAAGGGTTAAATGTTACACAGCGAGTCTAGCAACGCCCTTCTCTACGTCATGGAGCTGGAAAAGTCAGATACTAGCCAATGAAATTGTTTCGTTTTGTAACACTCATTGGAATACATTGAATGAAATGTCTATGAGACCCCTGACTTTTTGCTTAATAAACAAGATCTTTGATTGCATCAGAACTCTCTGCCTTTTCGTGCTTTGAGTTACTTCCCCAGCTGTTCTGAACAGATTGCTGCAAATTGGTTCACTGTTCAGATGAAGGTGGTCGGCCAACCATGGTATTAGGTATAAGACCCCAGGTGATTATAAGAACCCAATTAACTTGCTGTCAGAAAATATTGGGTGCATTCTCTGCAGAATTGGTAAAAGTAAGGCGCCTTTTGTTTGTACAAAATATGCTCAGATCTTTCGTTACCGAAAGTCTTCTGTGTAATGGCTCCTGTCTCTACTGGTAGACCATTCTGGACTGCAGTGTCCGGGGGCTCCTCTACTGTGGTAACCCCGTGTGTGGGACACATGGATGTATTTATCATTTAGACAAAAACAGCTGATTTGGAAAAATTCTGCAACTTAACTCTAGTCACAGCTTGTTATTTAAATACAATTTGGATATGAGTTACTAAAATGCAGAACTTTTGTGAATACCTGTGTAAATGTTTATCTTTATTTATTTATAAATATATAATTATTTGAGGCCCTCCCATGAATATTTAAAGGACCCTCCACCGGTGCGCATGGGTATTTTCCTAGTCTGCTGTTTTCAATGACTTTTAAACATTTAGGAGATATTCACCCACCTGCTAGATGGCAGGTATTAGCACATGGAGGTAAAATACCTCCGTTATAGCAATATTGATGTCTTATTGTCCCCCGTACGATTTTTATTTATTTATTTGTTACTTTTCTAATGTGGCACATAATTAACCCTTGCGCCACCATGTTTTTTTTCAAATTATTTTCCCTCTGCCTGCTATTACTGCTAGCAGGCAAATAGTACTTTAAATGATTAATTTACTTGCAAAAAGCAATAATGTGTGAACGTGCCTTCGGTTTATCTTTGGCCGTCATGCAGTCATTGATAAATTCCTGTGCTATAAATAGTTTTTTGATTTCCGGACGCCTCTGAATGAATGTTACAGAATCGGTTGGGCCGACCAAATCCTGAAAATGCTGTTGGAATTCGTCATTTTCACTGTATTTTGTCAATTTGTACAAAACCTGGTGTTTAGTTAATAACCATGCCAATCCCAAATTCACTTCACTGGGTTATTGAACTAATCCTCACTGTATACATATAGCTCACAGTATTGCTAACAGAGCGACCTTCCACCTTCAGGCTGCATGGAGAGGAAGAACGAGAGCTTCCTTATTGAGGAACAATCTGCTCCTCCTTCCTATTAGGGTTTTAAAGGTGAGATTTACTTCCCTTTACTCCCTTCTCACACTAGTCTCATGTCGGCTGCTCAGCCTCTCGGCTTAGATGACCAAGATTTCCACAGAGAATCATTGGGAGGCTAGTGTGCATGCGCAGCAAATCACCTCTATGTGCAGCATTTAAATGAGAACCTAGTCTGACTCTGCTCTTACAGGAGAAGCCCCTCTAGTGGCTGTCAGTACAACACCTAGAGGTGCGTTAAACATTGCAATGTAAACAATGCTGTTCTTACAAAATGGCAAGGTTTAACAAAGGGGGTAGGTCTGTCTGTAGAACTGACCGGCCCACTTGGTGTGAATGCACGCCAGGCTACCTGCCAATCAAACAGGCCGGCCCATAGAGGGCAGGCCACGCAGAGAGCATGCTCTCTGCAAAGTACTAATGCTCTGAGTGGAACGCTCCGCTATGCTTGTTAGGGAGAGTTCTCTGGTGTTCCCTAAAGTCAGAACGGTGGAAGAGGACGCAAAAATTGGGACTGTCCCACAGAAATCGGGATGGTTGGGAGTCCTGGATAGTTCAATCACTTTCTGATTTGCTGCGAGCTCTTTGCAGAAGCTGCAGTGAAACATTTGTGTTTTCTTTTCAACATTCGCTGTAATCCTGGTTTTGACGTTAACAGTGACTAGACGATTCTCCTTTACTCAAAATGTACTCAATGTGATACAAGGAATAGAATCTTTTAATTGATATCCGCTAATTGTAACCAATCGAGGATACAAAGAATGCAAGAGAAAATGTGAACCTTAATATTAGCTCCTTCCCTTGTGTGTGCCAGTGATTTAGTTGGGTAATAAATAAATTAGAGCAGGCGTGTGGCATCCTAAGATCACACTTCATCCATCTCTCTTGATCGCTGTCACTAACTCTAACAGAATTTATAATACAGGACTACTGACTGAGCATACCAGTACACAACACCCCAAGTCATAATCCAAACCCTATTCACCCGAAACTCCCTGACCTTAAGATTCCTTTAAACACGCACTCACCCCAAGTACCCAGTGCTACATCAAACACTCCAAGCCAACAGTCAATTTAGCCGCGTCCTTTTCAGTGGTGTCTGTGCTGTGTAGATTGTAAGCTCAGCTGCAGGATTCTCTTCTTCTGTTTCAATGAGTCTAAATATTTATCCCCTGTTTGTATATCTAACAATGTTATTTTTGCATAAATTGAAAAGAGCTCTGGGTAAGGCGGCTGCACAAGTACTGTTAAATAAGTAAATATAATTTTAACGGCAACGTTACGAAAACAATGTTGTTTTATTGAATGACAACATTTGAAACCATCTGTTTCGACAGCACCATTTGATACAATGGCTAAATGAAGAATCCCGGGGATTGCAATCCACAGCTGCAATGCCAAATCAGTAGGAAAAGCTGTTGAAATGAACGGCCAAACCTATAGCTCCTCAAACAATAGCAATCTCTATCTATGGTAGCAATTTACATGTATACGAGACAATGCAAGGGAACAATGATTCTCTCAGTACAGATTGTCAATGAAACCGCGGTCTTTCATTAGACAGAGATTAAAGTGTTTATTTAACCCCAGGCAGGGCTGGCCATATTCTAGGAGAATAGTAGCAGTGGCTAATAACGTGACATTCTCCCTATTATTATCTAAATGCCCCCACCTCCGTTTATTAGCCACATTCTCTCAGGTCTTATTATGAATCAATCTGCTGCCTTAGAACTACATGCCCCATAATGCATTGCCTCCCTTATCTAAATATTTTAAAATATAAGAAATAAAATAAAAGAATGTCAAAAACCTGTTTAACCCCTTAAGGACCAAACTTCTGCAATACAAGGGAATCATGACATGTCACACATGTCATGTGTCCTTAAGGGGTTAAAGTTACTAAAAACAAAAAGGTAGCAAATAAATCTCACCAATTCAGTGAATGTGTGGAAAATAAAGTGATAGATTCAATGTGGGGGGAGTTATCATTTCAGTGCATCTTCAGGTAGAAACGTGCCACGTGGAGCAGCCATCTTTAGTCCTGTCTAGTCAGAGATATTACTATCTATTACGAACCTAGACAGAAACTGTATAAACTGCCTGGCATTGTCCATTGTGTTATGAACCCACATTAAAATTTTGTTGCTCGCACAGTTTTTGGCCAGATAAGCTGTGCTGCTCACCAAAGATGACTTAAACGAGCAGTCAAAGTACCATAATGACTACAGCCCATTGTGATGGTCATGGTGCTAGCAGGCTACAAGCACTATCCCCCAGTTCTCTACTAGAACATTACCTGCACAGTTCATGATCTTGGATTCCATTTTTATTTGCATTTTATATAGCGCCAAGTTATTCTCTAGTCCGACGCCGGATTGGGATTTATAAAACCCGACGCCTGATTATGATTTATAGAATCCAGCGCCAGATTGTGATTTCTAGAATCCAACGCCGGATTGTGATTCATTAAATCTGATGACGGATTGTGATTTATAGAACCCGACACTGGATTGTGATTTATGGAATCCAACGCGGGATTGTGATTTATAAAACCCGACGCGGGATTGTGATTTATAGAACCCGACGCCTGATTGTGATTTATTCAATCCGATGCTGGATTGTGATTTATAGAACCCGCCACCGATTAGAGTCTATCATAATGGGATTTTGTGAATATACTTTGTCTTTAACTTGTGTTTTCTAAATTACACTGGACTTTGCGACTCTTGAGACACCTAGTCGGAATATCTTAGCATGTATCAGCTGATAATCCCAACCTGAACAAGTATTCTCGCTTTAAGCAGACTGAAGTACCCGTCTTGGGGTATTAAACTTTGGCAGAAAGAAACTGGAACTATTCCTTCTCCGAAAATAATGGGAACCTCAGAATTGTAGGAGTTTGAGCCACTTTCTAGTCTAATAAGAACTTCTCACACGCGTAATTACCAGCGAACGCAGACACATCGTGAACTTTTGTACTTTTTAATACTTTATTTGTGCATTAATATTGTGAGGGTGCTTTTAGCGTCCCTTTAATCAGTAAGGCAATGCATGTTATAAGAAATGATCTGTTTCAGAAGGAACGGGTTCACAGACAATAAAGCACAAACAGAAACATGTTTATTTGAATTAAACCAGAGAAGCTCACCATTAAAATGCAGACAGAAAGGAAATACTGTAGACAATGTATCAGTGCTGCCACCTGCTGATTGGGATGGCTAACAAAGAATGAAGACTAAACATTGCTGGTCTTTTTGGAGAATAAGCCCCTTTTGTCCTGCTGTCCAGTTGCCGGCTGGCTGTGTGCGTTATTACCCTGATTACTGATTGGGTGGCTATGCTCGTGGCTCTCAGAATATCTGCTAGGCCCACGGCTCTTGTGGTGGTTCTGTCCATGGCCTCTCTTCTCCTCTTGGGTTTCTGACTGGCTTTTTTCAGGTTCTTTAACTGGAGAGGCTGGTGATGGCTTTGATTCTGTGCCGTTGGTGGAAACATTCTGTCAAGAATAAGAATGTTACTACTAAGTGAGTCTGTGTGATTGGGCAGTGATAATATGGCAATCCAGCGCAAACGCATGTCCCTCCTCCTTCCGTGCCTCAAATCGCCCACTAACCTTTCAGAAAAATATGTTATTGTTGGTTTTCATTGACTCAATAGTGCTAATAAACAGAAAAAGGGCCGGACTTGAAACAAAAAGCATTACTGGAAAAAAATTCTATACAAGCCCAATAATGCGTCGTGCCAGAATCATGTTCAGATATAGAGGCAGAAAAGATGAATTAAAATTGAAAACTAAAAAACTATTACTCAGACGTAAAAGAAAGCACTCATAGGGCTTCAAAATAAAGAAAATAGTGAATTTATTTTAAGAAGACGCGCAATTGCATATAACCAACGTTTCAGTCCAACTACCTTGACATATTAAGGAAAGTTTGGTAATGGGACTGAAATGGTGAATGTATGCTGTTACACAATTGTAAACAATTATGTTATGTTGTTTATTTCGAAGTTCTAGGAGTGTGCTCTTAACTTTGGCTGAGATCATCAAACTTGATCATCTCAGCCAATCCAATGCTTTCCCATTAACATTTGTAATATTTTTTAAAAATTTGATATAGTAATACTGTATATTTTTTAAATATATATATATTTTGATATTTTAATATGTTGAGACAATAATTTTAAAATTTGATTGAAAAATATGAAATCATTTTGAAAGCTTATACAACAAAATTAATTTGAGGCAAAGGTGTGGCTGCTGTGGTGACAGTTTACACAGCGTGTGTTTCTGTCCTGTACCAGCGAGTGACTAACTTGAGATTTGTTGGTATCTTTGGGACATTACTGGCGATGAAATAACGCCAATCCGAGTTGGTAAATAGCAGCCACGTATAAATACCAGCTATTAATAGTGACAGCTTATCACCTAGACTGCCCATGTGCCCAGGCCAACAGGTGAGATCCTTTGATCTCCCCTGCTGGTCCATAGAGACCTGGCTAAGTTTTCTTCCTGTGGGCCCTCTCGGGCAGGTGGGAAGATCAAAGATCAAATATCTCCCTCACCGGCCCTTCGTTAGAGAGAGATGGAGGAGGGACCTGGAAGGCAGTTCCTCCCATGAACATGCTGTGTGGAACGTTGCCACACGTTGCCATGGCAACACTCCTACACAACATTCTGCTTGCGGAAGGAGTGAAGATAGCCTGCAGCCAGAGGAGCTGCATGCTGTTGAGATATAATACCACCGGACCACCAGGGCACACCGCACCTCTCACACTCTGCAACCCTAACACACATAGAGCACCCCTCACATCAAAGCACCCCTCACATCAAAGCACCCCTCACACACAGACACACCGCACCCCCCCACACACAGCACCCCTCACACACAGCACCCCTCACACACAGCACCCCTCACACACAGCACCCCTCAAATACACGCACTGCAAACCCCCCCACGCACAGCACCGCTAATACACAGCACTCACACACAACACCCCTCACACTCTGCAACCCCCCCACACACCACCCATCACACTCACACACAACACCCCTCACACTCTGCAACCCCCACACACACCACCCCTCACACTCTGCACTCCTCACTTACACACAGCACCCCTCACACACACCTCACCTCTCACACACACAACACCTCTGACACACAGCACCCTTCACTCTCTGCCACCCTCACACACACATATACAGCACCCCTCACCCCTCAAACAGCACCACTCACACACACACAGCACCCCTCACATACACGCACTGCAACCCACTGTAATACTTATTTTGTAATATTTCTTTAACTGGAACTCAACTGCAGCATTTCTTGGTTGCAACAACAATAAGGTTCACCTCCTTTTATATTTGTATGAAACTATGGTCACTGTACCTTTAAATATCCATGTAGGTAAAATTAGGCTTTGTAGCAATCCCTTATGAGTAAGAGGAATAATTAGACAAAGTGACACTTTAGTGAGTTTTAGATACTGTGTAATAAAAATAATAGTAATTGACTTGTTTGGTAAAAGTATTACTTAACTTAAAGGTAGTTCTGGCACTGGAAGGGTTAATTCACCCAATGAAGGAGAAATTAGAAGTCCGTTTCAACAAGCTGAGAACTAGGAGTGGAGAGTGGGGAAGTCCGTTTTAACAAGCCGAGGTCTGGGAGTGGAGAAGGTAGAATTCAGAGTTACAAGCCGAGGTCTAGGAGTGGAGAAGGTAGAAATCCGTTTACAAGCCGAGGTCGAGAAGTGGAGAAGGTAGAAATCCGTTTACAAGCCGAGGTCGAGAAGTGGAGAAGGTAGAAATCCGTTTACTAGCCGAGGTATAGAAGTGGAGCAGGTAGGATCAGAAGTAGAGCAGCTGATCTTCATGCAGCACCTGTGCGAATAATTCAGCCCTTTGAATCTGGCGCGGTCCTCCTAAGTATCGTGGAGGGACCGCGTCAGAGAAAGGGGCGGGGCTGAGCGCCGTGAACCCGGAAGTGGGTTCCGGCGATAAATTACATGCCATGCTATACCTGACAGTACCCCCTTCTCATGGGGCATCCTCTGGGTGCACTATTTCGGTTTGGAGGGATAGCGTTTGTGAAAGGCAGTAACTAACCTCCTAGCATGTACATTAGATGAATCTTCCCAAGTGTCTTCATCAACTCCATAACCTTTCCATCTGATAAGGTATTGTAAGGAGCCACGGTGGACACGAGAATCCAAAATTTTGTGAATTTCATATTCTTCTTCACCTTGGACAATGATAGGTTCAGGAGTTGTTACTATTTCCCTATAAAAAGGATCAGGGATGTGTGGTTTAAGTAAGGAGACATGGAATACTGGATGAAGTTTAAAACTTGGAGGAAGTTTTAGTTTAACAACGTTATCATTAATGATAGTAATTACTTGAAAGGGACCAAGAAAAAGAGAGCTCAATTTCTTTGAAGGACGGCTTGTGGTAATATTCCTTGAAGAGAGCCAGACAAGATCCCCTACCTTGTAAGGAGGGGGAATTCTTCTATTATTGTCAAAAAACTTTTTCTGGTTATTTTGGGCGAGTTGAAGATTCTCCCGTAATTTGAAAAATAGAGAAGACATAAATTCATTTTTTGATGTAACAGTAGGATTGGATGAAGTAATGGTTTGGATGGGGAATGAAGACGGATGAAAACCATAGTTGGAGAAGAAAGGAGTCATTTTCGTACTAGAATGAATGGTATTATTGTAAGAAAATTCGGCCATAGGTAACCATGTGGTCCAGTCATCTTGGAGGTATGAACAATAACATCGAAGATATTGTTCCAAACATTGGTTAACCCTTTCTGTTTGCCCATTAGTTTGGGGATGATAAGCGGAAGAGAGTTTGCGTTGAATTTGAAGGGAGAGACACATCTCTTTCCAGAATTTGGAGGTAAATTGTGTCCCCCTATCAGAAATAATTTCTTCAGGAAGACCATGAAGTTTCACAATATTGTCAATAAAGACCTTAGACAATTCTACAGAGGAGGGTAATTTTTTTAAAGAAATGAAATGGGACATTTTTGTGAAGCGATCCACAACGACAAGAATAGTGGTGAAATGTTGAGAAGGTGGAAGATCAACGATAAAATCCATAGAAATGGATTGCCAAGGTTTTTCTGGAATAGGTAAGTTAAGTAGTAATCCAAAAGGTTGATTATGTTCTGGTTTAGACCTTTGACAGATAGGACATGTTTTGACATATAATGCAATGGTTCTATCCTGGCGAGGCCACCAATAATATCGTGAAGTTAGTTCAAGTGTTTTCTTTATTCCAGGATGTCCAGCTAGGGGGGAATCATGAACCATCTTAAGTAATTTATTCCTAAGAATGGGAGGAATATAAATTCTATTTTTAAAATAAAATAGACCATCCTTTTTTGTTAGTATAGGTGTTTTGGGAAGTTCAAGATCCTTCTGATTCAAATTCTTTATGTCATCATGAAGAGAAGAGAGGATTCCTATTATTTTGGTAGAAGGATAATCATCAGTAGTAGTTTTAGAAGGAATTCGAGAAAGAGCGTCAGCCTTTTTATTTCTATTTCCAGGTCTGTATATTAATTGGAAGTTAAATCGGTTAAAGAATAGGTTCCATCTAACTTGTCTAGCTGTAAGGGTTTTGTTAGTATAGAGATATTCAAGATTTTTATGGTCAGTATAAACTATTATAGGTTGTTTTGTATCTTCCAGAAGATGACGCCAATTTTCGAAGGCAGCTTTAACACTTAATAATTCTTTTTCACCAATAGGATAATTTTTTTCAGCAGAGCTCAAGGATCTTGAAAAAAAGGCAACTGGATGAAGTGGATCTTGTGGAGTCTTTTGTTGAGAAAGAACTGCTCCGATGGCTGCATCTGATGCATCAACTTCAAGAACATATAGGAATGTTGGATTAGGTAGTTGTAGAATAGGTGCAGTTGTAAATCTTTTTTTTAATTCGTCGAAGGCTGTTTGAGCATCTTTATTCCAATTAAAAGGACGTTTACTACTGTTGAGGAGGTTAAGAGGATGTGATACATCCGAATAGTTTCTAATAAATTTTCTATAGAAGTTTGCAAATCCAAGAAAACGTTGTAATTCTTTTGTAGTAGTAGGAGCAGGCCAATCAATAATACATTTGATTTTGGAATTATCCATCTTCAAAGAATGAGGTGAAATAATGTATCCTAGAAAAGAGAATTCAGTAACCTCAAAAAGGCATTTTTCTGGTTTAGCGTATAATTTATGAGTTCTCAGTCTAGATAGAACCCATCTAACATGTTTCCTATGTTCATCCAAATTGTTAGAATATATTAAGATATCATCTAAGTAGATAATAACACATACATCCAGAAGATCTCTAAAGATATCATTGATAAAATGTTGAAACGTTGCAGGGGCATTACAGAGCCCGAAAGGCATCACTAGATATTCGTAGAGACCATATCTTGTCCGGAAGGCGGTTTTCCATTCATCATCCTGTTTTATTCTAATGAGGTTATATGCGCCTCGAAGGTCGAGTTTAGTGAATATAGTTGCAGTTCTTAACCTTTCAATTAATTCATTTATTAGTGGAAGAGGATAACGATTTTTAATAGTTATTTTATTTAAGGCTCTGTAATCTATAATAGGACGGATGGTTTGGTCTTTATTCTTCACAAAGAAAATACTAGAAGCAGCAGGAGAGGTCGAGGGTCTGATGAACCCTTTGCGTAAATTTTCATTAAGATATTCTTTTAAAATTTCTAACTCCTTTTCAGAGAGTGGATAAATATGACCATAAGGAATAGGAGCTCCGGGTATGAGATCTATTGGGCAATCATATAGCCGATGAGGAGGAAGTGTTTCCGCTTCTTTTTTACAAAAGACATCTGCAAAATCGGAGTAGAATGGAGGTATAACTGGTTCTACAGTAGTTTGGAGAATAGGAATGTGTTGTAAGCACGTTTTTTTACAGAAATCAGAAGCAAAGGAGATGGAGAAGGGAGACCACTTAATTAAAGGATCATGGTTTTTTAACCAATTAATTCCTAGAATGACGGGATAAAGTGGAGATTTAATAATATCAAATGTAATGAATTCGAAATGTACGTTGTTGGTAATCATTCTTAGAGGGATTGTTTCATCTTTGATGGGTCCTGAGGATATAAATGAACCGTCAATAACTCTGATTGGAATAAAATTGGTTTTTTGAACACAAGGAATTTTATTTTTTGAAACAAAAGAAAAATCAAGAAAAGTTCCATTAGCACCAGAATCAATGATGGCCTCAGTCACGATTCTTTTTGTATCCCACTGTAATATGAGAGATATAGAAAAATAAGTAGATGCTTTTCTTTTTTGAAAAACGTTCAATATAGAGGTAGATGAATGAAGCTTACCACCTTTTGAATGTTTCAGTAGAGGACATTCGGAAATTAGATGTTCATTCGAAGCACAATACATACATAAGTTTAGTTGTCTCCTTCTTATTCTTTCTTCAGAAGTAAGAGGACTTTTTATTATACCTACTTCCATAGGTTCAGTTTGTGGAGGAATTTTTTCAGGTAGTTTTAGAGTAGTGAAAGGTTTTCTCCAGGTATAATTAGTAAGAACCCTTTCAGCTTTTCTTTCTCTTAGACGTCTATCAATACTGATAGACAGTTGAATCAATGCATTTAAGGTAGGAGGAAGTTCTGTACGAGAGAGTTCATCTTTCACAGCTTCAGATAATCCGAGACGGAATTGATTGCGTAAAGTAATGTCATTCCATTGGGTTTCTGTAGCCCATCTTTTGAATTCTGCAATATAATCTTCAACAGGTCTATTCTTTTGGTGTAATGTTCTGATGGTTAAATCAGCAGTAGTTTGTTTAAAAGGATCTTCATATAATAAAGACATAGCTTCAAAGAACTCATCCAATGAATCCAATATGGGATCATCATTTTCCAAAAAGGAATGGGCCCATGCCATAGGTTCACCTCTTAAAAAAGAGATCACTGAACAGACTTTGGATCTTTCGGTGGGATAAGATCTAGGTTTTAAAGCAATTAGTAGTTTGCAAGAATTCAAAAACTCTCTGTACTTTGTTCTATCTCCATGAAATTTTTCTGGATTACAGACAGCAGGATCACCAGCCGATTGAAGAGCGGCATGAGGAAGATGACCTTGAATGTCTCTAACATAGGTTAATATTCTCTCATTTGTAATTTGCAGTTCCTGTAACCCTTGAGCAATCGTATCCACTCTATTGGTTAGGGCAGAAACTTGAGAGTTAATATCTGCTGGTTCCATTGAAGAGGCTGAATTATTCTGTAATACTTATTTTGTAATATTTCTTTAACTGGAACTCAACTGCAGCATTTCTTGGTTGCAACAACAATAAGGTTCACCTCCTTTTATATTTGTATGAAACTATGGTCACTGTACCTTTAAATATCCATGTAGGTAAAATTAGGCTTTGTAGCAATCCCTTATGAGTAAGAGGAATAATTAGACAAAGTGACACTTTAGTGAGTTTTAGATACTGTGTAATAAAAATAATAGTAATTGACTTGTTTGGTAAAAGTATTACTTAACTTAAAGGTAGTTCTGGCACTGGAAGGGTTAATTCACCCAATGAAGGAGAAATTAGAAGTCCGTTTCAACAAGCTGAGAACTAGGAGTGGAGAGTGGGGAAGTCCGTTTTAACAAGCCGAGGTCTGGGAGTGGAGAAGGTAGAATTCAGAGTTACAAGCCGAGGTCTAGGAGTGGAGAAGGTAGAAATCCGTTTACAAGCCGAGGTCGAGAAGTGGAGAAGGTAGAAATCCGTTTATAAGCCGAGGTCGAGAAGTGGAGAAGGTAGAAATCCGTTTACTAGCCGAGGTATAGAAGTGGAGCAGTTAGGATCAGAAGTAGAGCAGCTGATCTTCATGCAGCACCTGTGCGAATAATTCAGCCCTTTGAATCTGGCGCGGTCCTCCTAAGTATCGTGGAGGGGCCGCGTCAGAGAAAGGGGCGGGGCTGAGCGCCGTGAACCCGGAAGTGGGTTCCGGCGATAAATTACATGCTATGCTATACCTGACACCCACGCACAGCACTCACACACACACACAACACCCCTCACACATAGCACCACTCATACTCTGCACTCCTTACATACACACACAGCACCCCTCATACACAGCACCCTCACACACAGCAACCTCTCACACACACACGCACAGAACCCCCACAGGCACACACACAGCACCCCTCACATGCACACACAGAGCACCCTTTACATACTGCACCCCTACACACACACACAGCACCCATACACTGCACCCCTCGCTGCAGTTTGGGTGTATTCAGCAGTCTCTGTGTGTTTTTTCAGTCTGTTAAGACTGCACTGGAATAAAAGCTTTCTCATTTGGTTTGATCCCACAGAAGAGCTAATGTAGCTCAAATTGCTGAAAACCTTAATGCTGACCATGATAACACTCAGTATATCACAGTTTGGCCATGATGACCCCTGTCCACTGCCAAACGCGCCTTCAATGGGGACAAGAACATCAGAGTTGGACTATTGGGCAATGGAAGAAGGTTGCTTGGTCTAATGAATCATATTTTCTTTTAGATCAAGTAGATGGCTTGGTGTGTGCGTCGTTTACCTGGAGAAGAGATGACAGCAGGATGCGCTATGGGAAGAAGGCAGGCCTGCTGAGCCACTGGGCAATGTTCTGCTAGGAACCTTGGGTATTGGCATTCATGTGGATGTTACCTTGAAATGTAACACATACCTAGAGATCGCTGCAGACCACCAGTGGCGGAACTACAGCAGGGGCAGCTGCACGGGGGGCCGCAAACCTATTGGCCATTATCTGATGACCATCTTTCATCAAGGGCCTGGTCAGCTGCCATGGCCTGTTAACAGTGCGTAAAGCCGTGGTGCTGAGAGGAAGTGAGTACAAATCACTTCCTCCCAGCTTAGCAATGAGGTGCGCGGGAAAGGGAGAGAGGGGATGACAATAAAGAGTAGGAAGACAAGGACCAGAGAAGAGAGAGAGCCAGACTCCCATCAGACTCAGCCATAAGTCACTGGAAACTAGGAAAGCTACCTCCCTGCACCAAAAAGAAATGGAAGCAAAGGGGATGGCTAAAATATGTAAATAGTGATCTCTGTGTTCCTATGTCAATGTGTGTATATCTGTGAATGTGTATGTGTATGTATGTGTCAGTGTGTTTCAGTGTGTATGTGCGTACATCCCAGCATTCAAATGCCAACTCTGCATGCAAACACATTTAAACACAAACATTTCACACAAATACAGCTCTGCTTTCAGATAGCAACAATACATACAAACACAAACACCACACACAAACATAAACATTCATTCAAACACACATAACATGCGTACATTCAAACACAAATACTGCACATATACAGCTCTGCAAGAATGGGGACATCGTAAAACACCAGCTGGCAAAGCATATTTGGGAGTTGTATGACAGATGGGGATCTGCCTTTTGGCCATGGTTACGCTAGAAGAGGCCCTCTCTACATTAGTTCTACAGACCGCGTACACACGTTCATGGCAATGGTGTTCCCTGATGGCAGTGGCCTCTTTCAGCACGATAATGCACCCTGACACACTGCAAAACTGTTCAGGAATGGGTTGAGGAACATGACAAAGAGTTCAAGGTGTTGCCTTGGTCTCCAAATTCCCCAGATCTCAAGCCAACTGAGCATCTGTGGGATGTGCTGGAACAACAAATCCAATCCACGGATGCCCCACCTCGCAACTTGCAGGATCTGCTGCTAATGTCTTGGTGTCGGATACCACAGGACACATTCAGAGGTCTTGTGGAGTCCATGCCTCAATGCATCAGAGCTGTTTTGCAGCACGAGAAGGACCTACATGATATTGGGCCGGCTGTGTTAATGTTGTGTCTATAGGATTGTGAATTAAGGTAACCCAGCATTCAAGCATTTACCTGCGCAGTGACGTCGGAGTAGAAGCTGCAGTTTCCACAAAGGTCTTTGTAGTAAGTGGTACGAATAGCAACCTCTACAAAGGAGTAATGGAGATAGCTATACGGAAGACGCAAATGGAAAACGAGGCGACCGCACCTAGGAGGTAAAAACATAGAAAGAGACCTCACATTGTATTACTAAATAATAAAATAACATTTACAAAACACAGTGTATTGCACCAGAATGGACAGCAGGGGGCAGCAGTGTGTAAGGCATTACAATGGGCAAGACGAGAAGTATATTTATTTACCAAAAACCAAATCGCAATATTTAGGCCAAAATAGGGAAAATTAATATATTCTCCATCTCCGTTATATAGCCAGAGTTCGTCCATTTCAGACTGAATTTTGCTATTTATCAGTCCATTCAGCACCCAAACATGTGAATAGGGGGTTTATAACACAGCATGTGTAAATTATTTCAATGGAAAAAAATAACTCAATACTTTTTATTTACGGATTTTCATGTTCAGATAGGAGTTTCTACAGAGTTATTCGGTAAAGTGTGAATTATTGGGACTGTAACATGAATGTCAAATATAAGGCAAAAATAGCCAAGATTAAAACAAAGCCGAAATTTCTGCTTATTTTTTTTGGAATAAAATGTGAATCTCACTTTCAAAGTTACTATAAGTCATACTATAGTGAATACTTGTGAAAGTCCCATCTAAACTGCAAATCAAAACACGACATAGAGCAAAGTATTTTGCTGATTAACTGGTGAGCCACCAACTTACAGTGATTTGTTCTACTCGGCCAAATGAATGTGGCACATTAGATATTATGCATTTATTTAAATATAAACCAGCCAGTATAAGGATCTGTCACAGTTGTGGGTATTGCCAACTTGCCTGCTATTCCTGTTCTCACTGTTTGTCATCTTGTTGAAATATTCAGTAAACATAAGATAGCCAAACACAGCAATGGAAAGGAACCTACTTGTTACATAGTTACATAGTTACATAGCTGAAAAGAGACTTGTGTCCATCAAGTTCAGCCTTCCTCACAAATGTTGTTGCTGTTGATCCAAAAGAAGGCAAAAAACCTGGTCTGAAGCGCTTCCAATTTTGAAACAAACTAGGAAAAAATTCCTTCTTGACCCCAAAATAGCAGTCAGATGTCTCCTTGGATCAAGCAGCTATTACCCCACTAATTAGAAATTATATCCCTGTAGGTTATGTTTTTGCAAGTATTTATCCAACTGCAGTTTAAATATCTGTATGGACTCTGACAAAACCACCTCTTCAGGCAAAGAATTCCATATCCTTATTGCTCTTACTGTAAAAAAAAAACAACTTTTCTTTGCCTTAGATGAAATCTCCTTTCTTCCATACTAAATGTGTGACCTCGTGTCCTATGTATAACCCTGTTTATGAATAGATTTCCAGATAAAGGTTTGTACTGGCCCCGAATATATTTGTGCCTAAGCAATGAGCAGGTTGCTGCCATGTTTTAGAATATAGACTGCCGCTGGGCGATGTTTTTATATAGAACTGCCCAGGAAGCCCTAAATAATCATCTGATATGAAAAAAAAAAAATAGAGCGTCTCGTGTAAGAAGCAGTCAGGGTCGCCACCTGCTCACTGCTGATTGGCTGGTGCACTGACGCTACCCGGCACGTCCCCAAAGCTGATGAGATGTCAGGTTACAAGGAGGGCAGTATTTCTGCTCAGATAAATATTAATTTTACTGCACTCAGCCTGCAAGAGTATATTAAAGGGAGTAGCCTTAGACCTTCCCCGAGAATGTGGCAAACGGTTTAACAGTGGCCATGGTGGTCATGGTGCTTGGAATAACCCTTTAACTTTTGTAAAAATAAGATACAAAACTTACAATGTAATTGTAATGTTACTCTAAACGTTTTTCTGTTTATGATTTTTGGATAATAATAATAATTTTTGGATTACAGACTTTGAATGTCTGCGTTATGAAATGAGTTGTCCTTTCTGTAGACATACATAGACAACTTGCCTTACAGATAAGTTTTGAATTAAAATTCCAACGCAACAAGCAGATATTTAGTATTTTCATGAAAATTAGATTGCTATGAAAAACTGAAAACATTAGAGAAATTCAAGCAAATCATGTTTTACATCCTTTTTACATACATGATGGAAAAAATATGTAGCTTTGGAAATAGCAATCCAGTTTGCATGAATATATGTACATCATTTATATTTATATCATGCAGGCAAATAAATTATGTATAAAATATATAGAGCCGAGCTGCTATTCTGTGATCTGAAAACATTAGTCTACTGCCACCTACCGGTCATAGACCAGAAAGTCATCTTTGTCCCCATTGAGGATTTCCCAGACATCCTCCTGTTCGAGGGTTTGTTGGTACACGGGGATGTGAGCTGGGGCTCTGCTCCGCAGGAGAGGAAACAAGTGCTGTGAATACGCGCTCTGGTCATTCACTATTATGTAGCTGACATTGTCCAGGCCCTGTCTGGTCAGATTCGCACTCAGGGGACCCATGCTACAGGAAGACAGAAAAAAAACAGACAAAAGGTTTATTGGAGGACCTGCACATTCAAATAATATAAATAATACCTTCAAGGCCCAAGGAATATATTAAAGGGACACTCCTGACCCCTAAAGCAGTTTAATGTGACAAAATGCATTATATGTAAAGAGGGTGTCCTCTTTTTTTATTTTACAATAAGTGCACATTTTAATAGAAATTGGCACTTTTATAAATTAACCTGGTTACACCCCTCTGGCTGTCAATCAGACAACTGATCATGTTACTTCCTGGTTTGTTTAGCTCAGGGGAGACAAACAGGGATTTTTAATTTTTTTTTCTATTTGTTTAGGGTCCTTTTAAGTAAATAAGCCCCCGGTTTACTAACTTGGCTGCCTGCACCAGGCAAAAGCTGCAGCTGGCTTGAAGAAGGGCCACGACCGTCACTTGACCAAGTGTTTTATTCATGGGTACTTCATCCCCGATGCTCCAGACGGGGGCGGGAGAACAGATGAAAGGTGTAATCGGCAGTGACGATGTCTGGGTCACTAGCAGCCCCAACAGGGTGCTCAGAACTAAAGCTTGAAGCTTCATCACAGAGCGCCACTAGCAGCCTAGAAAAGGAAGCACAGAGGTAGATAGCAATGTCAGGTTAGACATATTTTTACAATATGGGACACAGATTGAACATCTTCACTTTCTTCGAATATTAACAACCTGGTAAATAGATACATGTTTATTTCACATGTCCACATAGATTAAAGGTACCCTATAAGCCCCCTCTGAGTGCCTGGTCTTCTGTCTATACAGACATGGAGAACGTGGGAAACACGATACAGGGAATAGGGGGCTTATTCACTAAAATGGTAATTGTAGGCCAATATTGGCAAATTAAATATTTCACTTTCAAAATACTTTTGCCATTTGATAAACATATATATATATATATATATATGAATATATATATATTTATATATGTATTTGAATTTTTTTATTACAAATGTTATAATTTTCATTATAATTTTTGTTCTCTCTACATTACTCAAAAAAACTCATAAGTAGCATTAATACCATGTGTAAACAAGTGAAAACACAGGGTTAATGAGTAACATTAATACCATGTGTAAATATAGGGTTAATGAGTAATATCAATACCGCGTATAAATATAGGGTTAATGAGTAACATTAATACAGCGTATAAATATAGGGTTAATGAGTAACATTAATACGGCGTATAAATATAGGGTTAATGAGTAACTATAATGCCGCGTATAAATATAGGGTTAATGAGTAACATTAATACCGCGTATAAATATAGGGTTAATGAGTAACATTAATACCGCGTATAAATATAGGGCTAATGAGTAACATTAATACGGCGTATAAATATAGGGTTAATGAGTAACATTAATACGGCGTATAAATATAGGGTTAATGAGTAACATTAATACCGCGTATAAATATAGGGTTAATGAGTAACATTAATACTGTGTATAAATATAGGGTTATTGAGTAACATTAATACCGCGTATGAATATAGGGTTAATGAGTAACATTAATGCCGCGTATGAATATAGGGCTAATGAGTAACATTAATGCCGCGTATAAATATAGGGTTAATACTGTGTATAAATATAGGGTTAATGAGTAACATTAATACCGCGTATAAATATAGGGTTAATGAGTAACATTAATGCCGCGTATAAATATAGGGTTAATGAGTAACATTAATGCCGCGTATGAATATAGGGCTAATGAGTAACATTAATGCCGCGTATAAATATAGGGTTAATACTGTGTATAAATATAGGGTTAATGAGTAACATTAATACCGCGTATAAATATAGGGTTAATGAGTAACATTAATGCCGCGTATAAATATAGGGTTAATGAGTAACATTAATGCCGCGTATGAATATAGGGCTAATGAGTAACATTAATGCCGCGTATAAATATAGGGTTAATACTGTGTATAAATATAGGGTTAATGAGTAACATTAATACCGCGTATAAATATAGGGTTAATGAGTAACATTAATGCCGCGTATGAATATAGGGCTAATGAGTAACATTAATGCCGCGTATAAATATAGGGTTAATACCGTGTATAAATATAGGGTTAATGAGTAACATTAATACCGCGTATAAATATAGGGTTAATGAGTAACATTAATACCGTGTATATATTTAGGGTTAATGAGTACAATAAAAGTTTTTAGATGCACAGATATAACTTTGGGTCGGTCTATGATTTGGAAGTGGGCAGCAGTTACACAACTAGAGAACAGGCAACTATGACAGAGTATAAACCTACAAAACACAAACTGCTAAACACAACTATAGGTTATTTTACAATAATTGGGTCAATATAAAGCTATCATCCTCATGCAAGAGTGCCCCCCACCCCCTCCAATTCTTCTATTTTAATTTGATGAAAAATTTGTAATTCTCTGGCCAATACCCCATAATTGATGGCCAAGAACCCACCGGAGTTTCATTGTGACAATCACATGTGACTAAATCTTGCGGGTGTAGATTGAAATGTTGTCTAGGTACACAATTCACTCCAAATAGCTTTACGAGAGATAAAATGTTCTTTCATTTAAAAAAAAAAATTTTTTTCATTTTATTTTTGCTGTGCAGAGAATTATAACAACAGGCTTGGGGTAACCCAACGGCATTCCCCTCGCTGGATATCATCGCTTGGTATAATCAATGGTAATCAAGAATACATGCACATTTTAGAGTTTTTTAAGAAAACGTTAATCATGCTTATACATAACATGAGATTGTTCGGTGTGAGTTAGCTTAGTGTGGCTGGCTAGATTGGGCAATGTTTCATTTATTTTACTTCTATGAAAGGGAAGTGAATCTGACCGCACATTATAAGGATTCCTTCTCCAGAGATCTCACAGTCATCTCTTATAGAAAATACATAGTGCAGGGCTCCAAATAAACTCATTACTGCCCTGCGTTATGCATATTTTATATAAATCTCTTATTAAAATAGATGGCATTTTAACAAAGCACACAGCCTAACCTTTACTGTTTATCACAAAGGAAATGTAAAATATCCTCAATTGCATTAAAATAATCTTCTCACACCCACTCAGTAAATAAAGTTAATGTTAAATTAGAGCTAAAAATATTTAAAGGAACACTTTAACTTTCTATATAAATAAATACATATATATTTTAGTTTGTTGGTGCTTCATCCTGTTGAATTCAGGCCCCGTCCCCCCAAAGTTACCCATATGAATCTCTTTTTGTATATAAAAAGCGTAGCATTGATTGTAAAGATTCTATATATCCCAAAAAAGAAACAACCATTTTACAACTACACCTAAAATATCAAGTTCAACAGATTACTAAAGGCATCTGATTGGGTTATTCTCAGATTAAGTTAAATTGTTGAGAACTACGACCGACTTCGATCTTTGTCTAGCCCTTGGCAAGTTGCCCCATCTGTGTCTATAAATGACGGTATCTGCTAATAAAGGCTCTGCAAGAATAGTAATAAGAGTATTGAAGATACAGTATCTATCTGTGCAGGAACCACTCATCCATAGCCTGATCTCAGACTGACACTCAAATTTACCCACGTGCAACACAAAAGCAATATTGTTTATTAAGCGCAAATCTCCACTCACAGGATAGAGTCGGGGGTCTCTAGTTGTCCAGTGCCAGAAGTACCAGACCAGTTTAAAGGTTTGTTGGCAACTCCTGTGTTAAAGGCTCGCAGACTCCTCCCCGGTGGAGGGGGAGAGCTCTCATCACCTATCAATGAGTTATCAGGGTCAACGTCCCTGAAAGAACATCCAAGGACAGGGGACAAACACCCTGCCAGGCAGCGACTCATCTCATTATTGGTGTTTGGCATTAGAATGCACTAAATCAATGGCTTTATGGTAAGTATGAATGAGCACTGCTGGAATACTCAGTTTATAAAGGGGGATGGGGGAGGGGGTGTTGTGTGTATTCAGTATCCATACCTTATTTCTTAATTTGGAAGTTCCGAATGTGGATGCCTGTATATAATGCCTTCTCCCTCCTGTAATCCATTTGAATAGGATGTACTCCAACTTTAATTATACACAGCATCCTGTAGATTGTAAGCTCACGTGTGCAGGACTCGCACCATCTCTTATTACTTTATGAAAAAAATAAAAACAGGTCAAACGACACTCGGAAAAAGGTAGATCTAGAAGATGCATGCATTCTGATAGGGAATCTGTCTATATCAACTTAAAGGACCACTATAGGCACCCAGACCACTTCAGCTCAATGAAGTGGTCTGGGTGCCAGGTCCATCTAGGGTTAACCCTGCAGCTGTAAACATAGCAGTTTCAGCAGTTTCTCATTGACAGCCACTAGAGGCGCTTACGCGCTTCTCACTGTGATTTTCACAATGAGAAGACGCCAACGTCCATAGGAAGGCATTGAGAAATGCTTTCCTATGGACTGAATGAAAGCGCATTTAGCCGATGACGTCGGGAGGAGGAGGAGAGTCCGGCACTGGAGAAAGGTGAGTGTATAACCCCTTCCTCCCCCTAGAGCCCTGCGGAAGGGGGGCCATGAAGGTGAGGGGGACCTAGTAACACTATAGTGCCAGGAAAACGAGTATGTTTTCCTGGTACTATAGTGGTCCTTTAATGTGGAGCGATTTTAGAATTTGGTATGTTTGTCTTGTAAGCTTAATAGCCATAAAAGAAAACAAAATTGCCACACAAAAGTATATATTTATATAAAGTAGACATCACTGGCTATTTACCTAAGGTTGTTTTGACACTTTCTACGTAGCCATTTCACCGCCAACCTCTGCTAAATATTGGAGTAAAATTGTGTTTTTTTTTGTTTTTGGCACACAAACTTATAACAAAGAAATTCTCGTGTATATTTTGTAAAGTTGGTGTGTGCTATTCCTGTACAAAGTTTTATTTTGTGTTCAGTTACATCTGCTGAGTAAAATGACACCCCCATTGTATGTCTTTGGCACTATTTCGTGAAGTTACAGTGCCATATAGGAGACCTGTCCTTTTCAGTATTCACAGTAGAATTTTGAGAGATGGATTTAATGAGCCTTAGCTTCCATTTGGGGTATTATAACAGTTTGACTGTTCAAAAAACCCCCCACAAAGGCCTACCATTTGTAAAAGTAGACACTCCAGGGTATCTCATAAGGTGCATATTGTGCCTTAACATGCCCCCATTTTTTCACCAATATATGCCAAAGTATGTGGTAAAAAATTATTTTGTGCATTTTTTACATACGGATTGCATTTTTGCTGGGCATTTTGTATATTTCATATGTGCCACTAAGTTCAAACCCCCAAATTATGCTCAGCTAAGTCTTCTGAGTAAAAAGACACCCCCAATGAATGTCTTTGGCACTATTTTGTGAAGCTACAGTGCCATATAGGAGACCAAGCCATATCAGTTTTTACCGAACTTTGAATTTTGACACTGGGCCTATGTGCAATTTCCAAGCATCTTCGCAGGTTTTAAATTCAAACTACCCCACAAAGCCATACCACTTCTTAAAGAAGACATCCCAGGGTATTTCAAAAGGCATATTTTGAACCTTAGCGTGGGATAATTTTTCCGCTAGCTTGTACCAAGTGTAGTGGTAATAAGCGTTTTTTCTGCCTTTTTGACACACAAAGTGAGTTTGCACAGAATATTTTGCAAACCTTATGCGTGCTACAACTGTATAATACTTCATATGTTGCTCAGCTATGTGGTCTGAGTACAGCAATACCCCCGTATGTACCTTTGCCAAGTATATGGGGATGTTGAAGGAGCACATTTGAGAAGAACCATTCAGTTTTACGCTGTGTCCATGTTCCAATTTGGAGTAGTTTAGATGGTTGGTTATTGAAACTTCCCCATACACACATACTATTTATTAAAGAGTACACCCTGTGGTAATTCAAAAGGCATATTTAGAACCTTGGCGTGGGATCATTTTTTCTCTAGTTTGTTCCAGGTGTAGTGGTAATGAGCGTTTTTAAATGTATTTTTTTTAACTTTTTTAAACTTTTTTTACTTTTTAAAACTAGTTTTTAAACTTTTGTTTTGCTTATTATTTTTTTTAAACTTTCCTAAAACTTTTTTTTACAGCTTTAACATTTTTCTAAGCTTTTTTTTACCGTTAACCCCTAACTAGCAGTAAGCAGCACTAACAGTAAATTCCGCCCTTTCCAATAACTCCCACCCACCCCAGCTAGCAAAATATATAATTATAAAATATTTAAATCAGTTAATTAAATAAATTGAACCCCTGAGGGTTAAAAAATAAATAAAAGTTAATTGTCAGGGGTTGAAAAAAATTAGATCACAGTATAATACTGTGATCTGTATTTTGATCACTGTAGGCAGTGATCGACTGGCAGGGAAGGGGTTAATTTTTATTTGGACTGGCTAAAAGGGGGGTGGTTTTTTATTTTTTACTTAAATGTTTTTTTAACTTAATTTTGAACTTTTTAAAGTTTATTTTAAAACTTTTTTTTAACATTAACCCCTAGTTAGCCTAACACCAAATCCCCCAATTCCCCACTAACTTCCACTCACCCCAGCTAGCTAAATTTATAATTTTAAACTACTTAAATTAATTAATAAAATAAATTTAACCCCTGAGGGTTAAAAAAAAAAGAATTAACCCTCAGGGGTTAAAAAAAAAAATCAGATCATAGTAAAATGTATACCCTGGGTTAATTTTTTATTAAAATTGGTAAAGGGGGGTGGGATTTTAAATTAACTTTATTTTTTTTTAAACAGGGGGCAGGATCATCACTGATCCGTCTCCCTGCACTTCACACAGAACCAGGAGGTAAGTATACTAAGCACATGTGCTCGCTCTGACATACTGTCAGAGCGAGCACATGTGCTGGGCAGCACTATCGGGCGCTCCTGGTCTGCCTCTAATACAGAGGCAGACCGGAGCACCATTAATCCTGCGATCGCCGCTATACTTTTTGACACACAAAGTGAGTTTGCACAGAATATTTTGCAAACCTTATGTGTGCTACAACTGTATAATACTTCATATATTGCTCAGCTATGTGGTCTGAGTACAGCAATACCCCCATATGTACCTTTGACAAGTATATGGGGATGTTGAAGGAGCACATTTGAGAAGAACCATTCAGTTTTTTTCTAACTTTGAAGTTTTACGCTGTGTCCATGTTCCAATTTGGAGTAGTTTATGTGGTTGGTTATTGAAACTTCCCCACAAACACATACTATTTATTAAAGACTACACCCTGGGGTAATTCAAAAGGCATATTTTGAACCTTGGCGTGGGATCATTTTTTCTCTAGTTTGTTCCAGGTGTAGTGGTAATGAGCATTTTTAAATGTATTTTTTTTTACTTTTTTAAACTTTAATAGTATGTTTTCCTGGCACTATAGTGGTCCTTTAAGAACTTTGACAACGAACAAGAGTTTAGAGAAACTCAGTAGTTCGCCCTTCGGTAAATCCCATCTCAGATTTCAAAATAGTTTTTTCTCACTTGAGCAAGCCCGGACTGGCCATCAGGCAAATGCCCGGTCGGCTGCGGTGGCCATGGGCCGAGGCCGGCAGGGGAGATCACAGTACACTCACTCACACACACACACTGCACCCCTGACACTCACAGCACCCTCACTCATACACACATTGCACCCCTGACACTCACAGCACCCTCACACTCACAGCACCCTCACACACACACATACACACTGCACCCTCACACACAGCTTCCTCACACGCACACAGCACCCTCACGCAAACACAGCATCCATCACTCACACACTGCACACACACACTACACCCATCATACACACACTGCACAATATGCTTTTTTAACATTTTTATCTCCTGGTATCCCATCTATGGAGACACCAGAGACAAGTTGCAAGGAAACACAGTGCAAGCATGTGCAGAACAAATACAGGGTCTTTTTCTCATGCTAGAGCTCTTCAGCAGAGCTCTGCGCATGGTCTGCCCTGGAAGATTGTGATGGGGCGTGCTTGTCATTGGTGATGATAAAACACACCCTATCTGGCCCCGCCCCCTTTTTAGTGGGCCAAATTTTCTTCCCAGTCCGGCCCCGCACTTGTGTCATTACAGAGAGAACATAATCTGTAAACATGTCAGACTGATTCCACCCGTAAGGGCAGTCAAGAACCAAAATGCCAGCAAGTTCTCCCTGCACAATTAATACAGCATCCCCAGGCCATCGTTTTGGCCTTCTTTGGGCCTCGTCAGTGAGGTTTAGCTGGTTTCATATAATTTAATTATGGGAATTGAGCGCCGCTGTCAGGTGAACGGGGGCTGGACTACAGATACTGAAGAATGAATCCAACAAAGTAAATATTTGTAGCACAACCTTTGACAAGGCTGATGTAATACTTCCAGGTCTAATGATCTCCAATGTAATATAAAACCAAGAAAACACAAAAAAAGTGACGTACGTCCAAATTATTGCAGAAAATAATATTCCGAAACAATCATATACACTCACATTAGGCAGAGCTTTTTATATCTCAGTGCTTCAAATATTAATCTTTAAGCACCTTGGACAGTATAATTGGCTCTGATTAACAAGTAATGAGAAGCTCTGTAGGTCCATTGTAAGGTAAGTAATGATAAGCTCTGTCTGTAAGTCCCATGTGAGGTAAGTAATGATAAGTTCTGTAAGTCCCATGTGAGGTAAGTAATGAGAAGCTCTGTAAGTCCCATGTGAGGTAAGTAATGAGAAGCTCTGTAAGTCCATTGTAAGGTAAGTAATGATAAGCTCTGTCTGTAAGTCCCATGTGAGGTAAGTAATGAGAAGCTCTGTAAGTCCATTGTAAGGTAAGTAATGAGAAGCTCTGTCTGTAAGTCCCATGTGAGGTAAGTAATGAGAAGCTCTGTAGGTCCCTTGTAAGGTAAGTTTCAGTTTGTGATTGAGTAAGCAAATTTGGACAATATGTACCTGTGTTTGTTGGGAAAATGACCAGATAATTAACCAGCTGTGAGGAATTTGGATAGTTGGATGTTGTGTTTTTACAAATATTTGAGCTCGCTATTGGTTATCTGCCCTTTGCTCTAATAAATTCTCACTCTAACTTCCCCCAACTACAGTATGTGACACTCAAACCTTGCTGGCACTGAAAGGGTTACTGATCACTGAATCTACAACTCTAGAACTAAGGTAACTGGTAAAGTGAAATATGCCTGCACACAGAATCAGGGCTGGACTCTTCTTGCTGTCCAAAGGCCAATTTCTTAATGCACACCCAACCCTTGAAGTAAATACATAAATACCGGGGGGGAGGGATAGGGGCTATAGTGTGTGTTTGGGGGTGGGGGGATTGGGGCTATAGTGTATGTTTGGGGGATAGTGGTTATAGAGTGTGTTTGGGGGTGATAGGGGCTATAATGTGTGTTTGGGGAGGATTGGGGGCTATAGTGTATGTTTGGGGGGATAGTGGTTATAGAGTGTGTTTGGGGGGGTGATAGGGGTTATAATGGGTGTTTGGGGGATAGGGGCTATAGTGTGTGTCTGGGGGGCAGGGACTTATCTTACACGAGACAAACAAGGCATCTGCCTTGGGAGGCACATTGCATGGGGTGGCAAAAAAAGCCGCCCCCAAACACCCAGGCAGATCCCTTGTTTGCCTTGTGTCCTGGGGGGCTCAAGAGCTGGCCGGCTGGCCACTTTTAACCTCCCTCTCCCCCGCCCCCCTCCCCCGAGGCGGGCAGCGGGCAGTGATGGAGAGTGCTCACCTGAGCTCTTCCTGCTCAGCTCCCTCGCGCGCTGCTTAATGAATCCGGGAGCCGGAATATGACATCACTCCGGTTCCTGACATCACTAAGAAGCACGCAAGGGAGCTAAAGCCTGTCGGCCCCCTGCCTGCCCACGCAGCAGCCCCACTGGACTACAGGTAAGCAATCCACTCGAGCTCTCCCAGGGAGGCTGGGTGGATTTAAAATAAAATTTAAAAAAATTATAATTTGTGAGTGTTGGTGGAAATGTGTATATGTGTGTGTGTCTGTGAGTGAATGTGTGTGTGTCTGTAATTGTGTGTGTCTAAGTGAATGTGTCTAAGTGAATGTGTGTGTGTGTCTAAGTGAATGTGTGAGTGAATGTGTGTGTGTGTCGGTCAGTGAGTGTGCATGTGTCGATCAGTGAATGCGTGCATCTGTCAGTGTGTGCGTCTGTCAGTGAGTGTGTGCCGGTCAGTGCATGTGTGTATGTGTCGGTCAGTGCGTGCGTCTGTCAGTCAGTGTGAGTCTGTCAGTGTGTGTCCGAGTAATAGTGTGGGTCTGTCTATCAGTGTGTCAAATCGGTGAGTGTGTGTGTATGTCATTGTTTGTCAGTGTATATGAGTGTGTGTCTGTCAATAAGTGTATGCATCTATCAGTGAATGTGTGCGTCTGTCAGCGAGTGTGCGGCCTTGACAGGAAGGGGTGGGGAAAATTTAAATTGGAGGGGGGGTGCCAAAGCCGGTGCAGGACAAATCCTAAATACACTACTGGCTATAGTGTGTTTTTGGTGGGCAAGGGGTTATACTGTGTTTGGGTGGATAGGGGCTATAGTGTGTGTCTGGGGGTGTTGGGGGTTATAGTGCATGTCTGGGGGGATAGGGGCTATAGTGTGTTTGGGGGATAGGGGTTATAATGTGTGTCTGGGGGTTAGGGGTTATAATGTGTGCCTGGGGGGTAAGGACTATAGTGTGTGTGTCTGGAGGATAGGGGCTATAGTGTGTGTCTTGGGGTGTTGGGGGTTATAGTGCATGTCTGGGGGGATAGGGGCTATAGTGTGTTTGGGGGATAGGGGTTATAATGTGTGTCTGGGGAATAGGGGTTATAGTATGTGCCTGGGGGGTAAGGGCTATAGTGTGTGTCTGGAGGATAGGGCTATAGTGTTTGTTTGGGGGATAGGGACTGTGACGAAGTGCCCTTCGCCACTTGGTCCTGGAGAGGCCTGCTTGCCAGCCTCCTCCCCTGTGACTATGACTCTTTCATGTATTTGGCTTTAAAGCCCCTAGTCTACCTTCAGACAGACTATTTCTGTAGGCTGCTTTATTTATCTTATGTTTTAGTCACCCTGTACCCATTATAGGTGCAGGGTGTGTGTAATGTAATTGTTTATAGTGTGTGTGTGTGTACTGTGAAATGAATTGCCTTCTCTTTCTGTACTGCTGAGGTTTGCTACCAACTAGGTGGGTTTGGCTATGGAGCTTGTCTAGTGCCCTCTGTTGGTAGCAACAGCAATATGCACTACCTGAATAGCAAGACTGGTTCATTTGCATATTTGGGTAGATTTGCATATTGCTAATTCTGCAGGCACGTGAGATATTTTCTGTTAAATATTGTCTCCCCCACTCATTTAAAAATGTGCCATCGTGTTCTGATAAGTCACTGTGTGTTGCCTGCTATGGTTTGACTGTTTGTGATTTTATTGAGTTTTCACAGCAATGTTAATGTGGTGACCCTATGGGCTGGTCCCAAGGGAAATAAAGGTTTAGACAGTTCTTCTTGATCCCTCTAAATGTAGCCTTGTCTCGTTATTGGAGGATGCTGTTATAATCACACTGGGGATTGCTATGCTCTGCATACTCCCCTGAGTTTGAATCACTTAGCTCTTTTAAGAGCTTGTTCCTGACACACTCTCCTTGGAGGAGAGGTCTTCATCACACAGTCCTGGATTCTGGAGGTTCATACAGGGTGGAAGGAAGTGGTCTTTCCCACATGGTCCTGGAGGACAGAAGCTGATCCAGGGTGGATGGAAGACGGCGAGACTCCAGTCAAGCTACAGTGGTTGCGGAGTCTGCGGTGGTTGTGGTGTCTGCTGCAGTGCTTGGAGTCCTCAGGAAGCGCTAGGAGCATCCGTCAACGGAGGGTACTCGGTCGGAGTACAAGGAGCTCCGTTACAGGGACTATAGTGTGTGTGTTGGGGGATAGGGGCTATAGTGTTTGTTTGGGGGGATAGGGGCTATAGTGTGTTTGGAGGGATAGGGGTTATAGTGTGTTTGGAGGGATAGGGGCGATAGTGTGTGTTTTGGGGGATAGGGGCGATAGTGTGTTTGGGGGGATAGGGCCGATAGTGTGTGTTTGGGGGGATAGGGGTTATAGTTTGTTTGGAGGGATAGGGACTGTAGTTTGTTTGGGGGATAGGGGTTATAGTTTGTGGTTGGTGGCACAGGGGCTATAGTGTGTGTTTGGGGATGATGTGGATATAGTGTGTGTTTGGGGGGATAGGGCTATAGTTTGTTTGGAGGGATAGGGGCAATAGTGTTTGTTTGGGGGGATAGGGGCAATAGTTTGTGTGGGGGGATAGGGGCTATAGTTTGTGGTTGGTGGCACAGGGCCTATAGTGTCTCTGGGTGGATAGGGGCTATAGTGTGTGTTTGGGGATGATGTGGATATAGTGTGTGTTTGGGGGGATAGAGGCTATAGTTTGTGGTTGGTGGCACAGGGCCTATAGTGTCTCTGGGAGGATAGGGGCTATAGTGTGTGTTTGAGGATGATGTGGATATAGGTCAGCCATGGGAGAGAGACAGGAAGTTCCTAGCTCAGCCATGGGAGAGAGACAGGAAGCTCCTAGGTCAGCCATGGGAGAGAGACAGGAAGCTCCTAGGTCAGCCATGGGAGTGAGACAGGAAGTTCCTAGGTCAGCCATGGGAGAGAGACAGGAAGCTCCTAGGTCAGCCATGGGAGTGAGACAGGAAGTTCCTAGGTCAGCCATAGGAGTGAGACAGGAAGTTCTTCAGTCAGCCATGGGAGAGAGACAGGAAATTCTCCAGTCAGCCAATGCGAGAGGGACAGAAAATTCTTCAGTCAGCCATGGTAGAGAGACAGAAACATATTCAGTCAACCATGGGAGAGAGACAGGAAATTCTTCAGTCAGCCATTGGAGAGAGACAGGAAACTCCTAGGTCAGCCATGGGAGTGAGACAGGAAGCTCCTAGCTCAGCCATGGGAGTGAGACAGGAAGCTCCTAGCTCAGCCATGGGAGTGAGACAGGAAGCTCCTAGGTCAGTGAGACAGGAAGTTCCTAGGTCAGCCATGGTAGAGAGACAGAAACATATTCAGTCAACCATGGGAGAGAGACAGGAAATTCTTCAGTCAGCCATTGGAGAGAGACAGGAAACTCCTAGGTCAGCCATGGGAGTGAGACAGGAAGCTCCTAGCTCAGCCATGGGAGTGAGACAGGAAGCTCCTAGCTCAGCCATGGGAGTGAGACAGGAAGCTCCTAGGTCAGTGAGACAGGAAGTTCCTAGGTCAGCCATGGGAGAGACAGGAAGCTCCTAGCTCAGCCATGGGAGTGAGACAGGAAGCTCCTAGGTCAGCCATGGGAGAGAGACAGGAAGTTCCTAGCTCAGCCATGGGAGAGAGACAGGAAGCTCCTAGGTCAGCCATGGGAGTGAGACAGGAAGTTCCTAGGTCAGCCATGGGAGAGAGACAGGAAACTCCTAGGTCAGCCATGGGAGTGAGACAGGAAGCTCCTAGGTCAGCCATGGGAGAGAGACAGGAAGCTCCTAGGTCAGCCATGGGAGTGAGACAGGAAGTTCTTCAGTCAGCCATGGGAGAGAGACAGGAAATTCTCCATTCAGCCAATGCGAGAGAGACAGAAAATTCTTCAGTCAGCCATGGTAGAGAGACAGAAACATATTCAGTCAACCATGGGAGAGGGACAGGAAATTCTTCAGTCAGCCATGGGGGTGAGACAGGAAATTCTCCAGTCAGCCAATGCGAGAAGGACAGAAAATTCTTCAGTCAGCCATGGTAGAGAGACAGAAACATATTCAGTCAACCATGGGAGAGAGACAGGAAATTCTTCAGTCAGCCATTGGAGAGAGACAGGAAACTCCTATGTCAGCCATAGGAGTGAGACAGGAAGCTTCTAGCTCAGCCATGGGAGTGAGACAGGAAGCTCCTAGGTCAGCCATGGGAGAGAGACAGGAAGCTCCTAGGTCAGCCATGGGAGAGAGACAGGAAGCTCCTAGGTCAGCCATGGGAGTGAGACAGGAAGCTCCTAGGTCAGCCATGGGAGTGAGACAGGAAGTTACTAGGTCAGCCATAGGAGTGAGACAGGAAGTTCTTCAGTCAGCCATGAGAGAGAGACAGGAAATTCTCCAGTCAGCCAATGCGAGAGGGACAGAAAATTCTTCAGTCAGCCATGGTAGAGAGACAGAAACATATTCAGTCAACCATGGGAGAGAGACAGGAAATTCTTCAGTCAGCCATTGGAGAGAGACAGGAAACTCCTAGGTCAGCCATGGGAGTGAGACAGGAAGCTCCTAGCTCAGCCATGGGAGTGAGGCAGGAAGCTCCTAGCTCAGCCATGGGAGTGAGACAGGAAGCTCCTAGGTCAGCCATGGGAGTGAGACAGGAAGTTCCTAGGTCAGCCATGGGAGAGAGACAGGAAGTTCCTAGGTCAGCCATGGGAGAGAGACAGGAAGCTCCTAGGTTAGCCATGGGAGTGAGACAGGAAGTTCCTAGGTCAGCCATGGGAGAGAGACAGGAAGCTCCTAGGTTAGCCATGGGAGTGAGACAGGAAGCTCCTAGGTCAGTCATGGGAGAGAGACAGGAAGCTCCTAGGTCAGCCATGGGAGTGAGACAGGAAGTTCTTCAGTCAGCCATGGGAGAGAGACAGGAAATTCTCCAGTCAGCCAATGCGAGAGGGACAGAAAATTCTTCAGTCAGCCATGGTAGAGAGACAGAAACATATTCAGTCAACCATGGGAGAGAGACAGGAAATTCTTCAGTCAGCCATTGGAGAGAGACAGGAAGCTCCTAGGTCAGCCATGGGAGTGAGACAGGAAGTTCCTAGGTCAGCCATGGGAGAGAGACAGGAAGCTCCTAGGTCAGCCATGGGAGTGAGACAGGAAGCTCCTAGGTCAGCCATGGGAGAGAGACAGGAAGTTCCTAGGTCAGCCATGGGAGAGAGACAGGAAGCTCCTAGGTCAGCCATGGGAGAGAGACAGGAAGCTTTTAGGTTGCCAATGGGAGAGGGACAGGAAATTGTTCGGTCAGCCATGGAAGAGACAGGAAGCTCCTAGGTCAGCCATAGGAGAGGGAATGATTTGCAGACATGGCCTCTAGGAAGCCGTCATACAGTACTTTATTATCAGATTTCATACAGTTAATGAATAGGGATGGGTGGATCATTACATCCAGTATTTTGTTTTTGGATGGGTGCGGAGTGTTTGCATTAAAAAAAAAACAACCAAAAAAAGTCTCGTCTAAAAATAAGAAACAGAGTAGAAGAATTCAGAGAAATCCCTTAAACAAAATAAATATTCATATTGGTTGGAACCTTTCTTCTCTAAATTCTATACAAATCTACATTTTTTTTATAGTTTTAAATAAACACAGTCACAGAGCATTCCTAAAAATCCAGAGATTAATGTCACGGGATTAAAGACTCCCCAGTGGCAGACAAGTAGCGAACCCCATAACAAGAGCTCCCTCTACAGGCAATAGCTGTCACAATACGGTGGTGGAGTGTTTAACTGACTGGAGACCTATATAAAATGAGTGCAACCTTCTCTTGGCCCCCTCCACACTCAGTTTTTCTTCCCCTCTCACTTCCACTACTTTCTTTTAATTCTACTTTCCTCATTTTAACATTCTAGGTTAAATTAGATAGATCACACTTTTGTTGATGAACCTGATCTTTACTTGCAATACATTTAGTGCAATCTGTGTAAAGTCTTATAAAAATTTAATTAGGAGCTTTTTTTTCTCCCCCTCATTTTCCAATACTCCTCATGTTTGCATTGACTAAGCTACAATATTTGCACAGAGTTTAGCAATATTAAAGGGATCCTATAGTGCCAGGAAAACAAACCCGTTTTCCTGGCACTATAGGCTCTTGGAGTGCCCCCCTTCCTCGGCACTGAAGGGGTTAAAATCCATTCAGCCACTTATCTGAATCTGCCCACGCTCCTCCCACGCTGACGTTAGCCAGTGGGGGAAACCTAATGCGCATGCGCAGCAATAGCTGCGTGCGCATCAGACCTCCCCATAGAAAAGCATTACTCAATGGGGAAAATCTGACGCTGGAGGTCCGTGAGGACGTTCAGCGTCAGATAATGGACCAAAAGTCAATTTGGATTCCAGAAGCGTCCCCAGTGGCTGTCTGTTAGTCTCTAGTCCTGGAACCGCTCCCTCCTGGAGCCGAAGGGGGGATTCACTCTAGACACCCCCAGGAACTGGCTGACACTCAGTCTTGGGAGCTCTAGTCCTTACAAGGACGTTCCCAGTTGAATCCTCCACACTGGAACAGCCCTTTCCCCTTATATGCAGTCCCCATGCAAGGGGCACTCCCCCCTGGATCTGAGAGAAGACTACAGTAAAAAGATACACACAAATACATTAGCTCTCAGATCCAGGACACTCCCATACATGATACGATAATCCCTCCCCTGTGCCTGGGAGATAATGGCGTCAAGCATAGTATTAAACTCAATTATCTCCAGGCACAAAAAAACACACATTTACCAAACACCCCAAAAGTACCTTAAAAATACATAAACCCCCACAAAAGTTACATCCCCCGATAGTCCCAGTCTGGGTGACCAACATATCCAAAAATCAACCTCATCGATTCAGGGGTTCAGGAATTTCATGGAAGTCATAATTTGACCGACCGCACGCATGGTCCCCTAGCCGAAAATAGTTCCATAGAATCGCAGCTAAGTGCCGCTGGGGACCGAACGGGAACCGCAAAGTCTTCATGGTGAAAATAGTTCCATGGAATCGCGGCTAAGTGCCGCTGGGGACCGACTGGGAACCGAACGGTAACTGCAAAGTCTTCATGCCGAAAATAGATGTTTTTATGACCAAGGAGTTGTTATCTGCATAATCACAGAAGTAACCAGCAAACTTCATCTGTTGGTGATCACATCCTTTTGGATTTGACATACCTATCGCTTCCTTGATCTTATAAGTGTTATTTATATTAAAGCATAGTATTTCAGCATAAGGTTTTGCACTGTTATTACTTTATTCTCTCCCACATGCCCGTCTACTATGCCGAAGATTAAAACCATCTCTAACCATTTTGATATGCCTACAATCAAAGATATGTTTGTGAGTGCATTATATGGAATTCGATTTTATGGTGTATGAACATTATTACCCACGAGATTTATTTCTGTTTTACTGTAGATATTTTCTGTATTTGACCCATAGGTCTCTATGGTACGCACCTGACAAAGATATTCTATGTGTGTGATTTGAAGTCAGCAATGATATGAGCAATGCTACCTCCTTTCATGGGAACATCTCTTATATCCCTCCATTTCTGGAACCTCTACTTCCCAAAGTACCAGGACAAGAGATTAGGTTGGCCCACGTCTTTTGGTGATATGCCTTACTCATTCTCGAGTAGCTATACGGTTCCCTTCAATGTGGCAATGACACCTAGGTCTTCATATCAGCGGTTCTATGTGTTTGACTCACCTCCATGTGGCAGTAGATCATGTACCCACTACTGGGTTATTCTACTGGGTTATTCAACTTTAGTCAGTCGAGGCCCGTGTGTTAAATGTGCTGTGGAGCGGGGGGAAATGAGAGAGAAAGTGGAGAAAAGGGGGCAGCGTTCATTTTAGCACTACATTTCTTAATCACATGATAGTGAGTTTAGGAATCCCAGGAGACTAACAATGGTGAAATATTCCAAGATAGGGCGGTTAACTAATGCAAGATGATGAAATAATCCAAGATAGGGCAGTTACCTAATGCAGAATGGTGAAATAATCCAATATATGGCGGTTACCTAATGCAGAAACAAGATTCCATTCACTGCACAGCTGTGACCTTAGAATGGAGGCACTTCAAATGTTTTGTAAGTTTCAGGCAAAACAACATGACATTTGCACTGTCGTTGTTCGGCATGTGCTATAAACTTTAACTTTAATAATACACGGACACGTTTAATACTGTTGGAGTATAACGTCCACAGCTTTATTAATATGAATAAATTAACATAATTAGGGTCATTGTCATAAATGACATTATTTATTATCCCCCCGCACAATCCCCTGACAATGACCCTACCACATGAACAATAATTAACATCAATTACCAATAAACTTGTAAACATCCGGCCTACCAACGAGGCCCCATATCATAATGATAACTGTAGGGGTGTACCCAGACACCGAAGAGCTAGAACCTACCAACCATGACACCGTCTGGCCTACTTCAGCCTAGGCCCTGGCCTGTACAGTTCCAATTCCTTGATAACTTCCAACTTAACCACGCCCTGTTCCGCCACAGCACTTGTCTTGACCCCTTAAGACCATGTGCGACCCCCACCACACTGAAACAGGGCTCGGGCTATGCCCTCCTGGAACCCCAAGTTCAGTAAGTCACACCCCACTTCTGACAGGTGTACTCCATCCCTCCTATAATAACCTGGCAACATGCCCTCCAGTTCCCGATGCCTCACCACTATTCCCCCCATCCTCTTAACAAATACTGCCATAGCTCTATTAACCTTCCCCCTGCATCGTGCCACCGCAGCAGGGTCCCTGGCGTGACGCCATGTAAAACAAGGCACCATCTCGGACCACACCACCACCACGTCAGGGACCAGCTCCCGTAGCCGATCCATGTCCCTCTTCATTCGCCGCAACAGTTCCCGTTGCGGAATCAGCCCTAAGTCATTCCCCCCACCGTGCACCACTACAACATCCGGAACCGGACCCTTGGACACTTTTGTAAATAAAACATTACTCAAGCTCTGCCAACTAAAACCTCGAAAACCAAACCAGGATAAGACCGCTCGTTCCAGAGGAAAGCCCAGTTGTGTTCCTTGTCTCCGAACTGCGGCCCTCTTCTGTGCCCAATATACGAACGAGTGTCCCAGCAACCAAACATTCCAACCTGAAAAGAGACAAAATTAATTACACCGCAGAGCCAGTGTCCCCCAGTCCCGGCCATTTAACCCCTCAAAGCTCCACCATCCCGTCGGGCCTCACATACGAGCGAAACCGCACGGATTCCCACCGTCCGATCCTCTTGATCCGCTCGTCACCCAAACCCAAGCGTGCCGCCTCTGTAGCCGCACCGATACGGAACGAATGCGACCCGAATTGCGTGGGCTGCAGGCCCAGCTTCACTAAGCCCAAACGAAAAATCCTAATGAATTGAAACCGTGACAACGCCGTGCCGTCAGCGTGCAGGAAAAAACAACCGCTAACGTTAGGACGGATCCCCAGGTACCCTGATCCGCAGGCCACCGGGCACAACCCTGATCCCGGCAACTCGAATAGCACCACGGAGCAGCCTTTGCCGAAAACATCAGTTTTCGATCGGCCCAACCTAATCTGCACGCGATCACTCTTAACTTCCACATCCTCGCGCTGCAAGCCACCAACTCCCACTTTGTTTGCGCTAACCAGCTCCCCGATCCGAAACGCCCCAAAAAACGCCCAGACAAACGCACCAGAAAAAAGGACCACCTCAAATGGCGAGGAACATAACTCCGGTAACTTTCCCACCAAACCTTGTAAGACCGCAAAAGACACCGGTCTCCTAACGTCCGTCGACGTCTTCCCCCTCCGAAAACCCCGAACCGCCTGTCGAACCAAGAAATGCTTTGTCAAATCTTCCCACCCTTGGAATTTAAACCAGAAAGCCAAGGCGGACATATGCCTGTCCACCATGGCCGGCGAAGCCCCCTTTGCAAACAACCGGCACAACAACCATAGGAAGACATCCAGCCTATGGCCCTCCGAAAGGTCCCCACCTACCTCCTCAACCGTTTCCTCCCATTCCTTCCAAACCTTAGCATAAGATGACCACGTGCTCGGTGCCAAGGATTTCTTTATGTATTCCCCAAGCACGATGTCCCGAGTCGCCACATCTCGTCTGGGCAAGCCTGCCCGCATTCCCGTGCCTCTGGAGCCGCTTCCCGAAAACGATCCCACTGAAAACGAGAAAGCGCATCAGCCACCACATTTGAGAATCCCGGAATGTGTCTAGCCCTGAATACTAAATTGGAAGACATGCAGAGGAGCACCAAATGCCGTAGTAGGCATAGGACCGGAAGCGAAGATGCCGACAAACTGTTGATTGCCTGCACCACGGCCATATTGTCCGAATAAAACACGACTCGCTTGTTTGCTAGTTCAGCTCCCCACAATGCTACCGCAACCACTACAGGGAAGAGTTCCAAAAATGCCAGATTCTTGATCAATGGGCTCGCCCTCCATGCCTCGGGCCATGCCTCGGCACACCACCATCCCGCAAAATAAGCCCCGAACCCCACGCTGCCCGAAGCGTCCGTAAACAGCCCCACTGCTTCCGAAGACACCACTTGCTCCCTAAAAAAGGCCTTGCCATTGAAGTCCTTCAAAAAACGATCCCACACCTCTAAGTCCGCCTTCATGTCCGCGGAAACCCTGATATAGTGTGACGGCATCCGTATCCCGCTCGTCGCCCGCGCCAATCGTCTACAGAAAACCCTCCCCATGGGTATGACCCTGCACGCAAAGTTCAGGCTCCCTACCAGAGACTGTAATCCCCTCAGCGTCACCTTCCGTGCTCTCCCAATTGTGTGCACCAAATCTTTCAGTTTGTGCAACTTGTCCTGTGGTAATCTACATTCCCCGATCTCCGAATCGATCTCCAAACCCAGAAAACTAAGACACGTGGCGGGTCCCACGGTCTTGTCCTCCGCCAAAGGAACCCCCATCGTCTGCGCTACCCATTGGAACACCCGTAGTATCTGCTTGCACCGGTCTGAGCCTCGAGGGCCGACACATAAGAAGTCGTCCAGGTAATGCACAACCGTGCCCCCCGGCCGATTCCCGTCGCACTACCCATTCCAGAAAAGTGCTAAACTTCTCGAAATAGGCGCACGAGATGGAACAACCCATCGGCAAGCACAGATCCACAAAGAAGCCCCCTTCAAAACAACACCCCAAGAGGTGATGACATGACGGGTGTATGGGAAGCAGCCGAAACGCTGCCTCCACGTCCACCTTCGCCATCAGCGCTCCCCGCCCAGCTCTCCGTACCAACTCGACTGCCCTGTCGAATGATGTGTAAGATACTGAACAGAGTGCCGCGTCGATGTCATCATTCACCGATGACCCTTTAGGATACGATAAGTGATGAATCAACCTGAATTTGCCAGCCTCTTTTTTGGGGACCACTCCAAGTGGGGATATCCGCAACTCTGCTAGAGGCGGGTACGGGAACGGCCCCGCCATCCTCCCCAAAAGGACCTCTTTGGCCAGCTTTTCCCGCACTACCTCCGGGCGTTCCCGCACCGATTTAAGATTGGCACAAACCGCCCCTGGTTCCTTGACCGTGAAGGGGATCATGAAGCCCTCCCTAAAACCCCGCCACAGGAACGCTGCATCCTCCTGGTTAGCGTATTGCCTTAGCCAAGGCAACATCGCGCCTAACCTCACTGGGGACGCCCCCAGTTGCAGCCGAGGTGGCCGCCACCCCTGCGGTTCCACCCCCTGTATTGAGCTTACCTTTCTTGAAGCATCTGCTGGCGCCGTGATTCCCTCCGCAGCCCGAACACTCGTGCCTAAATCGGCATGAAGTACCCCACTTGCATTGACCCTCGTTGTACGTCCAGCACAGGCCCTTCTTTTGTCCCGCTGGCACAGCCACGCCTGAGGCTGTCCCAGCTGCCCCGAGAAAGGGCGCAGCCTTCTGCGCCATCATAATCCTCATCCATAGCGGCAGGTCCATTTGGTCCCACCGCATGGTAGGGTTGGCCGCCAAGCGTTGCCGAAACTGCTCATCATATTTCCACCACGCTAGGCCCCCATACGTCCGATACGCATCGCCTATCCCATCCAAGTAGCAGAACAGTTGCGAACAGCTCCCTGGCCTTTTTTCCCCTATCACACTAGCCAGGATGCAGAACGCCCTCAGCCAATTCCCAAAAGTCTTCGGTATCTTGCGATAC
This sequence comes from Pelobates cultripes, assembly GCA_933207985.1. NCBI lineage: Eukaryota > Metazoa > Chordata > Amphibia > Anura > Pelobatidae > Pelobates > Pelobates cultripes. Next base: position 9,323,038 of record OW240919.1, read on the forward strand.
CTCCGCCTTTTTTCTTCTTCCTCCTTCTTGGCGTCCTTCTTATCCTCCTCCTTCAAGTCTAGGAATTCCTCCAAAGGGAGCAAGGAAAAATTTCCATGAACTCCCCTTTCCAAATCTTTTCTTTGACCTCTAATTTCAGGTGACAACCTAGGGGGCCCGCAAAAGATACGTGTACGTTTTGACGTGCCGCGTCCGAAATGTCGCCACAACCGACTGCCGACTCAGCCCCCCCATCCGCCGCACCGGACGCCACTACCGCTTCGCTTGTCTCGCCACCGCTCGCCGGTTGGACCCCCGCCCCTAGTGCCTTAACCGCCGTGTCAGGGGACCATACCTTTCCGAACTGCAATGGTGATTCCCCCTTCCCTGACCATGCCTCCAATAGTGTTTTTAAATAGCCCAATAACTGTCCGGAGTGTTGTGCAGATATGGACTCACCGTTGGAGACCCCGGCCGTGCCAGGCCCCGGGGTTGCCGACCTTCCGTCCACCCGTTCAGGCTCCGGAGCATCCGGTTGACGCCGACTCCCATCCGCCTGATCCCTCCTCAGGACCGTAGGGGTAGCGCTCCGCGACCTGTAAGGAGAAGACAACCTGGGTAGTCTGTACTGCTGGGCCCCTACCCGTCCTTCCTCCCTACGCTCTTCTCCGCAGTTCCAAGCTTCGCACCGCCTTGCCGGCCTAACTTCCCTGCTCCTGGGGGCCCGCTGCTGTCCTAGCGCACTGTCACCCGAGGACCCAGATGCGCTGCGCCGCCTCCGCCCCCGCCCGTCCTTGGAAGCGGACCTCCTTCTCCCCGCCCTGCAGCTGGTCCTGGAACCACTGCGCCTGCTATGCGATGGACTCCTGTCCCTGCTCCACTGCCGATCAGCTGACCTCCTGCTGCTGCCGGGCCTGGCGCTACCGCTCGCCGTCCCGTCTGTACTCCTCCCGCTCCCTGGTCCCGCTGCGGTGCCCCCCGTGAGAGCAGCCTGAGGGGCCCAACCTTCCACTGCTACTGCTCCTGACTTCCCTATCCCGCGCTGTACTGCGTGTGTCCCCCTTCTCCGCTGTACCTGGCCATCTGTTGGCCGCTGCGCCTGGCTCAGATGCCCCTTGCACCCCCTGGCAGCCCGCTGGAACCTCTGCCGCTCCCTGTCCGATCCTGTTGTCTTCCTGCCGCCCCTCCTCCCTATGCCTGGCACTGTCGCCCGTCCCGGCCACACCTAAGGCCGCCCGCGAGCTGGTCCCGCTGACCAGGCCACCCCTGGGTTGCTGGGGGGCCGCCTGTGCCGGAACATCCCGCGTCCCGCCCGCCCCCTGCCCCTCAGTGACCAGAGTGGACTCACCGGGACGCCTCACTGAAGTGCTGCCGACCACGTGTTCCTCCGCTCTCCCGGCCGCCATTCCCGCCGTGCTGGAGCCCTCCTCTGGGGTACCTGTGCTGCCTGCCGCCATCTTGGGTGGGGCGCGTTTACCAGCAGGCCCGCGCTTTGCGGCCGTCCTCGCCTGACCGGCACCGCGGCGCACAGGCGGCGCCGGCCGCTTCCCGGTGCTGTCCGACCCTCTTGCCTCCTGGCTGGGTGCCGACGGGCTCCTCCGCCGCCGTGGAGCGGGCGCCATGCCCGGACTCAAGCGCTGGGGCGGCCGTGCTCTTCGCGCCGTCCTGCGCTCCGCTGGTGCTGGAGGGGGAACTGCAGCCCCCAGTTGTTCATGCAGCCAGGCCAGCCCTCGGTCCTTCACTGCTGCTCTCACTCCAGGATCTCATCTAGGGACGCCATGGACCTGCAGCAAAAGAAAAAAGAAAAACCCCACAGACCTGACACAACTGACAGGTAAGTGAAGTTCTGATTAAAATGGCCACTCTCTAAGATGGCCGTTATTTCAACCCCCTTTGATCCCGCCCCCAAGCTCCATTAGCTTAAGCCAACCCCTAACTGACTGCACCTGCCCACTCCTGGCTCTGTCAAGGCCCACTCCCCTTACTTCGTTGTTCCATGGGCTTCATTACAAAGTTAATACTCTTATCCTATGTAACTCAATTCCTTTAGGGTGTTAACCTATACGCAACTTACTCATCAGAAATTCATGTGAAGACAGCCCATGTTGTGATGTTATAAAACAGGCTTAGAAGGTCATAAGGATATAGCCTCTGGGGTAGGACATACCTAAAAAGAGCAATACCACTTTCCTGAGTAACAACAAAGAGCTGAAAAGAATGAAAAATAAGCAAAAATCAATAACATTTAACAAGATGCAAGGCATGGTAAGTGAGTGAGTGAGATGGATATGGCCTGCCACTGTCAAAAATTGAGATAGCTGAAGCAGCAGTCTTTCATGTTAATCACCAGACTCCCATGAGTGGCAAAGCAGCTTCACAGCCAGGGAAGGTTGTACACCGGAGCTGGGTGCCCCTCTGGCCCTGAGCCTGCGTGAGGGCCAACACCTTTAGTTCACAGACCAGGAAACTGTTATAGTCCAAGTCTAACCCCTTCTGTAAGGGGACGGAGGATCCAGATAATAGTGCCCGCTTCTCGCAGGCAATCTTCCACCTGTGTGGACGATGTGAGGCAGGTATGCCTCTTATGGCTCTCAGCCCAGGTGGGTTAGCAATAGATTGCTCTGGTTGGTACACACTTAATACCAGGACAAGAGATAAGTTGGCCCTCATCTTTTGGTGGTATGCCTTACTCATTCTCGAGTAGCTATACTGTTCCCTTCAATGTGAGAATGACACCTAGGTCTTCATATCAGCGATTAGATGTGTTTGACTCACCTCCATGGGGCAGCACTACTGGGTTATTCGACTTTCGTCAGTCGAGGCCCGTGTGTTATATGTGCTGTGGAGCGGGGTAAAATGAGAGAGAAAGTGGAAAAAAGGATAGGAGGGAGAGGGGCAGCAGAGGAAGGGGGAGGCGTTCATCTTAGCACTACAATTCTTCATCACATGATAGTGAGCTTGGGAATCCCAGGAGACTAACAACGGTAAAATGGTGAAATATTCAGAGATAGGGCGGTTAACTAATGCAGAATGGTGAAATGATCCAAGATAGGGCGGTTAACTAATGCAGAATGGTGGAATATTCCAAGATAGGGCGGTTAACTAATGCAGAATGGTGAAATATTCCAAGATAGGGCGGTTACCTAATGCAGAATGGTGAAATATTCCAAGATAGGGCGGTTACCTAATGCAGAATGGTGAAATATTCCAAGATAGGGCTGTTACCTAATGCAGAATGGTGAAATAATCCAAGATAGGGCGGTTAACTAATGCAGAATGGTGAAATAATCCAAGATAGGGCGGTTAACTAATGCAGAATGGTGAAATAATCCAAGATAGGGCGGTTACCTAATGCAGAATGGTGAAATAATCCAAGATAGGACGGTTACCTAATGCAGAATGGTGAAATATTCCAAGATAGGACGGTTAACTAATGCAGAATGGTGAAATATTCCAAGATAGGGGGGTTAACTAATGCAGAATGGTGAAATAATCCAAGATAGGACGGTTACCTAATGCACAATGGTGAAATGATCCAAGATAGGGCGGTTAACTAATGCAGAATGGTGAAATGATCCAAGATAGGGCGGTTACCTAATGCAGAATGGTGAAATAATCCAAGAAGATAGGGCGGTTACCTAATGCAGAATGGTGAAATAATCCAAGATAGGGCGGTTACCTAATGCAGAATGGTGAAATATTCCAAGATAGGGGGGTTAACTAATGCAGAATGGTGAAATAATCCAAGATAGGGCGGTTACCTAATGCAGAATGGTGAAATAATCCAAGATAGGACGGTTACCTAATGCAGAATGGTGAAATATTCCAAGATAGGACGGTTAACTAATGCAGAATGGTGAAATATTCCAAGATAGGGGGGTTAACTAATGCAGAATGGTGAAATATTCCAAGATAGAGCAGATAACTAATGCAGAATGGTGAAATAATCCAAGATAGGACGGTTACCTAATGCACAATGGTGAAATGATCCAAGATAGGGCGGTTAACTAATGCAGAATGGTGAAATGATCCAAGATAGGGCGGTTACCTAATGCAGAATGGTGAAATAATCCAAGATAGGGCGGTTACCTAATGCAGAATGGTGAAATATTCCAAGATAGGGCGGTTACCTAATGCAGAATGGTGAAATATTCCAAGATAGGGCGGTTAACTAATGCAGTATGGTGAAATAATCCAAGACAGGGCGGTTACCTAATGTAGAATGGTGAAATATTCCAAGATAGGGCGGTTACCTAATGCAGAATGGAGAAATAATCCAAGATAGGGCGGTTACCTAATGCAGAATGGTGAAATAATCCAAGATAGGGCGGTTACCTAATGCAGAATGGTGAAATGATCCAAGATAGGACGGTTACCTAATGCAGAATGGTGAAATAATCCAAGATAGGACGGTTACCTAATGCAGAATTGTGAAATGATCCAAGATAGGGCGGTTACCTAATGCAGAATGGTGAAATATTCCAAGATAGGGCGGTTACCTAATGCAGAATGGTGAAATAATCCAAGATAGGACGGTTACCTAATGCAGAATGGTGAAATAATCCAAGATAGGGCGGTTACCTAATGCAGAATGGTGAAATATTCCAAGATAGGGCGGTTACCTAATGCAGAATGGTGAAATAATCCAAGATAGGGCGGTTACCTAATGCAGAATGGTGAAATGATCCAAGATAGGACGGTTACCTAATGCAGAATGGTAAAATAATCCAAGATAGGACGGTTACCTAATGCAGAATTGTGAAATGATCCAAGATAGGGCGGTTACCTAATGCAGAATGGTGAAATATTCCAAGATAGGGCGGTTACCTAATGCAGAATGGTGAAATATTCCAAGATAGAGCGTGTGACGAGACCAATCTCGCCACATTGGATTGGAGAAGCCTGGCTGCCCGCCTTCTGCCTTTGGACTATGGACCAGACTTTATGTGAATGTGTTAACCCAGATAGCTATGCCATGGAGCCCATTCGTGTAGTTAAAGACTTCGGCTCCATGGCAATTGAACTATGTGAATAGGATCTAAATGCTATTCGGTAGTTTTGTGCGCTCAGATCCCAGCTATCTGGGGATATGTGAAATGTCTGTGTGTTAGGTGTAAAAGGTGACTTTATGTATTTTAAAGTGTTTTATGTCTTTTTGCAACCATGTGCTCAATGGAGTCTGCCTCTATCCCTGGATAATTGGATTACTTAACCCCACTGTCTCCAGGATAGAGGGCTCTGTAAAACCTGTTTGAGCCAGATATCCATGTGCCAGCCAGGGCCCAAAAGATACTTTTACCAACTTTTGAACCCCTGGTCTGATTCATGCCATTTTTTAATATGTTGTTCCCCTGAATGGATTGATTGTGAATATGTAATTTTATGTGAATGTGATGTATGGTTTTAGAGTTATGAAAGTTGGGTAGAAAGTATGTTTTAACCGTATGTGTAATTGAGTTTCCTCTCAGGATAAGGGGAGGGAATATGTGGGATGTAACTGTGATGTGATTGGTTGTTTTATACCTCCCTGTGGGCGGTCCTGTATTTGAAAAGACTGTAATAAAAACCAGGCTGGGTGTGCCAGCACCTCAGACCACTGCTTGACCCTCAACACAGAGCCTTGTCTCGTTCTTGGGGGGATTCACTGTATGCTGTTAGAGACTGATTGCCAGGAGTGTAAGCTGATTGTCTGTTTTTCCTGTTCGTCTGCTAGCAGCTATTTGGGAGGTTCCAGTTCGGGAGTTGGAGTGCTATTTTGTATCCAGTTCGGGAGTTTGGTGTTCTGCAGTAGCTGTGCCTGTATCTCTGGAAAGGGGGCCGATCGCCTAAACGGTTTTTACCCCTTTTGTGCAAAACGGTCCGTTACAGGGCGGTTACCTAATGAAGAATGGTGAAATATTCCAAGATAGGGCGGTTAACTAATGCAGAATGATCCAAGATAGGGTGGTTAACTAATGCAGAACGGTGAAATAATCCAAGCTAGGGCGGTTAATTAATGCAGAATGGTGAAATAATCCAAGATAGGGCAGTTACGTAATGCAGAATGGTGAAATAATCCAAGCTAGGGCGGTTACCTAATGCAGAATGGTGAAATAATCCAAGATAGGGTGGTTACCTAATGCAGAATGGTGAAATATTCCAAGATAGGGCGGTTACCTAATGCAGAATGGTGAAATATTCCAAGATAGGGCGGTTAACTAATGCAGTATGGTGAAATAATCCAAGATAGGGCGGTTACCTAATGTAGAATGGTGAAATATTCCAAGATAGGGCGGTTACCTAATGCAGTATGGTGAAATAATCCAAAATGGGGCGGTTAACTAATGCAGAACGGTGAAATAATCCAAGCTAGGGCGGTTAATTAATGCAGAATGGTGAAATAATCCAAGCTAGGGCGGTTACGTAATGCAGAATGGTGAAATAATCCAAGATAGGGCGGTTACCTAATGCAGAATGGTGAAATAATCCAAGATAGGGCGGTTACCTAATGCAGAATGGTGAAATATTCCAAGATAGGGCGGTTACCTAATGCAGAATGGTGAAATATTCCAAGATAGGGCGGTTAACTAATGCAGTATGGTGAAATAATCCAAGACAGGGCGGTTACCTAATGTAGAATGGTGAAATATTCCAAGATAGGGCGGTTACCTAATGCAGAATGGAGAAATAATCCAAGATAGGGCGGTTACCTAATGCAGAATGGTGAAATAATCCAAGATAGGGCGGTTACCTAATGCAGATTGGTGAAATAATCCAAGATAGGACGGTTACCTAATGCAGAATGGTGAAATATTCCAAGATAGGGCGGTTACCTAATGCAGAATGGTGGAATATTCCAAGATAGGGCGGTTAACTAATGCAGAATGGTGAAATGATCCAAGATAGGACGGTTACCTAATGCAGAATGGTGAAATAATCCAAGATAGGGCGGTTACCTAATGCAGAATGGTGAAATAATCCAAGATAGGGCGGTTACCTAATGCAGAATGGTGAAATATTCCAAGATAGGGCGGTTACCTAATGCAGAATGGTGAAATATTCCAAGATAGGGCGGTTACCTAATGCAGAATGGTGAAATAATCCAAGATAGGGCGGTTACCTAATGCAGAATGGTGAAATAATCCAAGATAGGGCGGTTACCTAATGCAGAATGGTGAAATATTCCAAGATAGGGCGGTTACCTAATGCAGAATGGTGAAATATTCCAAGATAGGACGGTTACGTAATGCAGATTGGTGAAATATTCCAAGATAGGGCGGTTACCTAATGCAGAAACAAGATTTCAGAAGATATGTGTGTTGTAGAAGCAGCAGAAGTATTTTTAGGAGAGTATAGAAATCCTGGGTTGATATCAGAGGATAAAAGACTATAAGGGCTGGTGTGGTCATTAGGTTGGAGCAAATGAGAACATGGAGCTTGTAGGCCTGTCGTTTATGACAATTACGCTTATTGCTACAAGAAAAAAATGCTTGTCTCTCAAGAAAATTGCTACATTGACATTAAAAAAATGATACAGTAAATGTATGCAGTTTTTCTAGTCCAGGGCCGTGGGCTGTCTTCACATGAAATTTCTGATGAGTAAGTCGAGTATAGGTTGACAGTCTAAAGGAATTGAGTTACATAGGATAAGAGTATTCATTTGATAATGTTGTTTTGCATCCAACTAACAAAACATTTGAAGTGCCTCCATTCTAAGGTCACAGCTGTGCATTGAAAACAACCAACTGTTTCATGCCATCGTTCCTGGAGATTACGTGATAATAAGGTTCACTATCATAAAGTACGTGGAAGGGACCCAATAAAATGTTATTAACTACAAACACATCTATTAAAGTGACTGAAATCTAATTTTGGGTTTATGAGTTCCAATGTAAAAATCAGTCCTGAGAAAGATGCCCAACAGGACTATAGGAAGTTGATAGTAGATGGCAGCCATCAGATTTCTAAAGGAGAGTGTAGTGGAGCTGCAATCCTGAGACCGAATATTTCCGCTGGAATTCATTGGAGCTGGAAGAAAGCGCTGGTCAGTGATAATAGCCCATTCCACCAGTAACTGAATGACACACAGTTCTGGGAGTCAACTGTTTTTTTCAGCTTAAAGCTCAGGTTTTTATGCACAGACCCCTAGCATGAGGTCTCGATTGAAAATCACACAAGCCCCTCCCAGGCGTCCCTGTGTCTGGGAGATAATTGAGTCAAAAGAAGACTAACTACAGGAACTAATACAAATTATACAAAATACCCCAAAAACATATCAAAATATTACAGAAACCCCACAAATCTTACATCCCCAAATAACCCAGATCTGAGCGCCCAAGTTGTCCAAATAGCGCTCAGATCTGTTTGGTAGAACAAACTCACCATTCGGGTAAAGTTTTGACTGGCTGGCCACGAGGTGGTAGCTTAGAATATTTCCACAAGAAAAGGGTCGGCAGCCAGTCTATATTTGGGGGTTCCTGCATGAACACCGACGAACACTCCTCCTGGCTACTAGGGAGTGAATGCTCCCCCTGTTCGGTAGTTCCTATCTCACGAACGCCGTTCTGCTAACTGGTCTGGGAGAGGAACAAGCAGCGATATAAGTTTCTCTGGCGTTTGCGGGCTCCAGACGCTCGACGATCATGTACTGCTGCCTGCGTTCAGGAGACAAAATGGCAGTCTTTCACTACAGCACTTGTTCGGATACACGAATGGTGGTCACCCAGGGAAAGCACTTGACTTAATTGTTCCTTTGAGGTTAACGAGCCAGGGGTGGTCGTTGTTCGAAGGGTAGGAAAGGGGGGATCACACATGCTGCATTCGGTCCACCAACAAAGGGGTACGGCTCAATTCGGGAAATATGGAGATAGGTACGGGCAACTGAAGGCAATAGTATATAGTCCACCACAGGGAGTACTGTTTTTCATATTCCCCAAAGTTCATATTAATTTTTTGAGATTCAGATTTCTTAGTGAGGGTAGGGGTATTGTATGTGATTTTGGTATTATTATAAGGGATCTATTAATTGTCTTTCCTTTTAAGATTGCCCACTTCTGAGTGGATTTGCTCTCGTAACTGGACAATCAATTTTTAAGACCAGGTAAAAATTAATATAATATCTATAACCTTGATATCGATTTTTATCTTACAAAATATCACATATGTTAGGATTATGGGTATGCCACCTACTCCACCCCTTATTTAATGGGTTATGGTTATCCATTTCTGGGAGTATATTACTATCTTGTAGTGAAAGCATCATAAGTATAATGTAGACTGTGTTTTCATCAATCCCCGGTATTCATTGCCCAAATATTTGTAGTGTATTTGTGCTAAGTAAAGTTCACCATGTGACTCGACTGGCATTTGCTATATTGGTCACATTGTCCCAGTTTTTAAGATCAATAATTGCCAGTGGGTAGTTTGTACAATTGTTGGCTTGTTCACTTAAATGCTATTCACCTATCTGCTTATCTCTAAATGCTTTATCTGTTATTTCTGCAAACCCCCCTTATTTTATTGATACCCACCCGAATGTCATGCTTGACCAATCCTCACCTCCTCTATGCAGGGCCAGATTAAGAGCCAATTGGGCCTGGTGCTGACAATTATGATGGGGCCTAATTACAGAATCTTATCGACCAAAAACACTAAAACAGTCATGTAACGGCACCCCCAGGCATAAAAGGGTAAAACCGCCGTTTAGTAGATCTTCCCTTCCAGAGACACAGGCACAGCTACTGCAGAACAACAGACTCCCGAACTGCATACAAGGGAATACTCCAAACTCCCGAACTGCATACAAGGGAATGCTCCAGACTCCCGAACTGCATACAAGGGAATGCTTCAAACTCCCGAACTGCATACAAAGTAGCACTCCAAACTCCCGAACTGGAACCTCACGAATAGCTGTTAGCAGACGAACAGGAAAAGCACCCAAGCGGCTTACACTCCTGGCTATCAGTCTCTAACAGCATACAGTAAATCCCCCCAAAGACTAGACATAGCTCCGTGTTGAGGGTCAAGCAGTGGTCTGGTTTATTGAGGGCTACCTGCCCAGTATTTATGCAGGTCTCCCAGCTGGTGGACACTCCCCTACGGGACCAAATGGGAGACTGTGACAAAGGACAGACATGAACCAATGACAGACACACAGATGTAAAACCTTCCACAATGCATCCTAATTTCCCTCTCCCTGTCCTGGAGATAATAGGGAAGTAATCCAATTATCTCCCAGGACAGAGGCAAAACTCCATTAACCACATGGCAGTAAAAGACAGTAAAAGACATAAAAATGTATAAAGTTACAACTGTTGCACAAAACATATACATTCTATCTATCCCCAGATAGCTTAGATCTGAGCGCACATTATTACTGGATGGCGCTCAGATCACATGCATACAGTTCAGTCGCCATGGAGCCAAAGTCTTTCCCATAGTCTTTGGTTACACGAATAGGCTCCATGACATGGCTATCTGGGGTAATGCTGTTCATACGGTTAAACTACCGAATGAACAGGCATCCAGTTAAATGACCGAATGCAGATGCAAGCAGGCTGACGGCTCAGTGGGGTTTGTGCAAATAAGTGTCCGTTTCCAGTTCAATAGTTTGGGCGCTGAACACCGCTGGCCGTTTGGGACTTTAAAATGGCCGCCGCCACATGTTCGGCAAACGAACAAAGGCCCCCCAGCATTTTTCAATTAAGCTGCAGTTAACCACAGCTTCTGGGAGGTAAATTGCCGACACACTCCCAATACAGGTGGTCCAGTTATTCGGTTGTTTGTTCAGTAGATTGAATCTACCAAACGTCGGGCAGAAAGGCACGAACAAGGCTTTTCTGCAGGGGAGAAGAAGGCTTTTTAACATGGGGCCATAGTCCAAGGGCAACAGGCGAGCAACCAGGCTTCTCCAATGCTTCGTGGCAAACTCAAAGGATGCAGCTATAAGAAAACACATACTCTGTGCTAATCTTTTTATCTAATTTATGCTTTAATCTTTCAAGTAAATCCATACCCCATCACAGTTGTGTTCATTGAAGCAGGAAGTCAATGGGCAGGGTAAAAGGATGTGCCACTGACGCGAACCAAGTGACCAGAACTGTCAAAAGGGGCAAACATGCCCAAAAAGGGGGCATGTCTGTCCAAAGAATTGGAAGGCCAGCCTGGCATCAGTGTCCCTATGTATCACAGTGTCAGTGTCCCCATGTTGCCCAGTCCCCTAGTCTCCCAGTATCTGTGTCCCCGATTCTCCCAGTGTCCCCGATTCTCCCAGTGTCCTCATGTCTCAATGTCTCCCGTGTCAATAGGATACTAGGGGACACTAAGAGACATGGGGACACTGAGAGACTTGGGGACACTGAGAGACACGGAGGGCACTTGTGGATACAGAAATGGGGGCACTGGGAGACATGGGGACACAGACATTTGAGGACACTGGGAGAAATGGGGTCACAGACATGGGGACACAGACTCTGGGAAACATGGGGACACAGACATTTGGGGTAACTAAGACACTAGGGACACTGAGAGACATGGGGACACAGGCTGGGAGGCATGGTGACACAGACACTTGGAGACACTGGGAGACATTGGGGCACTTGTGGACATAGACATGGGGACACTGGGAGACATGGGGACACAGACATTTTGGGACACTGGGAGACATAGGGACACAGGCTGGGAGACATGTGGACACAGGAAGACATGGGGACACAGACATTTGGGGACACTGAGACATGGGGACACTGGGAGACATGGAGACACTGTGTCCCTGTGTCCCAATGTGTCTCCCTTTGTCTCACAGCGTCCCCATGTCTCACAGTGTCCCCAAGTGTCTCAGTGTCCCCACATCTCCCAGTGTCCCCTAGTGTCTCAGTGTCCCCATGTGTCCCCTGGTGTCTCAGTGTCCCCATGTCTCCCTGCTGCCTTTTCCTCCATCCCTCACATATCTGGGCTGTAGTCTGTCTCTGCAGGCTGGGAGCTGCTGTCTGGACTCTCTGTGCTGTGTAGCTGCTCCCCGGCAGATCAGAGAGTAGAAAGAGGCAGGGAGATGCTGTAACTTCATATCCCTGCCTCTCTCCACACACAGTGACCCCTACTGGCAGGTGCTGGTATTGCAGCATAATCTCCATTTATACAGAGAAAAATATTTGCATTTCTATTGCTGGTATTACTGCAATACCGGCACGGCCAGGCAGCCTTAAAATACCAGTCAGGTGGCAAACCTAAGAGTAGTGTGTTTTTTTAAATGGGCCTATTCCATGGGCCTGGGCCTGGAGCTGCAGCTCCATCAGCCCCTATGTTAATCCAGCCCTGCCTCTATGGTTCTCCATTCCATGGCTTTATTGCATGGGGTTTTTGAGCCTATCATCTCTGTCTTCCACAGTCTGAGTTAAAGAGTTGCCCGCCCGCCTGCCCCTCCCCATGCTCTTTATTACATTTATAGTCAATTCAATGTTAAACAAAAATTTAGGAAAAGATGCAAAGCCAGTGAACCTCTCATGGACAGCTGTTTCATGGTTTATGCAAATCATCAGCATGAGGTTGGTTACTGGCTGGCTAATGAGGCTTGGTAGTGCTTGGGAAGCAAAATCCAAAAAGGTTACGGTGGGGGGAAAAATTGTGATTGAAAACCCCTTCCACCTGAAGTCTGTGGATAGTCAATACAATGTTAAACACAAACCTGCAGTAACCAACCGCATGCTGATGGTTTGCAATGGTGGGCTACAATTCTCCCACACTCCCAGACCCAACAACGGTAAAGGAGGTGGTGTAGGCATCTTTCTCTCCCTGCAATGTACCTTTCAACCTATCCTCCCTGCCCCTGCCCTATGCTTTACTTGCTTTGAAGTTCACACTGTCTGCCTATTTAAACCCACTCCTTTAAGAACTACTATCAACTATCGCCTTTCCTGTCATCCCAGGCTATTCATTGAACACTTTTCTTCCTGGCTACTCCACTTTCTACCCTCTAGCACTCCTTCCCTTATACTTGGGGACTTTAACATCTCAATCAACAACTTCAACTGCCCTGATGCCTCCCATCTCCTCTCTGTAACCTTCTTCTTTGGCCTCACACAGCGGTCTACTTCAGCAACTCATACAGCAGGAAACACTCTTGACCTCATCTTCACCAATCTCCGTACCACCTCTAATCTCTCCAATGTTCCATTTCCTTTATCTTACGACCATTTGTTGACCTTTGAAATCGGCATACCCCGTACCCAAATTTCACCATCCTCAACTCTCCAGTCTCGCAAAAACCTCCACTGCCTTGATCGCCCCCATTTTTCCACTAGACTCCAAACTCTCCTTTTACCCATCTCAAATCTCACTTGCCCTAACTCTGCAAACTCACTCTACAACTCCACTCTTTCCTTTCAACTAGACATCATGGCACAATTAGGGCCGGCGCTACCTGTTAGGCGGACTAGGCAGCTGCCTAGGGCGCCGCCAGGAGCGGCGGCCACCTCGTGCTGCAGCTGCCTGAGTGCTCTGGAGAGAGCCTCAGGCGACTGCAGCTTTGCCCAGGCTGGTGCGTCCATGAGGGCGCACCGCCCGCGCGCAGCATGAGGAGAGGGGCTGACAGGAGGGAAGCGCTAAGCACTCCCTCACTGTAGCGTGGCCGAGCTCTGTATGGTCCGCGGGTACAGGGAGCATCTGTCTCCTGTGCCCGGCCGGACTAACAGTAAGTGCACTTCCTTTTAGTCCGGCCGGGTACAGGAAACAAAAGCTCCCTGTTCC
>OW240919.1:9341792-9398038 GCA_933207985.1 Pelobates cultripes
GACTGTGTGTATACTGAGAGATATATACATATACTGACTGTGTGTATACTGAGAGCTATATACATATACTGACTGTGTGTATACTGAGAGCTATATATACATATACTGACTGTGTGTATACTGAGAGCTATATACATATACTGACTGTGTGTATACTGAGAGCTATATACATATACTGACTGTGTGTATACTGAGAGCTATATATACATATACTGACTGTGTGTATACTGAGAGCTATATACATATACTGACTGTGTGTATACTGAGAGCTATATACATATACTGACTGTGTGTATACTGAGAGCTATATACATATACTGACTGTGTGTATACTGAGAGCTGAGCTATATATACTGACTGTGTGTATACTGAGAGCTATATATACATATACTGACTGTGTGTATACTGAGAGCTATATATACTGACTGTGTGTATACTGAGAGCTATATACATATACTGACTGTGTGTATACTGAGAGCTATATATACATATACTGACTGTGTGTATACTGAGAGCTATATACATATACTGACTGTGTGTATACTGAGAGCTATATACATATACTGACTGTGTGTATACTGAGAGCTATATACATATACTGACTGTGTGTATACTGAGAGCTATATATACATATACTGACTGTGTGTATACTGAGAGCTATATACATATACTGACTGTGTGTATACTGAGAGCTATATACATATACTGACTGTGTGTATACTGAGAGCTATATATACATATACTGACTGTGTGTATACTGAGAGCAACATATACTGACTGTGTGTATACTGAGAGCTATATATACATATACTGACTGTGTGTATACTGAGAGCTATATATACATATACTGACTGTGTGTATACTGAGAGCTATATACATATACTGACTGTGTGTATACTGAGAGCTATATACATATACTGACTGTGTGTATACTGAGAGCTATATACATATACTGACTGTGTATACTGAGAGCTGTATACATGACTGTGTGTATACTGAGAGCTATACATATACTGACTGTGTGTATACTGAGATACTGAGAGCTATACTGACTGTGTGTATACTGAGAGCTATATATACATATACTGACTGTGTGTATATTGAGAGCTATATATACATATACTGACTGTGTGTATACTGAGAGCTATATATACACTGTGTGTATACTGAGAGCTGTATACATATACTGACTGTGTGTATACTGAGAGCTATATACATATACTGACTGTGTGTATACTGAGAGCTATATACATATACTGACTGTCTGTATACTGAGAGCTATATATACATATACTGACTGTGTGTATACTGAGAGCTATATATACATATACTGACTGTGTGTATACTGAGAGCAACATATACTGACTGTGTGTAAACTGAGAGCTATATACATATACTGACTGTGTGTATATTGAGAGCAACATATACTGACTGTGTGTATACTGAGAGCTATATACATATACTGACTGTGTGTATACTGAGAGCTATATACATATACTGACTGTGTGTATACTGAGAGCTATATATACATATATATACTATACTGACTGTGTGTATACTGAGAGCTATATATACATATACTGACTGTGTGTATACTGAGAGCTATATACATATACTGACTGTGTGTATACTGAGAGCTATATACATATACTGACTGTGTGTATACTGAGAGCAACATATACTGACTGTGTGTATACTGAGAGCTGTATACATATACTGACTGTGTGTATACTGAGAGCAACATATACTGACTGTGTGTATACTGAGAGCTATATATACATATACTGACTGTGTGTATATTGAGAGCTATATATACATATACTGACTGTGTGTATACTGAGAGCTATATATATATATACTGACTGTGTGTATACTGAGAGCTGTATACATATACTGACTGTGTGTATACTGAGAGCTATATACATATACTGACTGTGTGTATACTGAGAGCTATATACATATACTGACTGTCTGTATACTGAGAGCTATATATACATATACTGACTGTGTGTGTATACATATACTGACTGTGTGTATACTGAGAGCTATATACATATACTGACTGTGTGTATACTGAGAGCTATATACATATACTGACTGTCTGTATACTGAGAGCTATATATACATATACTGACTGTGTGTATACTGAGAGCTATATATACATATACTGACTGTGTGTATACTGAGAGCAACATATACTGACTGTGTGTAAACTGAGAGCTATATACATATACTGACTGTGTGTATATTGAGAGCAACATATACTGACTTTGTGTATACTGAGAGCTATATACATATACTGACTTTGTGTATACTGAGAGCTATATACATATACTGACTGTGTGTATACTGAGAGCTATATATACATATACTGACTGTGTGTATACTGAGAGCTATATATACATATACTGACTGTGTGTATACTGAGAGCTATATATACATATACTGACTGTGTGTATACTGAGAGCTATATATACATATACTGACTGTGTGTATACTGAGAGCTGAGAGCTATATATACATATACTGACTGTGTGTATACTGAGAGCTATATACATATACTGACTGTGTGTATACTGAGAGCTATATATACATATACTGACTGTGTGTATACTGAGAGCTATATACATATACTGACTGTGTGTATACTGAGAGCTATATACTACATATACTGACTGTGTGTATACTGAGAGCTATATATACATATACTGACTGTGTGTATACTGAGAGCTATATATACATATACTGACTGTGTGTATACTGAGAGCTATATACATATACTGACTGTGTGTATACTGAGAGCTATATATACTGACTGTGTGTATACTGAGAGGTATATATACATATACTGACTGTGTGTTTTTTTAATTGTGAGGTTTGGTGGAAAATGGACTTAGCCCATGATGGACCAGTGCCATTGCTGATTTGTTGTGATATAAAGAGATTTATCTAACCCTGGTCTAATGTGTAAAAAATAATAATTATACTTGGATAAAAAACAACTTAATACTGTGTGTGACAGGCTGCATAGTGGGGGCCCTTAATTTCAGGACACACGTGTCTGTCTGTCTGAGATTCGTGGAAGTTCCACAATTCTCCACTTCTGATTGTGATATGTGAGGCTCTGTGACTCTCTCTGCTCTATATAAGGGGGAGAGGGACTTCACATTGTAGCTGCTGTGTGGGATATAAAAACATTTAATGCTTACTGTGTGTTAGGGCACAATCCTAAAAATCTCATCCTTCTATCTCGTGGTTTAATATGTCTCCATTACCCCTTCACTGGCATTCAGGTCCCATAAATAATCTGATACCTTCATTGTTTAGATTTCAGTAAATCTCCAGCCATTGTCTCAGGGCACCACACCCTCTGGTATCATAACATGCCCTTTGTAAACCTTGGCCTGACCTTTTATCTGTTTAATGTTTCTTACACAGAGATCGCCTGCTGAGAGAACTTTACTTAAGTGGTGTTAATGAGTCTATTGATTATAGAACACACAGAGCCCTGGAATCAAGAGTTAACCATAACTGGAGGTAGAGATTGTCATGCTGGGTGTACTGGCGAAGAGACATGGATACTGGGATTAAGTAATGAGGTTGAATGTGCTGGTCTCAGATGACGTCAAATGTATTGGTCTCTCTTTGACTTTTAGTGGGAGTCAGATATATTGGACTGAAGGGGAGTGGTGAAAGAATAACTGAGGTATTGACTGTCTGTAATGGCAGGAAAGAGTGAGATATGATG
Organism: Pelobates cultripes; assembly: GCA_933207985.1. Classification (NCBI taxonomy): domain Eukaryota; kingdom Metazoa; phylum Chordata; class Amphibia; order Anura; family Pelobatidae; genus Pelobates; species Pelobates cultripes. The sequence continues at coordinate 9,345,541 of OW240919.1, forward strand.
GACCGGTAGGAGGAGGTCGGTCAGATGTATTGAACTAATGTGGACTGGAGGGAGGTGGCCAAATGTATTGGACTGGTGGTTAGTGGTCAGTTGTGTGGGACTGTTTGGGACTGGTGGTTGGTGGTCAGACTGACGAGGACTCGTGGTTGGTGGTCAGATGTGTTGGACTGATGGGGACTGGTGGTTGGTGGTCAGATGTGTTGGACTGACGGGGACTGGTGGTTGGTGGTCAGATGTGTTGGACTGACGGGGACTGGTAGTTGGTGGTCAGATGTGTTGGACTGACAGGGACTGGTGGTTGGTAGTCAGATTTGTTGGACTAACATGGACTGGTGGTTGGTGGTCAGATGTGTTGGACTGACGGGGACTGGTGGTTGGTGGTCAGATGTGTTGGACTGACATGGACTGGTGGTTGGTGGTCAGATGTGTTGGACTGACGAGGACTGGTGGTTGGTGGTCAGATGTGTTGGACTGACGGGGACTGGTGGTTGGTGGTCAGATGTGATGGACTGAAGGGGACTGGTGGTTGGTGGTCAAATATGTTGGACTGACAAGGAATGGTGGTTGGTGATCAGATGCGATGGACTGACAAGGAATGGTGGTTGGTGGTCAGATGTGTTGGATTGACGAGGACTGGTGGTTAGATGTGATGGACTAATGGATAGTTGTGATTTTGGTCAGATGAGCTGAAGTATTAAGGACTGTTGATAATGCTTTTAGGAGATGAATTTGCTCTATGAAAGGTCAAGGATGGTCATTAGGGAGGTGGCAGATAAGATGTGATAAGAGTTTGTTCTGAAAAGGGACTGAAAGGAGAGAGAGAGAAAGCGGAACAGAGGGGGCACAGGGAAGGTGTGATGATAAGCTTGTGGTGCCAGATGAATGGTGGGAATCTAGCAGAAGATCAACTGGAAGAATGTGGTATGGCTTGTATTGGGTTTTATATATAGAATAAGCAATATGAAAATAGAGCACTGGCACATCGGTAGCCAAAGGTGTTTTTGTAGACATGGCATCCATATTTTATCATCTTAGTAAATAAACCCAGGAATAGGTGCAATTTTAATATGTATGTTTAATAGTTTTACGTTTGTCAGTAGAATTGGTGCTTTCTGATCAGTTTGTGAGAACTGCTTTACTCTAATCTCATAAGCATTTTTATCTGGACATTTTCTTTTATATCCAGGGGTTCTCGTAAGCCCTGGAAATGCAGACCTCGGATAATCCTCGCCGGCTCCTTGGCCAAATCCGCTGTGTATTGGAATGTATTGACTGCTTCCGACGTGCGCATCCTCTGCCTGATGCCTTGTGTTACGTCCCCGGAGAAGTACAATACAAGGTTTGCAAGGACCCGAGCAGCTCGTCTTCTGCCCGGTGCTTGCTGACAGTCTGGGAGGCTCCTGGATTCGCTAAGCAGAACCTTAAGAAGCTGTCACGAGGCACCATCGAAGTCCGCAAAGGAAGCTGTGTGCGAGCCACAGGCGAGGAATACTGCAATGCCAATGGGTTATGGGTGAAACTTAGCAAGGTGAGGCTTTGAGCACTACGTATATATACACAACACACTTTTATAAAACAAGAGGTTCTCATTTTATGGGACACATATATAATTAATGTTAAACAATGAAGTTTCCTATTAACTCCTTAAGGACACATAACATATGTGACATGACATGTGTGACATGTCATGATTCCCTTTTATTCCAGAAGTTTCATCTTTAAGGGGTTAAAGGGACTCTCTTATCGCCAAAATAACTTAATAAAGCAGTTTTAGTGTATAGATCATTCCCCTGCAGCCTCACTGCTCAATTCTCTGCCATTTAGGAGTTAAATCACTTTGTTTCTGTTTATGCAGCCCTAGCCACACCTCCATGGCTGTGATTGACACAGCCTGCATGAAAAAAAAAATGGTTTCAATTTTAATTAGATGAGAGCAAAAAACGGGTCGCAAGAGTATTCTGAGAACGGACAGCAGCTGAAATAGCCTGCCCTTCGGTGGGTCCCCGCTCAGAACTCAAGCTGGTTTTAGCTCATCTTGTGCCATTACAGAGAGAACATATCTGAAGCATATCAGACTGGTCCCACCCATACGGGCAGTCCAGATCCGAAATGCCAGCAAGTTCTCTATGCACGAGAGATACAGCAACCCCAGACGATCGTTTCGGCCTTGTTAGGCATCATCGGTGAGGCATAGCTGATATCTTTCTAGGCACCGTGAGCAAGGGGTCCACGTCTGGATTACCCTTTAAACTTATGTAGAGCAAAAAACGGGTCGCAAGAGTATTCTGAGAACGGACAGCAGCTGAAATAGCCTGCCCTTCGGTGGGTCCCCGCTCAGAACTCAAGCTGGTTTTAGCTCATCTTGTGCCATTACAGAGAGAACATATCTGAAGCATATCAGACTGGTCCCACCAATATGGGCAGTCCAGATCCGAAATGCAGTCCAGATCCGAAATGCCGAAATTACTTACATTTTTTTAAATCTCCTGCTCTGTAAATTATACTTAAGACTGTGGCGGACCGCCTGGCACCCCGACTGGGTACCTCCGTCAATCGCTGCTTCCTAGTAATCCTTGTGTACCATAAGCACCGCACCGGACACCAAAACCACCGTAAGCCCCACAAACCACAGCAGCTTGGTTGGGGTTTCGCTGTCCTCCACCCAACCTGAACCCTAGACCAGGATCCAGCTTCCAGTGGGTAGATCTTTCCTAGTCCAGAGAGCGAAGTAGGCTGCTCTTACAAGAGCAATCATTGTGATCCAAGGGAGTATAGTGATTATAGCAATCCCCAGAGTGAATATTGCTCTCCAATCCCCCAAACATGAGCCTAGCCTTCATGAATGGTAAAACAAATCTCTTTAATGGCAGCCACAACTGGCCTTATATGCAGGTTCCCATGCAAGGTGCGCTCCCCCCTAGAGTAGACAAAAAACATATACACAATTACATTGGCTCTCGGGTCCAGGACACTCCAACAAAATAGGTCAATCCCTCCCCTATGCCCGGGAGATAATTGAGTCAAGCACTGTACTAAACTCAATTATCTCCAGGCACAGAAAATATACATTTTTACAAAACCTCCAAAATACATTAAAACACACAAACCCCCCACAAAAGTTACATCACCCAAGAGCCCTGAACAGGGTGACCAACATATCCAAAGGTCACCCAGATCAGTTCAGGGGTTCAGGAATTTCCTGGAAGCCATAATTTGACCGATCGCCCGCATGGTCCCATGCCGAAAACAGTTCCATAGAATCAGGGCTTGCTGTCTGTTTAGTTTGGTAGTTTAAAAACGAACAAACTACCGAACAGAGTCAATAGTGTTACACTGGAGCTTGATCCCCTTGTTCGTGGGAACGTTTCCACCGAACAGTGTCTTTCTAAGTATTGTAGAACCGAATGCAGGCGATGCTGGAAGTCCAACGGTGTTCGGGAGTTTGTGTCCGTGTAGCGGAGAGCTGGTCTTTCCCAGGTTATCTCCACTAAAGATCCCTGTGAGGCTCAGGAACAAGTAATAAAATCCCATAAAACAATAGTCACAGCAAGTAAAGTAATCCGCGAATATCCCAATATAGATCCCAATGACTGGACGACACACAGCATCAGGAGCAGAACTGAACTATTAATCACACAACCTTCTTTTAAAGCTTTCTCCCATGCAAGGGAGGGATTCACATTAATTAGTACAGTATCCAATAGTGTAACTGTTACCTCCCACACATATCCTCCCCTCAATGTGACACATAATCCACTTATACCTACTGCAGTTTTACCCGATTTCTGGATGTACCCCAAAACAGTCAGAATTATATAATGGGTACCCCTGGTAGCCCTGATCTGGGCGACTAACATATTCAAAATTCACCTAGATCGGACCAGGGGTTCGGGAGTTAGGTGGAAGAGGCAATTTGACCGACCGCACACGAGGCAGTATCCGAAAAAGGCTCTGTGTGTTTTGGCCTTGTGGTCGGTCTCTGTTCGGGAGATAAAATACATAGAAATACTTGCCATCCAAAGTTAAATCGGTATTCGTATGAATTCCCTTGTTCGGGATATTTATTTTACCGAACGAGGGGCTGGTTGGCCCATCCGTTCGGGAGTTTCGGAGCTCTGGCGGTCTCAGCGGTGTTCGGGTAATTGAGTGTACTATTTGAGTTCCAGACACTCGACGACCAAACACCGCTGAGATTTTCTTGCGTAAGATGGCCGCCGCCATGCGGCTCATATGCCGAACGGTGACCACCCAGATATATACAAAGTAACGATTGCATGGTCAATTAGTTTGCGATTACAGAGTGTGAAAGCTCAACGAGGTGGGGTGGTCTGATGGTTCAGTAGTTTTCATTTGTATGGAACACGGAATGAAAACTACCAAACAATCAGCCGAATGCTACATACAATACAGCTATACATGGGAATAATTACACGAAATGCATTTTTAAAATGAACTTTGAGGACAGCCCAATGCCATCCGCTACAGTGCGTTTTCAGTTACATGAGATTCATGCCCAAACACCGCTCTCTGCGTTTGCGGGAACAAGATGGCCACCACCTTGTGGTCATCCATAGGAATTGCGTCCACCCAGACGAACACTTAGAACACTTTGGTGGAAATTGCTACACAGTAGCAATTAGGATTAACAAGCTCCAGGGTGGTCTCCAGTTCGTGCGGCTTTTCGGTTCCCGTACCAAATATAAAATCCCACGAAACAAGTCTGTTCACATAGTTTTTGAAAGGGCCCATAGTCTTTTGGTAAGAGGCTGGCCCGCAGGCCCCTCCAAGAACACGTGACGAGGCTCAGTTAATCACAAGTCACACTCAGGAGACTGCTGCTGTATCTAGCAAGCTATTAATGGAGATAAGAAATTAAACAGGAAGTATAAACATTAGATCTCTATTTACAGAAAGTGTTAGGAAGGCTGTGAAAGTCACAAGCAGGGAGGTGTGGCTAGGGCTGTAAAATAAATGGGATTTAACTCCGAAACAGGCGAAAATTGAGCAGTGAGACATGATATATACACCAAAACTACTTTGTTAAGCTAAAGTTGTTTTGGTGACTATAGTGTCTCTTTAATGAAACTGAAATGTTTATTCACTAGAAATGTTGGTTAAAATAACCAAGCAGTAGCTAAGTTGGCGGACTCTGTTACACCGTAAGCCATGCTTTGTCTGCCTATTCCCTGTTTATTCTATAAAACCCTAATCAGAGTGACTGAATCTGCCCCTTTGTGTCTCTGTGCAGGAGCAGATGGAGGAATTCAGGAGTAGCTGTGACATGGCAGAGGGCTGGGTCCTGCTCTGCCGGCTGGATGAAGGGGGTGACAGGCTGGTACCTGTGGAGTCTACAGATAAAACGACCAGGCAGCAGCAGATTTTTGGAATGAATTACCGGCCCATGAGCAGGTAAATGGCCACATGTGTGTTACAGAGTTACTTTTAGGATGGCTATATATATATTGAGTGGTGAGAAGCCTCTGATTGCTGTATTTTTGGGAAAGAGCAGAATGCTGCAGACATCATGTCTTCAGCTTTTGCAAGTTGCTTTATTTTTATATACCCACAATAAAACTTGCAGAAAAAAAGAATCCATAAGTGTTTTATTTGGAGATCTATCTACTGATATAAAAAAATCAACGGAGTGTTCCATTAATCTAGTGAGAACTGGCATTAGTTTGGCATAGACCATGGTACATCAGTGTTGTGGCAAGCTGATACAATGTATGATGGTATCCTCTAACTAAATCTCCTATATTTCATGTCTGAGTCTGGAGGTTTTAACAACAAGATTTTGTTAAAAAAAAAAAAAATTATCTTATTTAATTTGCATGCTTTGCTGTGTAAAGCCAGTTAAAGTATGTACATTAGTTAACTCTTGCTTTGCCATACACCTGGTGCAGGTGTACGTGTGGGTTTCTGAACCTGAGGCATCATGGGATGGCAAAGTCACTGCAACACCTATGTGCTGTGGGGGTAAATATGTTTTTTTTTATTTACCTCAGCTGCATTATTCACCCCAGTAAATGCTGACATATTGTTCATTGTGGTGAAGGAACAAGGAACCGGTTATTCTCTGGGAGTGACAGTTCCTTCTTCAGGCAGGCTGGGGTCTCGATGATAAATATTGAGGGCCACGCACCCCTCAGGCTTGCTGTTTAATAACCCTGCTTTCACATGTCTATATCTGATTCTAGCCTGTTCCATTTGTAGGTGGGAGGACGTTGTGGACATAGTTTACTCCAAGCATTTAGGTGAGAAACCCAGAATCACCCCTCCGGATGAGGAAGCCGTGCAGAAACTGAGGTAGTACCTTGTGATCTTTCCATCTTCTAACCGGCCATTAGACGGGGAGACCAATAACCCACCACTAGCAGAATAAGAAACATCTCTCACCCCCTTTATCATCACACTGTCAATAGGGGGCACACGTTTAGTGCCCACACTAACTGGGTGTGGACCTCTCACCCACCGCCACCCTTCTCCTAGACAGAACCGCCCCCTTAGTTTTACCTTTCTCTTTGGAACATGTTTAAATTATCCTCGTTTCTCTAAAGGACACATGGTTATTTACTAAAATGAGAATTCAGAATGAATTTCAAATATAAGGTCCAAATAGCCGAGCTGGAAAAATTCTCGAAATCATGCTTTCAAGTCGGCTACTCTGGCCTTAAATTTGACGTTCATTTTTAATTTTCACTTTAGTGAATAAGCTGACAAGGTTCCCTTATCAGTCTGTCTGACACCAGCTCTTTTTCCATAGACACTTTGCTTTCTCCCCATCGACCTGCAATCCTCCACATTTCATCCCAGACACGCAGGTTGCAAGTCACTGCCAGCATTCGTTGAACTAGATGATTTGTCCCAGGTTAACATTTAGATTAGTAATGGCAAGACTTGGCACCCCATTACTGACCTCAGGGCTTGACTGTCACATAGTCCTTTCATTTATTTATTGCTTCAGTTACTTTGTCACATCCATCTCTATGTCACCTCTACGGGGAAATGTAATACATTGTTAACATGTATAACTTGGAGGAAAGATGAGACAGGGGGGATATGATAGAAACATTTAAATACATAAAGGGAATCAACACAGTAAAGTAGGAGACTTTATTTAAAAGAAGAAAAACTACCACAACAAGAGGACATAGTCTTAAATTAGAGGGACAAAGGTTTAAAAATAATATCAGGAAGTATTACTTTACTGAGAGGGTAGTGGATGCATGGAATAGCCTTCCAGCTGAAGTGGTAGAGGTTAACACAGTAAAGGAGTTTAAGCATGCGTGGGATAGGCATAAGGCTATCCTAACTATAAGATAAGGCCAGGGACTAATGAAAGTATTTAGAAAATTGGGCAGACTAGATGGGCCGAATGGTTCTTATCTGCCATCACATTCTATGTTTCTATATTATATACATCTCTTTACTGTGAGCCCCCTAAGCTGGCCTTTCTTCTGATGTCAGTGGGAGATACTGGGCCATGTGAATTAATGTATTCCTTTCTACAGATACCTGCCTGCCTCCTGGTCCTATGAATGTGATGAAGATTTAGTCCATTTCCTGTTTGATCACATGGGGAAGGAGGATGAGACCCTTGGAAACATGAAGCAGTTTGTGGAGAGTATCAATGTTTCATCGTCCACGGTATGGGGGCTACTGGCTGCTCACTGTCATTTTAGGACTGGGACTTGTGGACATTATGTAGGGGCCTGTTTAAAAGTCTGTCAATGTGATTCATAAAGGTCTAAAGAATCGTTTACAGTGGCAGCATGGGCCAGCTGCAGCCTAGAGAGGGTGATGAATTTCATAGCAAATCCTAAGCAAGATGTACTAAGGTGTGATGAGGTGCGAGTGTGGAGTATTGTCCAATGCACTGAGCACAACTCATTTTTAGTGCGTGCTGCAGGCACCAGGAATGCCATTGCTCACCTGTCTAAATATGACAACTCAGGTGAGCACGTTATGTATAACAACCTAGATAATTCCATGCAGCAAGGTGAGGAGCGATTCGATGTGACTCCATCTCATATTGTCCAATGGATGTACTTAAAATCAACCACCGACATCTATACAAAACATTCCTTAACTTTACTGCAGTTACTCTATGCGCCTTTATTGTAAGAAGGGAGAATATACCAGCAAGTGCTTTATATAGGGTATTCCCTTATATCAGGCATTTTTAGGGAACGGGCAGTGTTGGATGACCTGTCGGTACACGGTATTTCCCCAAGATGCTCCCTTGATGAAGGCGAATTTGCCGAAACGTTGGGGGCTATTTTTGGTATTTGATGCCTGTACCCTCCTCTCATATTTCCTGTTGTTCTTGGTGTGTATCTTTTTGTTTATCAGTATACACAGATATCTAATATAGTGTTGCTCTGAATTAGTGGTTATACCACTTTTATTGGATCATTTTTTGATCAATACTGTTTTTTTTTTTCCTATTTTGACTTTATCTGCAATTATTACTTGCATATTGGATAGAGATGTTTTAACATTTCCAATTCTTCAATATCTATGCTGATACCTGTTATACGTGTGTTGTTTTTTGTGTAATAAAGCTTTTTTGTGTTTTACTCAGTTGTGCTCCTCCTTCTAGTATTATATGATTATATGTATAGCCTCTTGGAAATGGGGCTTTTGGAGTGAGCACCTTGACTTTCATTCATTTTTCTTATCTAATGGTGACGACTATTTTATCGGGTGTGCCCACCTGCGCTTTGTTAATGTACACAGTATTTCCCCGGTCTTCATCTGACGATGGAGTTCCCAATGTCACAGATCAGGATAGTAATTTAAATAATGATATGATGCGGGAAGTGGGCGCACTTACCAAGTGATATAAACAATATTCATATTTACACAATTTGTATTGAAACAATTTTATTCAGTAGTCATGTACATGGAATAGTTTTAATACATTTTGTATTTTGTGTTTGTTATACAATCAAACAACGCTGCTTATTAAAGTAACGCTTCTTTACTAGTTATGGTGCCAGGAGTGCCCCGTTTGATAATGGTTTCTAGCGGTATTGGTCTCTGCCTCTGTGAGAGCTGGAGGTTCTCTGCTCTGAGCTAGCCACGGACAGATAGATTCATTAGGGCAAAGTTTTAAAGGCATTTTTCGTTGATACCCACTGAAAATCATTTGTTCACATGGCTATTTACTACCAGGCAGAGGGGGCATTGCTCTCACATGGCTTTTAGTTTTATTTCTCGGAGCACTTGAGTCCTCTTAAAACCACCTGTGAGTTAACTGTGACTCCTTGGAACAGACGCAGTGCTGGAGAAGTGACTCACATTGAATGCCCGGCCGTCACTACATAAATAGATCTGTACTATTACTTGATTTATTTTAGAACTTCTCTAGAAAGGTCTAGAATACGTTGAACTGGACCAGTGACTTTGAAGCAACCTAGATATACCCTCAAGGAACAGAAAAAAATTTTTCTCTTACAGATGACAGTCTAGGCTAGTGTTTGTTCACTAAATTCTGAATTGCATAGAACTTACTAGGGAATTCCACATTTGACACCAAACTAGCCGATTTAAAAAAATAGCCACATTTGAGAAATTCCCATATTGGCTATTTTGGTCCAATATTTGCCATCCCATTTTAGTTTTCCAAGATTCTCCGTTTAGTTCGTGTACACCTTCCTTCTTCCAGGCTTTCTATGTGACGGTATTTTCGTAACTCCATGTCTGTCTGCAGATTATGTTAACTGGCTCTGGATTTCGATGGTTAATTTTAATCTTACTGAAGGCTCAGATAGCTCCAGTTTTGCTGCTTCTTCCTCTGTTGGTGAAATAAATAATTTTAGCATTTTCTGACTGGTGCTCCAGTAAATCTTAACAAATATCAGTAAATAGTGCGTCACCAATGTATTTAAATTAATCAAAACTGTAAGAGCTCTGGAGTGGTAGATGTTATAGCATGTATCGTAATTCTGGGGAATATAAACAAAAAATCTCTCGTTTCCAGGATGAAAACAATGTGGCGTGTCTGACAGATGGATTCCACGAAACATTCTGGGAAAGTGATGGATCCCATGGGCAGCATTGGATCCAGCTCCTTATGAAGGAAGGCACCATCGTTAAGTAGGAACAGCTAAGTCTTACTGTTACTGTGCCAACAGCAGACCTGATTTTATCTGTTAATCTGTGCATGAGTGCCTTGCAGTGCCCGGCATTGTGTGTCCCGCCTGTCCAACACTTCGGGGTCAATGAGAGGAGTTAGTGCATCAGGAAGTTCAAGTCTGTTTCCATATTTTATTTTATTTTTTAAACCATGCCGAGCTGTCTGCATTATAAGCGATCCGTATCTAACAAATCTGTCCTTTTATTTATCCTGGCGACCTAGCAGGATGTCTCGACTTTGTGGTTATTTCCTGAGATCTCTTCATTGGCTTACACCTGTAAAGAAAGCCAAGGATATATAGATCATATAGCTATACTGTACGGGGCTAGGTTGCCATTCTGTTGTTCTCCAGCTCTTATCGAATTTCCATTCTCATGATCCTTGGCCAGAACAGGACTTTGCCATTGGTCGACTTTTCTAATGTAACTAAACTGTCTTTCCCCCACAGCCTCACAGCCTCTAAAATAAGATGCTTCACTTCAGATGTATCTGTGGATTTCTCTGTTTGCATCATGCATTGTGCACGTACATCGTCATATTAAAGGATTTTTTTCTAAAAAATCTAATGCTTCTATTAGATATTCCTTGAGTAATCTAAAATTGCCTTTTCCCCCACTGTTAAAGGTTTAACTGTCCCTCTCTTCATGCCCACAGGAAGCTGCTGATTACTGTTGATTCCACGGATGAAAACTACATGCCTAAACGAGTTGTGGTTTACGGTGGTGAAAGGGAGACCCTAAAGAAGATCAGTGACGTTACCATAGATGAGTAAGTATGTGCGTACTTTTCATGCCATACCTGGGGACATTGATACCCGTTCTACAACAATTATCGCACAGGAACTCTATAATTGTGATTATGGTTCAGCTATCACTATGGGCATTCACAAAGGTAAACGGGTCAGAGTTGCCCCTTAGATTGCTGCGATGGTTCCCCAAGGAACTTGACAATATGGTAAGTTTATTTCTATAATTTACTCTGTCACTCTTATTCCTGCCTTGGCACCAGAACCGGTATTTCATGCAAATCAGCTTGCATTCCCATGCTACTGCTAGACAAACTCCTTTAAAACATAGGAAATAGGGTGTTCCTCTTGAAAGTGAGATCCTACAGTTTAAGGTTTAGGCCCACTAACTTTAAAATAAATAATGTGATGTGTTGTCACCCATCAGTTACTCAGAGCAGCGTTCAGCTTGAGTGCACTCAATGTCCGCACGTTAGCTGGATAAAGCATCTATTTTTCTTTTCACGCGATACAAAGAGACTGAATTCTTCTTACTTTCTTTGTTTTCATTATGAATGTAGAAGAGGTTAATTCCTAATTTGATTATTTTAACTCCGTTTAAACATGACCAAACTAACAGTTTGTAATTTCCTCTTTGACAGTAATGTAATAGGAGATGTTTGCGTCTTGGAAGACATGACCTGTCATCTGCCAGTCGTAGAGGTTCGAATTATGGAGTGCTTCGGTAAGTGACCCTTTATTAATATCACTTTAATAACGTAAACCTTTTACTCCATAGTGTATGACACTCTGGCACCTTTTATTCCCATAGTGTATGGCAGTCTGGGACCTTTTATTCCCATAGTGTATGGCAGTCTGGGACCTTTTATTCCCATAGTGTATGGCAGTCTGGGACCTTTTATTCCCATAGTGTATAGCAGTCTGGGACCTTTTATCCCCATAGTGGATGACAGTCTGGGACCTTTTATCACCATAGTGTATGGCAGTCTGGGACCTTTTATCCCCATAGTGTATGACAGTTTGGGACCTTTTATCCCCATAGTGTATGGCAGTCTGGGACCTTTTATTCCCATAGTGTATGGCAGTCTGGGACCTTTTATTCCCATAGTGTATGGCAGTCTGGGACCTTTTATCACCATAGTGTATGGCAGTCTGGGACCTTTTATTCCCATAGTGTATAGCAGTCTGGGACCTTTTATCCCCATAGTGGATGACAGTCTGGGACCTTTTATCACCATAGTGTATGGCAGTCTGGGACCTTTTATTCCCATAGTGTATGGCAATCTGGGACCTTTTATCCCCATAGTGGATGACAGTCTGGGACCTTTTATCCCCATAGTGTATGGGAGTCTTGGACCTTTTATCCCCATAGTGTATGACAGTCTGGGACCTTTTATCCCCATAGTGTATGACAGTCTGGGACCTTTTATCCCCATAGTGTATGACAGTCTGGGACCTTTTATCCCCATAGTGTATGACAGTCTGGGACCTTTTATCCCCATAGTGTATGACAGTCTGGGACCTTTTGTTCCTAGTCATTCCATCTTGCTGTTTAGCGATTCCCAATATATTCTCTGTGTCTGTAGATGAAGGTATCGATGTGCGGATCCGGGGAATAAAAATAAAATCTTCAAAGGAAAGAGATTTGGGACTCACTGCCGACATGTTTCAACCTTCCAACCTGGTACGATACCCACGGCTGGAGGCCACTGATCCTGATATCCTTTATCGTAGGGCTGTTATAATACAGAGGTATGATATATATTTCTAAGTCTGTTACTGATTAAAAAAAAAAACTATTTTAGGGGGGCGTGTCCTGGACGCGGACCGGAGCAGCCGCATGTAGCTCGAGCTCCGTGCCGCGACGGCTAAACAGGAGCCATAAATAACACAAAATAGCCTCGGATCAGACCCTGCTGCCGCCCGACGCCACAATGTCCCAGCCAAAAAGTAAGAGGACCGGCGAGAGGGGAGAGAGGAGCAGCTTCTTTGCCTCCAGAGCAGGGCAGGGGAAGGCCTCACTCCAGGCAGAGCACCCACAAGATGGCGCCGGAGGGGAACTGGAAACAGAGACCCAGGCTGGTGAAAATGAAAGTGACAACCCACTGACACACAGCACTCTGAAAAAACTGCTGGAGGAAATGTCAGATAAGATTGTGGGGAAAATGGACAGCGTTATCAAAGATCTCAGAAGGGAACTTCAAGATATAGGCCGACGTACTTCACATACAGAGGACCAAATCTCGGAGATGGCAGAGGCCCATAACTCCCTAGCTGATACGGTAGAGGGGCTGGTAACAAGACTGGATAACCAGGACCTCAAGATTGCGGATATGGAGGACCGGGCACGCCGCAACAACTTACGAGTAAGGGGAGTCACGGAAGAGGTAAAAACAGAAGACCTCACCGCCCACATTACAGGCCTGCTGAAAGAACTGGCTCCAGACCTGCCACAAGACTTGTTCCTGTTAGACAGAATCCACAGAACCGCCAAACCAAAATTCCTACCAGCAGACACTCCAAGAGACATCCTGCTACGAATGCACTATTATCACGCTAAAGAAGCCATACTTAACGCTAGCAGGCGACGGAAAGACTGGCCCACGGCCTACAGAGGGGTTACCATATATGCGGACATCTCCTCATTCACCCTAAAGAGACGGAGAGACTTCCGAGACATCACCACACAGCTCAGAGACAACCACATCCCGTACAGATGGGGCTACCCCACCAAGCTCCTGGTGATGAGAGAGGGGAAGACCACTATCATCGGAACCCCGGAGGACGGCCAGCGAATCATGCGGGATTGGAACATGGAAATTGCTCCGTCGACGGACCAGGGGAGAAACAGAGCCAAGGCCTCACAAGAATGGAAGAAGGCGAAAAAGAGATAAAAGACAGAGACTGTGGGTGGGAGTGCTCTACAACACCTTAAGAGCCCAAGACTACCTACCGAGAGGCAGGGTAATGTACGACACCACATCACACCCATAGGGTAACTTAAATGCTCCAGATTGAGCAAGGGGATAGGTGGGGGAATCTATACTATAGAACAGAGGGACCAAAAGAATTGAAAACATAGCCTATTAGCCCCCACCCAGACTAAAGGGTCGAACCACGTCAGCATAACTTACCTGCCGATTCAGAGGGGATCAGTCATGGGGACACCCACACGCATTCTCTTAACATATACCTAACATAGACGCAGGGGAACTGGGCCAAACTAAAGCTATTATAAAAAAATAAAATAAAATAATAATAATAAAAAAAAAAATTTAATAGCACAAGCAACATGTTGTTACACACAACCAGTTTCATTTTCCTAGGCTATAGTCTACAGTTGGGACCTCCCAACGTGAAAAATAGTAATAGCCGCAGAGGGAGAGAGCTCCCATTGGACAAGAGGTAATGAACCTCTTCCCCCAAGGCACGACCAGGCAGTGCCTAGCCGACCTACCGGCACTAACAAGGGATACGTATACACATGTAAATATTTTTGTTAATGTTATTGTTTTACTGTATGTTGTTGTATGCAATGTTTATACCCCACAAGTTTGGGGTTTTACCAACGAACAGAAGATAGGGTTAGTGGGTAACCCAACACGAACCGCCACGCGAATACTAGGGAGACCAATAACAGACGAGACCACGGTCCCAGACTGTTCTACAAGCCCAACAGGGACAATGCCCATCACACGGGGAGCCACACTGCTCAGCTCGACACAGCTAGGGAGAGCAGGGACCCCTCAAAATATAGATTACAGCGCGAGAATTAATAAGCACCATTACCATAAACCACCGTGAAGATCTGCTCTCTTAATGTCAGGGGCCTCAACGCACCAGTCAAAAGACACCTACTTTTCAGGGAGGCTAGAGCCCTAGGGGCAGACATACTGTGCCTCCAGGAAACCCACTTTAAGCACAACGACCACCCACCTATTCTTACCGCCGATTTCCCACATCAATTCCACGCCACATCACCCACGAAAACAAAGGGAGCATCCATCCTAATACACAAAGCCATCTCATTTGCACTACACTCAGTTGACATAGACCCGAATGGCCGCTACATTATACTCACGGGGCTGTTTAATGACATGTTATATACCATCGCCAACATATACTCCCCGAACACAAACCAGAGGAATTTCTTGCATAAAATCCTGACCAAAATAGACCGCATCCAAACGGGGATTACAGTAATAGGGGGAGACTTTAATCACATAATAGACCCACAACTAGATACAACTCTCCCACCACACCGGAAACACCATCGCCCCCTCAAGAGACAATGTAGAGCCATAGCGAAACTCCTGCATGACCACCATCTATACGATGCGTGGAGAACCACTCACCCGGTAGAAAGAGCGTACACCCACTACTCAGCGGTACATAATTCCTATTCTAAAATAGACGGCTTTCTAATCTCAGGGTCCGCGTTAGACCAACTCCTTCATAGTGACATACAGCAAATCACATGGTCAGATCACGCACCAGTAACCATAGAGCTAAAAAATAAGTACGATTTTAAACATCGCAGCCCGTGGAAAATAAATAATTCCCTACTGAGGGATGGTGAATTTGTAGACTCCCTGAAGGGGAGCCTTCAAACATATTTCCAGACAAATGACACAAAAGATACCACAGACGCAACTCTTTGGCTCGCCCACAAAGCAGTAGCTAGAGGCCTATTAATACGTAGGGCGACGTACATAAAAAAGACACACCAAACACAACTTAGGACATGGCAAGCAGAACTGTATGAGATGAACAGACTAAACCAACACACCCCGTCTACAGAGACGAAAGCTAAGATAGCCCAGATCACGAAACTCATACACCAGCAGGCGTTAGCCACAGTGACCTCCAATATGCAAAAGCTCAAACTAACTCATTACGTACAGGGTAACAAAGCAAGCAGACTACTGGCACAGAGGCTAAAAACAAGACAGGCAGCTCAGAAAATATCTTATCTCACAGACGAAACAGGCGCTAAAATCTCCACTCCCAAGGGTATAAGCGAAGTATTTGCAAAATACTACTCATCACTATACAACATACAGGGAGACGCGCAAACAAAACACCCGACACAACTTGGTATTGAGGAATACCTAGAAGGGGTAAAATTACCCAAGCTCACACCCCAACAACAGTCGGCCCTTATTGAACCGATAGAAATTCAGGAGATTAGGGACCTAATTAAAGGCCTCCCATCGGGTAAATCCCCAGGACCAGATGGGTTTGACAACCAGTACTATAAGCAATTCAGCACAATACTGGCGCCCTACCTAGCCAGAATGTTTAAGGAGGCAGCCCGCAAGGGCGAACTCCCTAAAGAAACACTGGCCGCCCACATCGTCACACTCCCTAAACCAAACAAGGCCCCGACAATTCCGCAAAACTTTCGACCCATCTCCCTCCTCAATACAGATGCGAAGCTGTTCGCCAAACTATACGCAAACAGATTGGGAAAAATACTACCACACATAATCCACAATGACCAAGTGGGCTTCATCAAGGGAAGACAGGGGGCGGATAATACCAGGAAGGTTATTAACATCCTCCACCACCTGAAAAATCGGCGACGGGGGGGACTGATGGTCTCCCTCGACGCCGAAAAAGCCTTTGACCGCCTCCATTGGGGGTTTCTTAGAGCAGTGCTGCACAAGTTCGAGATCCCCTCGGGGTTTGTGTCGGTGGTACAGGCCCTATATAGCAAGCCCTCAGCAAGAGTAATTAACGCAGGATTCCTGTCCGAACCGTTCCAACTCACGAATGGCACGAGGCAGGGCTGCCCCTTGTCCCCCCTGTTATATGTCCTAGCGCTGGAGCCGCTGGCGATCAAAATACGGGAAAACACTGCGATCCACGGTTTGGAGATAGGAGCTAGAGAATACAAAACAAATTTGTTCGCTGATGACATACTCCTCACACTTACACAACCGCACATATCACTACCAAATCTCCTGCAGGAAATAGAAAGATATGGGGAGCAATCATACTACAAATTAAATGTCATGAAAACCCAAGCTATGGGGATAGGGATACCACATCACACCATAGACCACCTAAAACTCTCATTCCCATTAGACTGGAGAGAGGACCACCTCACGTTTCTGGGTCTACGGATCCCAAAGACTCCACAAGGTCTGTTGGACCTTAACTATGGCAAACTACAGGGGGAAATAAGCGACACACTGAAGAAATGGGAAGACAAATATATGTCATGGGTGGGGAGACTGGCGGCAGTGAAGATGATGCTCCTACCAAAATTTCAATACTTAATTAGAACTCTACAGATCCCCCTACCAAACACATACTTGAGACGGCTGCAAAGCACCATCACTAACTTCGTTTGGGCACACAAAAAAATACGTGTAGCCACGAAGATTCTCACTAGAACCCTAGCTCAGGGAGGGTTGGGAATGCCAGAGCTACAGAGGTACTACAGAGCGGCACTAATGACCACAGCCCTACAAACACACACTGCCCAAAACCCACCACAATGGATAGAAATGGAATCAACCTGGTCCTGTCCCAAAGGTCTTAAATACCTCCTCTGGGTACCACACAGGCTACGCCCACCCCTCCCAGAAATACCAGCAACCACTGATATCCTATTGAAAACCTGGGATAAATCTAAGCCAAAACTTGGATACAACACCGACTGGGCGCTGGCCACTCCCATATACAGCATACATTTAGCATACCCTGCTTTTGACCACCGTACGTGGTTGGCAAAAGGATGTACCCTAGTTCGACACCTGTACGGGCAGGGACAACTGAGACACTTCCCAGACCTACAAGTAGAATACGACCTGCCACAAAGAATGATATTTTCATACTTGCAACTAAAGGGAATATTAACACACGACACCTCCCTAAACATACCGCAACATACACAAAGTGTAGACAGAGCATGTATATCGATGACCATGCCTAAGAAACCACTCTCGCTACTATATGCTCTGCTCAGTGACTCCAACCAACAACTACAGACAGACAATTTTAGAGACGCATGGCACAGTGACATAGGTACAATATTCACAGATGACCAATGGACCCTGGCTTTTACGGCCCATAAAGGCAGATCCAGATGCGCATCACACCTAGAGCTCATGCGCAAGATACAATATAGATGGTACCTGGTGCCAACGAGACTGGCGACCATTTACCCTAACTCCTCCAAACTATGTTGGAGATGCTTAGCAGGAGAGGGCACAATGTACCACATTTGGTGGACCTGCCCAAGGCTTAAGGAATACTGGAACATGGTGGAGGCAACAGTTAAGGGAGCGTTGAGAGTCGATACTAAGCTAAGACCAGAATGTGCCTTACTATTTATAACACTGGACTCCCATCCAAAACCACAAGCGAGCTTATTATTTCACATCTTAACAGCAGCAAACCTCTTGTTAGCAAGGAGGTGGAAACAGACACAGACACCCACTAGGTCTGACCTGATAGAACAGACGTCACTCAACCTGACCTACGAAATAGGGACTAGTCAACAGTTCCACCCAGCAAAACATATCATACAAGCCAAAGAGGAGTGGGAAACCTACATATCACAGACTGGGGAGGGGATATAGATAAAAAAAAAAAAAAAGAGGCTGGACTTAGAGACACCAGACGGAGAGTGCAAGACGAACAGGGCGACCACTAGAATAGAGGCCTAGAGCAGGAGGCCCCCACAAAAGACCAAGATATCTGGGAATTGCCCAAACAATACACCAGCGCGAAGACGTCGCGGAATATGAACCCACAATGTACATAGTTCGAGGGGTAAAGACCCAAGCACCACGCTGCAAATAACAAATGAAGCATGACAATGAAACAAGAGCAGTACGGGCATGGTGCCGGGTCCACACACCCTCCTCACCCCCCCTCCATACCCACCTCTCCTAATCCCCCCCCAAACTGAGGCGACAACTACTAGCCAAAGGGTATGCAAGATAGGAGAGAATACCACAGGTTGAATGGATGGACCCCGACCCACCCCACTAGTAACAAAACTCCACCATATAAGACCAAGTTCGTTAGGACTGTCTAACATGTATAAATATGAAGATGACTAATGCACACTAACCGCTTACCCTCCCCTTCTTCTTTTCTGTACCCCCCACTATATTATACGCATTAACAATACAAACATGAGAAGAAGAAGAAAAAAAAAAAAAAAAACGTAATGGAGTGGGTCCTCCACCACTAGACAGGAATGCTCCTAGACAAAGACCACTAAGCGACCAACTGTATAAGACGTACATCAGAAAAACACATAAATATGCCTAGTATGTCAAATGAATAATTAATACTACAACACCTCCTCTGTATCATTTATTGTGCATGTATTAATGTTTACCCCATCCCACTTTTCCTTCTGTACCCCAACATCCTATGAAAAACAAATAAAAATTGTCAAATTGAAAAAAAAAAAAAAACTATTTTAACGCATAATTATTATTATGCTTTGGAGAGAGTTCAGAGAAGGGCTACTAAACTGGTTCATGGATTACAGGATAAAACTTACCAGGAAAGGTTAAATGGGCCGAATGGTTCATATCTGCCGTCACATTCTATGTTTCTAATACAGAGGTAGAACATGGCAAATCGTGCCCATGGCAGGTTTATGTTTATGTATTTATAGATATAATCTGTAGTCTGTGCTGGTCAGATCCGCTATCAGGTGTATAGATTACATACATTTCCCTAAAGATCACATCCAACAGGCGTCCTCAATATATGTGATTCCCAACAACAAATTCTGTTAACACTCTACACAGTGACTAATATGTGAAAAACTATAGCAACTAAGTGTATTTATTTTTTAATTATACTCGCATGCGTTTTCTTTTTTCCAAGGTATATGTAAATATAAAAATGAAGAAACTTCGTTTAATACCATAAAAACAATGTATTCTGTAAATCCTACTGTTACATAATGCATAGCGTGTATCTAAATCTTTAAATGACAAACAAAGAGAAATGGCGACTATTGTCTGCAGAAACTACACTGAATAAAAAGCAGAATGTCTGTTCGTGATACCCACTACAATAAAGTATAGGCAGAGAATAAATAAATTAAACGGCTTGGCAGTAAAGACTATGAATGTCAACATACATCCTGAGAACAGTCTGTCTAGCTAGAGAGAGTTGCGTTTTAAAATCTAAGGCTATCTCACTGTCTCTGTGTTTCACAGGTTTGTGAAGCTCCTGGATAGCGTTTTGCATCATCTTGTTCCTGCCTGGGATCACAGCATTGGTACATTCAACCGGCTGAAGGTAAGACGATGCCGAGCTAACTGCAAAATGCATAGGGGAAGGCGGGTAGTATATAGCCAGTCATTCTTCTGCTTATAACAATCCTCTCTAATACAACACAATATCCTTTCTAATACAATAAAAAGTAAATAAAGGAACGTATTATCACTCATATCTTACTGTTTATCCCTGAAACATGGTTCATACATCGAACATTGCCTCCCCTGGGCTCCATCCTGCCCCTAACCCTCTCCTAGAACCCATGTAGTGGGTGATCAGTTTGCAGCTCATCTTCTGTAGCCAAATAAAACAATGATTATCTTTAACAAGCCACCTTGTGGCTAAGAGTCTGAGAGTTGTAGTCCTCTTTGATGTTGATCTGGACATTCTGCATGGAATGCTATTTGTTCAAACTGTTTAGCCAGTTCCCTGGTATTCCTTTCTTTTCTTTCAGGACTTATCTTTCAGTATGTCAATTTACCATCCATTCTGTCTCAGTATTGTTAGGTCTCCTTTATGAGTACACCTAGTGTTAGTATTGCAGTTGCAAGAAAAAGTATGTGAACCCTTGTGATATGGATTTCTGCACAAATTGGTCATAAAATGTGATCTGATCATCATCTAAGTCACAACAATAGACAATCACAGTCTGCTTAAACTAATAACACACAAAGAATGAAATGTTGCCATGTTTTTATTGACACACCATGTAAACATTCACAGTGCAGGTGGAAAAAGTATGTGAACCCCTAGACTAATGACATCTCCAAGAGCTAATTGGAGTGAGATGTCAGCCAACTGGAGTCCAATCAATAAGATGAGATTGGAGGTGTTGGGTACAGCTGCCCTGCCCTATTAAAAACACACACCACACCAGTTCTGGGTTTACTTTTCGCAAGAAGCATTGCCTGATGTGAATGATGCCTCGCACAAAAGAGCTCTCAGAAGACCTACGATTAAGAATTGTTGACTTGCATAAAGCTGGAAAGGGTTATAAAAGTATCTCCAAAAGCCTTGCTCTTCATCAGTCCACGGTAAGACATATTGTCTATAAATGGAGATAGTTCAGCACTGCTGCTACTCTCCCTAGGAGTGGCCGTCCTGTAAAGATGACTGCAAGAGCACAGCGCAGACTGCTCAGTGAGGTGAAAAAGAATCCTAGAGTGTCAGCTTAAGACTTACAAAAGTCACTGGCAAATGCTAACATCCCTGTTAGCGAATCTACAATACGTAAAACACCAAACAAGAATGGATTTCATGTGAGGATACCACAGAGAAAGCCACTGCTGTCCAAACAAAACATTGCTGCACGTTTACAGTTTGCACAAGAGCACCTGGATGTTCCACAGCAGTACTGGCAAAATATTCTGTGGACAGATAAAACCAAAGTTGAGTTGTTTGGAAGAAACACACAACACTATGTGTGGCGAAAAAAAGGCACAGCACACCAACATCAAAACCTCATCCCAACTGTGAAGTATGGTGGTGGGGGCGTCATGGGGCTACTTTGCTGCGTCAGGGCCTGGATGGATTGCTATCATCGAAGGAAAAATGAATTCCGAAGTTTATCAAGACATTTTGCAGGAGAACTTTAGGCCATCTGTCTGCCAGCTGAAGCTCAACAGAAGATGGGTGTTGCAACAGGACAATGACCCAAAGCATAGAAGTAAATCAACAACAGAATGGCTTAAACAGAAGAAAATACACCTTCTGAAGTGGTCCAGTCAGAGTCCTGACCTCAACCCGATTGAGATGCTGTGGCATGACCTCAAGAAAGCGATTCACACCAGACATCCCAAGAATATTGCTGAACTGAAAGAGTTCTGTAAAGAGGACTGGTCAATAATTACTCCTGACCGTTGTGCACGTCTGATCTGCAACTACAGGAAACGTTTGGTTGAAGTTATTGCTGCCAAAGGAGGTTCAACCAGTTATTAAAAACGGTTCACATACTTTTTCCACCTGCACTGTGAATGTTTACATGGTGTGTTCAATAAAAACATGGCAAGATTTCATTCTTTGTGTGTTATTAGTTTAAGCAGACTGTGATTGTCTATTGTTGTGACTTAGATGATGATCAGATCACATTTTATGACCAATTTGTGCAGAAATCCAAATCATTCCAAAGGGTTCACATACATTTTCTTGCAACTGTATATGATCTAATCTAATGTCTGGTTATACTTAGAAATGTCTTTATCTTCATTCATGCTCTCTGTCTCCATATCCAGTATATCAAACAGTTTCTCCTGCTGTCCAAGCGCCGCTCTCCGTTAATTACACAATGCTTGAAGGACTCTGAAACCAGTAAACCCAACTTCATGCCGAGACTGTACATCAACCGCCGGCTGGCCGTGGAGCACCGCGACAATCCCCTGCTGGACCCCACTTATAAGAAGACAGTTTTTAGTCAGGTGAGCTAAGGATGCAACAGCTGAAACTTAGTATCAGGGTAACTGCTCGACTAGATGGGTGCATTATACACGTCTTCGCAGACTTCAATAAAAAATAAACCTGATCAATTTTCTTTAAACCAGCATCCAATGATTAGCTACTCTCTACTACCATTCCCATACAAGCACAGGGTTAGGAGAACTTGTATATTCTATGTGGAGAACAAATGATGAGATTATACATTTTTTTTTTTTTTGTAAATATATGTTTATTGGCACATTTCGTGTACAGAAAGAAAAAGGCATAGCATTGAGACTCGCAGGTCTCCGTTGTTGTCTTGCGGTGTGTTTACAGAGCAATTGCCAGCACATTGAGACTCGCAGGTCTCCATTAATTTAACCATGAATATAGAACTGTGTAAAATGACAAACGTGAAAAACATGTTGACCGGTCCATTTCTGTGTCTTGCCCTTCCGCATTTACACTCTTTCTTATATATTTTTGTACAGTTGCATGTTCTGTTGGGCTCGTATGCCCGCGATTACGTCAGTCCCACAAGTCCCTTGTGAATGTTGCGTGTGTGTGTATGTCTCCGTTACTCGTGCCTGTTTGTGAGAGTGTCGCGTGACAGCCAGGGTCCTATGATCCGCCTCTCTCACCCCCTCCCCTCCTCGGGATGCCCTATTTAGTTGAGGTGGTCTCCTCGTCTATGTGACAGGGCCTCCCTTGTCTTTTTGTGTGTTTGTTGGGCCTTCTAGTGTCGTTTAGCCCCTGTTGCCGGAGGTAGACCTGCCCCTGTGTGGCTGTCTTCCCCTCTCCTCTCTGGGTTTGTAGCCTCCTGCAGCTAGCTATGTGGTGGTAGTTATGTCATGTTAGTAAATTCGGGGTCTGTTGTCTTCAGGATCCAATGTGTCCAAGTGTTAAGGTACACTTGGAATGTATCGTGAGCTTTGTGGTGGAGCTCCTCTAGTGATCTCAATTCTTCCATTTGCGTAAACCAAACTCTCACAGGGGGGGTGACCTGTGTTTTCCAATACTGTGGTATGATCATTTTGGCCGTGTTCAGTATGCGAATAGTAAGTGACCTCTTATAAGCTGTTCGAGGGGTTTTAGTGTGGTGTAAGAGCATGACTGCTGGGTCAAATGGGACTGGGTCGTCTGTAAACTTTGTCAGTATTTTGTGAATCTCAGACCAGAATGGGGCTATCTGTTTGCACGCCCACCAAATGTGTAAGAGTGTGCCTCTGCCCTCCCCGCATCTCCAGCACTGTGGGGGGTGGGATGGAACTCGGGCATGTAGTGACTCAGGAGTGTGGTACCAGTGTGTCAGTAGTTTATATGCCGTTTCCTGTGTCTTGCTGTAGCTAGAGCAGTGATGTGTTAAATAGCAGATTTTCTCCCATTCCACTTTGTCAAAGGTCTGGCCCAGTGCCGCCTCCCACTTCCCCATGAACCGTGGTTGGGCAATTGGTGTGAGTGTTATTAGTAGGGTGTATAGTGCCGATACCCCATGTGCTAGTGGGTTGGGTTCCAGGCATAGATTCTCGAAGGGAGTGGTGGCCCTATGTAGTGCCGGTCCCTGCGGGAGGGATGTAATGTAACTCCGGATCTGTTTGTATTTGAGGCGTATTAGGAAAGTGTGTTCTTCATTCCCCCTCAGATCCTTGAGTGTCTTTATGCCGTCAGTGGTTTGTATGTGTCTAAGTCTGGGTAGCGGGTCCTGTATTAGGTCTTTAAATGCGTTGGGGTCCATCCCCAGCATGAACTCAGGGTTGTGTGTCAGGGGTATTAATGGTGACGGGTATGATGTTAGGCCATGTCTCCCTTTGGAGCGGTGCCACTCCCTTAAGGTTGCCCTCGTGTAGGGGGACTGAGACCCTTCCCCCGTCTGGGCCCCGGGTGGCAGCCACGGTAGGACTTCTACCGGGACGCCCGCCTCGTGTTCCTCCACTTGCTTCCACTGTTTTTGTGTTCCCGTTTTTGTCCATTCCATGATTCTCATGAGATGGCATGCTCTATAGTATAGGTTGAAGTCTGGCAGTGCCAGTCCCCCCCTGTCTTTTGGTTGTGTGAGTAGTGTGTGGCGCAGCCTGGGCCGTTTCCCGTTCCAGACATATTTGATGAGGGCTGAGCGTAATGTGGTGAAGAACGCTCTGGGGACCGTTATGGGTATGGTTTGGAACAAGTAGAGAAGGCGTGGTAGAAAGTTCATCTTCACTACTTGTATCCTGCCTAGCCAGGAGATATGTGGGTATGCCCACTCCTGCATCTCCAAGTGCATCTTCTCATGCATTACTGTGAAGTTTTCCTTATATAGATCCCCTTCCCGTTTTGTTAGCCAGATGCCTAGGTATTTAATTTTATGTGTTGCCCATTGGAAGGAGTAGTGTTGGCGCATGGGTTCTGCTCTGCGTTCTGGGATGTTAATGTTAAGTATAAATGATTTGGAGAGGTTTATTTTAAAATTGGAGAGTCTGCCGAAGTCCTGGAATGCCTTCAGTATATTGGGGAGAGAGATTTCTGGGTTAGTTACGTAAAACAACAAGTCATCAGCATATGCTGCTGTTTTGTGGTGTGTCGTTCCTGTCTGCAACCCCGTGATGTCCATGTTGTTCCTAATGGCCACCAGCAGGGGCTCCAGAGCTAGGACGAAGAGGATCGGGGACAAGGGGCAACCCTGGCGCGTGCCGTTCCGTATGTCGAACGGCTCTGTCAGGGCTCCATTAACTACCACCTGCGCGGAAGGTTGCTGGTATAGCGCCTCTATCCATCCCCTGACACCTGGGCCCAGCCCGAGGTGGGTCAGGGTCTGGAAGAGATATTTCCATCCCACCCTGTCGAAGGCCTTCTCCGCATCCGTGGATAGCAGGAGAAGGCCTTCCCTGGCCCGCCTTTTCCCGTGTATCAGTGTGAGGGTGCGTATTGTGTTGTCACGTGCCTCCCTCCCCATCACAAATCCCACCTGGTCAGGGTGCACCAGGTTGGGCACATGCATCTGCAGTCTGGTCGCCAGGATTTTGGCTAATAGTTTTAAGTCGTTATTTATGAGCGAGATGGGGCGGTAACTTCCGCATCGCTCCCTATCCCTGCCCTCCTTAGGGAGTACCGTGATGTGCGCTGCCTGGGATTGCCTAGGGAAGTGGTGTCCCTCTTTGATAGCGTTGAATGTCAGTGTGAGTGGGGTGTATAGGATGTCTGCGTACGCCTTGTAATAACAGAGCGGCAGGCCGTCTGGGCCCGGGCTTCTGCCGGGTTTTGTTTGTTTCACGGCTGCTGCTATTTCCTCCTGTGTTATCTCCCCGTCTAGGGACTCAGCAGTGTCCCTGTCTAGGGTGGGCATCGAGTGTGCGGTCAGATATTCTGCAATGGAGTCTGTTAGGCGTAAGTCCGCCCGGTGGTCCTGTGGCCTTGGGAGAGCGTATAGGTTTTCATAGTACGCCCGTATGACTTCCTGTATCTTCCGGGGTAGTCTGTGTAGTGTATTTGTGTCGTCCCTAATCCTGTCAATGTATGTCTGTTGCCGACGTTTGGTCAGCATGCGTGCCAGCAGCCTGCCACTCTTATTGCCATGTAAGGCAAAAAACGCCTTGTGTCGCAACGCGTCTCGGTGGTACCTGGACTGGAGTATTTTAGTGAGTTCCCTTCGCAATGTGAGCAGTTGTCCTTGCAGTTCAGGTGTCTGTTTATTTTTGTTAAGTGTGTCTAGCTCCCGTATTTTCGTCAGTGTGTTGTTCATGGCCGCTTCCCTCTGTTTTTTCATGGTAGCGCTCTTTTGGAGGAAATGACCTCTGATCACGCTCTTATGTGCCTCCCACATGATGGTTGGGGAGGTGTGGTCTGGTGTGTTTATGGCGAAGTATTCTCGGAGAATTGCTCCGATGTCATTTTTAACCTCCGGTACTGAGAGGAGGTATTCGTTTAGGTGCCACTTGGCCACTTTAGGTCTGTAGAGTGGGGACATTAGCTTGAGGGTTACGGGGGCGTGGTCTGACCATGTTGCTGTGCCATGTTCCACCTGTGTGACTAGTGGTAGGTGATGATGTGTGAGTAGGAAGTAATCTATTCTGGTATATGTGTTGTGTGGATGTGAGAAGTACGTATAATCCCTCTCATCCGGGTGGTGTGCTCTCCAGCTATCTACCAATTTGTATTTGGATATGAGAGTTTTGAGTGCGGTCAAGTGTTGTGTTGGGATATGTGATCTACCTGTGGATGAGTCCCATTTCGGGTCCAATGCTAAGTTAAGGTCCCCTCCTACCACCAGGATTCCCTCCGCGAACTCCTGTACCCTGCGAAGGATTCCTGACAGGAATCTATAGTGTCGTTGGTTGGGAGCATATATATTGGCAAATGTATACATTTGTCCCGCTATCGTGCCTTTGACAAGGACGTATCTGCCTTCCCGGTCTGTCTGTAGTCCCTGCTCCTGAAAGGGTGTTCCCCTATGAATTAGTATCGCCGTTCCCCGTGTCTTCCCCCCCTGGTAATCACTATAATATCCTATGGGATAGTGATGGTTTTGTAACTTCGGCCTTGCCCCTTCCCTAAAGTGTGTCTCTTGGATATATACAATGGAGGCCCCTGTAGCGTGAAATTCTTTGAGGGCTGACGACCGCTTTTCGGGTTTGTTTAGACCCCTTGCGTTTATGGTGACTATAGTGAGGTTAGCTGGTATTAGCGTCATATTTTGAGGGGTGTCTGCAGGTCCCAGACCCGGGCTGTCCCGCGATTGGGGCTGTGGTCTAGTGTGAGTGTGTATACGGATGTGTCCGTGTGTATCCGCCGCGCGTGCAGCGTTAAGGTATCCGCGTCTGGGCAGCCGGGTAGGCCGCTCTTAACTTTGGCGCTCAACCCTTATGGGGGTGGAGGGAATACCCAGGCCCTTGGTCTGGTCTATTCGTGTGTGAGTGACTTACGTCTGACGTCTCGCCCTGCGTGGCTCCGCTTGTGAATGTGCATTTAATGTGCAACTTCGCCTAGAACAAGTGTGGCATCTTTACTGCTGTGGAAACTTGGTTGGTGCAACCGTGTTTTCAACTGTAAATCAACTTCCCGGTGAAAGAGAAAAACACCCCCCCCCCAAACCTATATACATGTGCAAGCGAACCCAGTTGGTTATCCCGTGCCTCATGGCATGGTTCCCTTACTGCCATCCCCCTTGGTGCTGAGTGGGAAGTAGCCGTCCGGCCATCCCCCTTGAGTGCATGGAGCCCTACGTGGCTTCCCTCCCAGGACCTGCTCATTTTGCCTCCCTACCCGGGGTGTCATCCCGGTGTTTGTGTGTGTGTGTGGTTGTCTTGTCCCCCTGTTACCCAGTCCCTTCCTGCGCCTGTGTTCTCTGTCTCCTCCTCCTCCTCCTCCTCCTCCTCCTCCTCCTGGATGTCTGGGCGAGACGGATCGCCGTGCCCCCACCTGCTCCAAGTGTGGTCATCACAGGTTTATCAAGGGGAGCACGGAGGTCCGTGTCGACCGTCCTCCATCCATCCACAAGTACCCCTCCCCCGCAGTTACTCTGAACCTTCCCAGTTGCTTTGGTCTGATGCCTTCCCCCCCCGATCAACATTTTGCATGTCCTGATAGGTGAGCTTTGGTATGGTTAGTCCCTCGGGCCGGGTAAACCCCCGGGTAATATACTTGCGTGTGCTCCGTGGGCTTATGCTAATGTTAGTCCTCTCTTTCCTGGAACGGGCTCCCCGAAATGTTCTTTAGTGGGACTCTTGGGGGCTTGGCTGGGGGTGCAACATTTCCTGCCCTCTGGTCAGAGTCCTCTCGGGCCTGTCGCCTGTTTGCGGGTGGTCCGCGGGAGCTGGGTGTCCGCCGTGCAAGTCTCCGGTCCAGGGGCCGGAGTGTATAGAGCCAGAGGATCTGGCCACTGCAGTGGAGCCGGTGTGATGTGCAGCTCCCTCCCGAGGGCGGTCATGTCGGCCTCTGTCTTCACTAGAAAGGAGCCTTTGTGTGTGTGTACCAGCAGCCCTGTCGGGAAGCACCAACGGTATTTGACTCTGTTCGTCTGTAGCTGTCTGGTGAACGGGCGCAGTGCCCTACGGTACGCCAGGGTGGCGGGGGAGAGGTCCGGGTACAGTTGGATCTCTGCCGAACCCAGGTACACCCTACCCTCCTCTCTGGCCTTCCTCAGGATATCTTCCTTCTGCTGGAAATTTGCCAAGCAGCATATGGCATCTCTTGGTTGGCTTCCCGGGGGGCCTTTCGGTCTGAGGGCCCGGTGTGCTCTCACCATCTCCAGGGGTTCCCGTGGTGCGCGGCCCAGCAGCTGATTGAAGACTGTTTGTAAGGTAGCTTGGATTGGGGCGTCGTCGTCTACTTCCTCTGGGATCCCCCGGACCCTGATGTTCTGCCTCCTCCCCCTGTTATCGAGGTCCTCTAGGTGTTGTGCCATTTGTTGCATCTGCTGGGTGGCCCGCCTCAGGATCCCGGTGTTGGCGGACTGAGCCGCTTGCACGTGGTCATGATTTGCCTCCAGTTGGGAGATCCTCTGGCTTAGGCCGCAGCATTCTTCCCGCATGGCTTGGAGTTCCTCCGTGATGGAGGCGCGGAGGCTGTTGTTTGCCTCCAGCAGGTCAGTTTTAGTGGGCAGATTTCGGAGCATGTGCATTAGATCCGGGTGGGAGTCGGTGGGGTACAGTATAGGCGTCTCGGCCAGGGACTCTTCCCCACACAGTGAAGGCGACGCTCCCCCTCCCGAGGCCATCGACTCTTCTGAGGCCTGTGTCTCCCTGTCCGCCGGTGTCGCTAGGAAGCGCCTCATGGATGGAGTTGCGCTCCCCCTCGGGGTGTTTGTTGGCTTTGGGGCTTGTGATGCCCGTTGTGATTTGCCCATTTTCGGGGCAATTAGGTGCGCTAGGCGGTGGGGTGCTTGGAGCCTTACAGGGAGCTCAGACTTTACGCCGCCATCTTCCTCGGCTTCCAAGCCACGCCCCCCGAGATTATACATTTTAAGTCAAAGTAACCAGTATGGAAAAATAGCTGAATTGGAGAATTTTCCATAATTCTGCAATTTTGGTATAAAATATCCACTACTTTTTGTCATTGCTCCACAATTCCCTGTTTATTGAATAAATGTAATAAATGTTGGAATAATGTTTTTGGGTGGAAATAAAGAGTTTAAATGGACACTATAGTCACCAAAACAACTTTAGCTTAATAAAGCCGTTTTGGTGTATAGAACATGTCCCTACAGCCTCACTGCTAAGTTCTCTACCATTTAGGAATTAAATCACTTTGTTTATTAACCCTAGTCATACCTCCCTGCATGTGACGTGCACAGCCTTCCATAAACACTTCCTGTAAAGAGTCATCTAAAGTTTATGCTTCCTTTATTGCAAGTTCTGTTTAATTAAGATTTTCTTATCCCCTGCTATGTTAATAGCTTACTAGACCGTGCAAGAGCCTCCTGTATGTGATTAAAGTTCAATTTACAGAGAGAGATACAATTGTTTAAGGTAAATTACAGCTGATTGAAAGTGAAACCAGTTTTTTTCTTCATGCAGGCTGTGTCAATCAGAGCCAGGGGAGGTGTGGCTAGGGCTGCATAAACAGAAACAAAGTGATTTAACGCCTAAAAGGCAGTGAATTGTGCAGTGAAACCTGAGAAGCATGATCTACACACACAAACTGCTTCATTGAGCTAAAGTTGTTTAGGTGACTATAGTGTTCCTTTAATGTTCTCGCTGTACTGAGGGTTACAGTCACTGAAAGCATTAGCAGGCTGTGATTCATGCAGAGACTTATTCACTAAACATCAGATAGTAGTGAACTGACATCCAAATCTCCTAATTTAGGCTGAAATAGCAGATTTAAGAAAACTACTTACTCTGCTTATTCTGGCTTGGTTAAAATTTAGCCTAACTTTACAATTCAGCTTTCAGTTCACTGGAGATCATTAAATTGCACTTTGTTTTGTGTCTGGAATAAATGTCAGTGTTTTTGTAGTTAAGTAACTTTTTCCATGTTTGCTCTCCTTTTAATCCAGGTGTATGAAGGTCTGAAACCCACCGATAAATCAGAGAAGCCCTTGGATTACAGGTAGATATTTAAAGTGTATGTCTGTGAACTCCTAGTCTTCAGTTTGGACAGGTACTTCTGTGTTAAGTATATATATTGATAACAGAGGAGTATAGCTGATAATCTACAGAAATAGTGTAATACTGTAAATAAACAATAAAACTGCGCCAATATAAACTGAACTCACAAGATGTAGATCGATAAAATCACCTTAGGGTGCCTCCCCTTAGATGTCCAGAGCTCCCTCTTAGCTGGTTGGTGGTATCGCCACAATATGGAAGTCCAGACTTAGGAGACGGTATAAAATAATCTGCTTTATTGTACAAGTATGAAAGATAAAAAACAAATGTGGTCCTACTCGTTTCGTCTTATGTAAGACTTCCTCAGGGACCCAGTAATAAAAAACAAATGTTTACATATAAAATATCCTAACAAAAGGACAAAATAGCAGCAAGTTATTACTTTATTTGACATTATTTTTTTAGAAGTGTTGGATTAGACACACTCTGTCCTTTTTTTGCTACATACTGCTTGTAAGGAAACCAAGTATATTTAAACCTCATTCATTAGTTTCCTCCCGAACCGCCAGAGCCTTAGTGATTATAGCCCTCCGTTCGGTAGATAGGGTAGACTAATCCTATAGTAATTCCAATAGCTTCACAAGATAATTCCCTTAGTGAAACACACGAATCCCCAAACATCAGCCGAAGTCAAGAAGAAGGGTACAAAATGAACTAGCCTTTAATGGGTGCACACGGCTTTTATGCACTCAGGGAGGGACAAACAATAACCAATCACAACCAGTAAAATGTTAACACACACCTACAGTTCCCTCCCCTAGCCCAGGAGATAATTTAGTCTGATAAAATGTTAACTTAATTATCTCCGGGCTGAAAAATCACATTTTTCCCCAATAACTGGAACACCCCTTTATACTTGAGGTATCCCCATAAATTATATGTCCCCTGATAGCCCTGATCTGGGTGACCAACATATCCGAATTTCACCCAGATCGGTTCAGGGGTTCGCAAAAACTATGGAAGTCTCTTGTGACCGGCTCACCCTGGGCTGTATGCCCAAAACAGTTCCATGAATTTGGTGGGTTTTGCCGGTCACTTTCGAAAAAGCAGAAAAACGAACAAAGTACCGAATGGTTCCCTCTGACTCCTAGCAGCGTTCGTGCCCCTCTGTCGAATACACCAAAGTACCGAATAGCGCTCTTCTAGCTCTTCTGTAAATAGAGTTCCGGTGTTCGGGAAGTCGTGTGTCCGTTTTTAGTTCCATGCACTTGACGACCAGGTCCCGGTGCCTTTGTTCGCATGAACAAAAATGGCCGCGGTTTTCTCTGCCACGTGGCGTTCGACTGACGAACGCTGGCCACACAGACAGAGGAAGCAATTTCACCCAAACTTTGATGTTTAACGAGCCAGAGGGGTGGTCTTTGTTCGGTAGTTCCATCTACCGAATGCAATGGGCATAAGTAGGGTAACAAAAAGGGAATGCAAAGAGTATATACAATATAACAAAAAGGGTGTTTCTTCACACTGCTGTGTTAAGCCCCAAAGATATAGAGAGCTTAATATCCATCAGATGTTTGGAGACTAAAGTGTCTGGAATGTGTATATCCCTGATATCAATGTGCAAGGCCCATATGTTTGCACACATTCTGATGTCAGTTTCTGTAACTTCCTAGGTGGCCTGTACGCTACGACCAGTGGTGGGAGTGTAAATTTATTGCCGAAGGCATCATTGATCAAGGTAAATTGTTAGTTTTGTGTCCGTGTGCACATACATCCTCACACACGCGATATTCCATTTTGTTAAAGTCTACCATATCCTCACCTGACACCTGTTCATGCAGTGATTCCTTAATTATTCTCCATGCTGTAGGTAGTCGAGCACTTATACTGGCAGACATAGGACTCTCTTAGTGTGTGGTGTCAGATCCGCTGATTCACTCTGAGATGGCACTAAGTTTGCTACAGAGTTACATTCTATGTTAATCCATGTGGGCTGCTTCTCCAATTTCTGTCAGTAAAACTAACAAGGTGATTATTAGCGACTAGATCAGCCTGCATGCCACAGACTAAACGAGATAAAATATCATGTATTTTGTAAGGTGCCTGCCATCCCCCTCCCATTCCAAATGCACATCATTGGAACATTTTTTTATTTATAAACAATTTTTGTCACTTTCAGAAAAAAAGGTTTTAAAACTTAAGGCAGACCTGGTGCATTTAATTTCAATCAGTGTCACCTTAACGAATGTCTAGTAATTAGTATTGTGAAATGATTTACCAATATTAAGCATTAAGTAACTGGAAGAAGCAGGTAGTGCGTTCTTTGTCTGATACAATGTGTTGTGCCTTTCGTCTGCCACAGGGGGAGGATTCCGTGACAGTCTGGCTGATATATCAGAGGAGCTGTGTCCGAGCTCAGCAGATACCCCCATGCCACTACCATTCTTTGTCCGCACTTCAAACCAGGTGATTCTGAACTTGTTTCCTCTGTGTCTGACTCTGTGTCTGACTGTGTCAACAAGGGCGCAACAAGCTCTTCAAATCCTGATTACACATCGCTGGTAGTTTAAAGGGGACGTGGAATTATCAAACTGTGAATGATACGTTCACCTTTCTCTACATACTGGTTCTACCACCTATTTCCAAGCCTTCAGCAGTAGTGCTGGTTGAGTCTCTGGCTTGTTATAAGATGGGTCATTCTAATATGTGTCTGAGGTTACACTGATTGCTTTTCTTATTACAGGGTAACAGCACGGGCGAAGCTCGAGACATGTATGTTCCCAATCCATCCTGTAAGGACGTGGCAAAGTATGAGTGGATTGGGCAGCTAATGGGCGCAGCACTGAGAGGGAAGGAATTCCTGGTATGAAAACATTGCGAATTCCTGTCTTCCATACTTCCTTATAGCCAGTTTCCCCCTCCATTGCCTCTCTCTATCCCAGATATCGGTCGGCACATGGACCCAGACATGGCTGAAGCAGCATTTCATTTAAGGCCTAAAAAGCTGGTGGAACCTGTAACAGGACGGGCTGGAGGCCTGTTCGTTCAGTTCCACATTTTCCTAAAAACAGGTCATGCAAGCACTAAACAGGCGATTTCATTCACACAATATGGAAATGAAACTGGTGGCAATTTTAAAGAGGACATTTCCCTGTGAGTCATATACCGGCCCATCAACCAATGAAAACAGCTTTAGACATGCTGGAAAGATGGCTCAGTTGGTTTGTGCACCAACCATAGGATATGCAGAGTCAATTTAAACTTTCACATTTCTGAAGTTGATAAAATGAACAGCATTGAGTTTGGTACCCATATCTTTACCCAAAAAACAAAATCGACGCTTATCCTTCCTTTTATTTTATGAGTTTGAAAAAAATACATCCCACAGTAACGCACGCTGCGTGGTAGATAAGCACTGATTTGTCTGTTCAGTGATCTATAGTATCCACAGTTTGTGTAATATAAAAGGTTTTAAGAACCTAAACGTATCACGAGACAGAACAAACCCCCTCGCCTGATGTATTCATCGAATTTATTGGATTTTTCATTTTCAGGTTCTTGCGTTACCCGGCTTTGTGTGGAAGCAGCTCACCGGAGAAGAAATCAGCTGGAGCAAGGACTTCCTCGCTGTTGACTCTCTTTTAGTGAGTAAAAAAACCCTGGAAGTGGAGATGGTTGAATGACTATGTGACGAATAGTGGGTGCATGTCTCTGCACTTGGTCTGTATGCCTGTTTGTTCATGTACGTATTTTTATTTCTTCTTTTCAATACTCTGAGCAATTCTCCTACTTTTTCCTGCCAGGTGAAACTCTTGGAGATGATGGAGATGATGGACAAGGAGACATTTGAGTTTAAGTTTGGAGAGGAGCTGAGCTACACGACGGTGCTGAGCGATCAGAGAATGGTGGAGCTTATACCGGGGGGCAGCAATATCTGTGTGCGCTACGAGGACCGTGTGGAGTTCATTCAGATGGTACAGAGAGCGAGGCTGGAGGAGAGTAAAGACCAGGTAATGTGCATTATGGGCTCCAGATCGGTTTTATGTCTGCAGTCGCTGGATGGCTACTAAGTAATCACTCACAGCCATCTGATATTGGAAACTGTTCAAGAATGCGGGGAGTTTCTTCTTGTCTTACTCAGATTGGGGCCATCAGGGCAGGACTTCTGAAGGTGGTACCTCAGGCAGTGTTGGATCTTCTCACCTGGCAGGAACTGGAGAAGAGAGTTTGCGGAGACCCAGAAATATCTGTGGAGGCCCTGAAAAAACTAAGTAAGAATCACATACGTGTGCAGGTCATTCAGAACTTTCTGTGTTTAGGCTGTTAAGAGCAAAGGGTGGTATTATTCTAAAATTCTGGTCTGTGGGGATCCTATTCTGACACGGAATGTTCTGCACTTATAGCCTTTTTGGTGCTCTGTGGAGCATCACATGGTAAATGATTTGCTGGGAAAGGACTGGACTGGCCGTGGTGGCATTGGACTCTAAAATCTCATCCTGATTATTATACTTCACGACACACGCCATGTCCCTCTATCTCCCGGGTACTTATATAGAGGTGTAATATCTCTGTAGATGGCTTCTGCTAGTAACTGTTCCATCCACCGCTTTTTAAGTTATGTTAAATTGATGCTTTGTTTTTCCAGCCAGGTTTGAAGATTTGGAGGCGACGGACATTCGGGTTCAGTATTTCTGGGAAGCCCTGAACAGCTTTACAAATGGTGAGCACTGTTACTCCGGTCTCCATGTACTGACATGTCTCATGTTTCAGCTCTGCTAGATGCAGAAGGAAGGACACAATCTAATCTAGCTCTAGGAAGCAGACCACACAAAAAAAAAGCAAAACTAAAATCGTGAATGTGAGAGTATGGGAACAGAGACCGTCACAGCCATGAAATAAAGAACATATTGTGTGTGGGTGCCGGTGATAGTTTGCTCAGTACTTCCAGCTTCTCAGAAACTCTTCTTTATCTTTCAGAGGATCGTAGTCGATTCCTGAGGTTTGTAACTGGGAGAAGTCGTCTCCCTGCTCCAATCTACATCTATCCGGACAAATCTGGGTGAGTAAACAGTCAAGGCAGCTGCAAACATGCAGGGGGACAATATTACAGGGATCTCTGGATCTCGTGTGTACTTACCTGTTCCACGTGACACAAGTACGTCTTTCAATCATAAAAAAAATATCTGATACGTATAAACTCCTAAACAGCGAAGGGGCAAATTTATTATTTCCATTTCAAACCTCTTCCTTGCATATGCTTCTTCCTTTTATTTTTTTCATAGTGATTTACCAGTTTAGGTCTAAATGTATGCTGTGCTATTTTCTTTTTCTGCAAACTTTTTATTGAGTGGATGAGATATCAAGGATCCAGCTCACCCTTGTAAGTGACACAATATAGTGCAGGGAAACAATGGAACGAAGTACAAACAATTGCCAAGTGGGTTATGGATAAAGGTTTCTGGACACTAAGGGAGACGGAGACTGACTATGTGGACGTTATTCATGTATCAAGTAGTCTTTAATGTGAAAAGTATCATTTTAAACAGGTCCACTTTTCTCAGCACCAAGAGAGCTTGGGTCAACCATGTGTGCAGGTCCTGAAATGAGGAACAGGATTGGGGGATATTTTAGTGATATAATATGTCCAAATATTTTATTTTATGGGAGGTCCTTTGTAATGACAAGGTGGGGAGGAGGAACAAGAGCGGCACTGCTATTTTGTATGTTTCTCTCTGTCCCTATATCTCTCACTCCCTGTGTCTGTCTGTCTGTCTCTCTCTGCATCTGTTTTTCTCTGTCCCTATATCTCTCACTCCCTGTGTCTGTCTGTCTCTCTCTGCATCTGTTTTTCTCTCTGTCCCTATATCTCTCACTCCCTGTGTCTGTCTGTCTCTCTCTCTGCATCTGTTTTGCTCTCTGTCCCTATATCTCTCACTCCCTGTGTCTGTCTGTCTCTCTCTGCATCTGTTTTTCTCTCTGTCCCTATATCTCTCACTCCCTGTGTCTGTCTGTCTCTCTCTGCATCTGTTTTGCTCTCTGTCCCTATCTCTCTCACTCCCTGTGTCTGTCTGTCTGTCTCTCACTGCATCTGTTTTGCTCTCTGTCCCTATATCTCTCACTCCCTGTGTCTGTCTGTCTCTCTCTCTGCATCTGTTTTTCTCTCTGTCCCTATATCTCTCACTCCCTGTGTCTGTCTGTCTGTCTCTCACTGCATCTGTTTTGCTCTCTGTCCCTATATATCTGTATCTCCTTCTATATCTCTCACTTTCTCTGTCTGTCTAGCTCTCTGTATCTCGACAATGAGCTGATGATTTTCCTTTTATGGTTTGTCTGTCTGCAGATCTGATACTACCGACTCCTTACCGGAGTCCTCTACCTGTTCCAGCACTTTGTACCTACCCCAATACCCCAGGTAAGTGTGTATTACCCCTCTACACTGTACTGTGTTTGGGGTGCAGGTGAACATCCATTTACATCCACAAGCGACATTAATGGTTTAGCGAAGCCCCATTCTTACTATTGTCACATACTCTGCCAGTAAGTAAAGGAGCATTATATGTAGCTGTAAGTGTGAACACGTCGCTAACCTCGTTAATACAGCGGGGCACTCCTGCAAACCCCCCACGACGCCAGCGTTTCCCCTTGTAGAATGCAATACCTGTAATATTACACTTACTTTTCACGCGTTAGAATGCAATATTATCTAACTAAAGCTGCTATACGCTTTATTTACTAAACAGAAAATTGCAGAGAACTGACAAGGGAATTGAAAATTATAGGCCAGAGCAAAATTGCTGAATAGAAGAATTTCTTTATTTCAGCAAAATAATAACAGTAGCAGCAAAGTATTTAACCAGGAAAGGTACATTCAGATTACCCTGGTAAATAAGTGTAAACATGTTTATTCTGACTCTCCATTTAGCAAATACAGTTGTGCTCAAGTTTGCATACCCTGGCACAAATTGTGAAATTTTGGCATTGATTTTGAAAATATGACTGATCATGCAAAACAATGTCTTTTATTGAAGGATAGTGATCATATGAAGCCATTTATTATCACATAGTTGTTTGGCTCCTTTTTAAATCATAATGATAACCGAAATCTCCAAAATGGCCCTGATCAAAAGTTTACATACCCTTCAATATTTCGCCTTTTTACAGACACACAAGGTGATACACACAGGTTAAAATGGCAATTAAAGGTTAATTTCCCACACCTTTGGCTTTTTAAATTGCAATTAGTGTCTGTGTATAAACTGTCAATACGTTTGTTAGCTCTCACGTGGATGCACTGAGCAGGCTAGATACTGGAGATACTGGAAAACTTGAAAATGCCAGTCAGTATTCTTCAATCACTTATTACGAAGTGGAAAATTCGGAGATCTCTTGATACCAAGCCAATGTCAGGTAGACCAAGAAAGATTTCAGCCACAACTGCCAGAAGAATTGTTTGGGATACAAATAAAAACCCACAGGTAACCTCAGGAGACATACAGGCTGCTCTGGAAAAAGATGGTGTGGTTGTTTCAAGGAGCACAATACAATGAAACGTGAACAAAAATGAGCTGCATGGAAAATGCTGGCAATTTGCATTCTTCTTCACGAAGGCTGCGCATGGGACACTCTTGGACTATCCAGCATGACTCTAAGTACAAGGCCAAGTTGACCCTCCAATGGTTACAGCAAAAAAAGGTGACGGTTCTGGAGTGACCGTCACATTTTCCTGACCTTAATATGATCGAGCCACTCTGGGGAGATCTCAAACACGCGGTTCATGCAAGACCACCAAAGACTTTGCATGACCTGGAGGCATTTTGCCAAGACGTATTGGGCAGCTATACCACCTGCAAGAATTAGGGGCATCATAGCCAACTATTACAAAAGACTGCACGCTGTCATTGATGCTAAAGGGGGCAATACACAGTGTTAAGAAATAAGGGTATGCAGAATTTTGAACAGGGGTCATTTCATTTCTTTCTTTGTTGCCATGTTTTGTTTTAGGTTTGTGCCATTCTGTTTAACCCCTTAAGGACACATGACATGTGTGACATGTCATGATTCCTTTTTATTCCAGAAGTTTGGTCCTCAAGGGGTTAAACCTACAGTTGAATATGAATCCCATAAGAAATAAAAATAAATGTGTTTTGCCTGCTCACTCATATTTTCTTTAAAAATGGTTTATATATTACCAATTCTGCGAAGGGCAGGCAAAACAATTTTGAGCACAACTGTAAATGCCTTGATCGCCTTTTTTCCATTCACCAAGTGACTCCTTTCTCATGTGTTACAGTGCCAAGGTTTGCGAGGAGAAGTTGCGCTACGCTGCGTACAACTGTGTTGCCATAGATACAGACATGAGTCCTTGGGAGGAATGAGTGAATCAGATCATCGGTTAACCTTACCCAGCTCTGTTGCAGGAGCTTGGCAGCACTGCGCCCCATCAGATCCTGGAACTTGAGAGCAGTTAAAGAAATATTTACATGCATCCCAAAAGAACATTTTGTGTTATTGCGTGCATGTATCTTTACATCGTAATGTTTACCATATCAATGTGCGGTGCAATGTGTGATAATAGTTTTCTACAGCTCATATAACTGGGTTGAAATATGTGATCTCAATGGGACTTGTTCCACTGAGTAACAAAATGTTGTGTTCCTTGCTTGAACAGATTTTGGCTCATTACAAGTTCTATAAAACAATATTCTAAATGAGCATGCTCTCTTTCTTGAATGTATCGCAGAACCTCCAATTAAGAAGTTCTGGAGAGAATTCAGCCCTACATGACCCTATGCTTGCTTAGAGCTTAAGATTACCTATGGTCAAAGGAACTCATCAGTAATCCATATTGTGGAGTTTCTGGGCAGTAGGTTATCATTGGGGTACAATGGACTGTAACCTATGGCACTCAAGATATTTAAGAAATAAACTTCCAAGATGCTTAACCATAAAAAGGCTGGCTTAGCATCCTGGGAAAGTGTTCTACAAATAAAACATCTTGGGGAGCAACATTAGGTTTCTCGTACACATATCTGTCTAGCTATGAATTTACACTGATCAGCCACAACATTAAAATCACCTCTGAGCGTGTCCTGTGGTATCCGACACCAAGACCTTAGCAGCAGATCTTTTAAGTCCTACTAGTCGCAACGTGGGAGCTCCATGGATTGCATTTGTTTCCTCACATCCCACTTATGCTCAATGGGATTGAGATCTGGGGACTTTGGAGGCCAAGGCAACACCTTGAAATCTTTGTCATGTTCCTCAAACCCTTCCTGAACAATTTTTGCAGTGTGGCAGGAGGCATTATCCTGCTGGAAGAGGCCACTGCCACCAGGGAACACCATTGCCATTAAGGGGTGTACATGGTCTGCAACAATCTCTAGGTAGGTGGTATGTGTCAAAGTGGCATCCACTTGACTGCCTGGTCATAAGGTTTCCCAGCAGAACATTGCCCATAGCATAACACTGCCTCCGCCAGCCTGCCTTCTTCCCATAGCACATCTGCTGCCATCTCTTCCCCAGGTAAACTACTCACATACCCGGCCAGCAAACTGTGATACTCTGTGTGTTCTGACAACTTTCTATCATGCCCAGCATTACGTTTTTCATCAATTTGAGCTACAGTAGCTCTTCTGTGTGATCAGACCAGACGGGCTAGACTTCGCTCCCCACTTCCAAAAATGAGCCTTGGGTGCCCATGAGCTGACGCCGGTTCCCTGGTTGCCCTTCGTTGCACCACTTTTGGTAGGTACTAATCACTGCATTCAGGGAACACCCCATAAGACCTGCAGTTTTGGAGATGCTGCAGTCGTCTAGCCATCACTTTTTAGCCCTTGTCAAGTCACTAAGATTGTTTCACTTGCCCATTTTTTCTGCTTTCAACACATGAAATTCAGGAAATGACTGTTTACTTGCTGCCTCATATAGATCCCTCCCCTTGACAGGAGCCATTGTAATGATATAATCATTTCACTTAGCCTACCAGTGGTTTCAATGTTGTGGCTGATCAGTGTACATGGCTCACAAAAAGATATCCTCAATTCTCTGTATGTGGAATATCAAATGAGGACAGAACGTAGCACAAAATTAAATGTAGAGAAAGAGGAATGAAATGAACTGTTAATTTCAGGGTTCTATTCACTAAATCCCATTATTTATAATATATCTAAGGCTGATTTCTGGGAATAAGATATCCCGGTCATCTCAGACAAAATGCTTGCTGTGATGGGTAATTCCAAAGAATCCACACTACAATCATCGATTTAGGATTAAACAACGCCAACAGAAATTAACTTGCACCATCCCTTACAGTGATTCAAAAATTGCCCGTCCTATGTATTGATCGGCTCTGTGTCTGCTCTGAAGTTTTTCTTTTTTCTAAACTGAACTGAAAAAGCTAAAGTTTCTGCATTTTAAACAATCCTATTCCTTGTACGTTGGAATGTTGGAAGTAAATCTGTTTAGCTTCAGTAATTCCAGGATCATGTTATACGCAGCCTTGTTATAACTGTTTAAGTGATTATGAAATGTTTCGGTTTTTAAATATTGAAGATTATGTTTTCTGAAAACGTCACATCATGATACACTTGGATGTACAATTTTACTAGAACTGGGACACGTTTCTCTTGAATGCATTCATCGATACATACAATTTAAGGGATGACGACAGAGTGGCAATCTCCAAACTGTTCGTCTACAGAAGAGACCTGAAAAAGCCAAACTTTTCAGTTACATTTTCCATATTAGCAAAATAATATTACCCTTTATTGAAGTGGTAACGTTTCGGCTCCCAATAGCCTTTATCAAACCATAGTGGCCGAAACGTCACCTATTTGATTTGGCATTTCAGTAACACCTGCTTTGTATAAGGTTTGTCCTGAAAGGTTTGCTTATTTTCCTTGATTGGATTGGCTGTTAGCGGAGCCATGATCTGTGAATCTGGGGGCTTCATTTGGGTCCCCGTGATACATGTTCTCCATAATAATGTAAAGAGAGATTTATGGCGGTAGGCCAGCAATTAGCGGTCTGACTGCAGGATCTAGAATCATGGTTTTAAATTCTGTCCACATCTTCCCCTGGAAACCAGTGAACGTTAAATGTACCCTTCATTCTTAAATCCTTTCATATAATTATGACTTTTTAAATGGTTAAAAAAATATCTCTGTAAAATGTACACAAAGAAAACTGGAAAAGGAATCTACGATGTATGTTACTAAGAAACAGACGGTTACGTAACAGATCTAAACCAAAAAGGAGTTTATAGATTGCAATAAGATACAAAGGTGGAGGATGGATTAAAAAAGGAAAGGGAGTGATGGCACTATTTAAATAAAGAGAGATGTACACTGCTCCGTTTCACATGCTGAAGGATATAGGAAGTCCAGAACAGCCAGACCGTACGAAATCCCTAAACCTTATACTGCATTTCTGTCTTTATGGACTGTCCATTGTTAGTGACTGGTCATAGCAGCAAGGTGCACCTGTGACTTGCTGCCACTAGGGGGACCCAAACAGCAAGAAAACTAACTAAAAGCCTGAAATTGACACAAAGCATCTCATTTCCTTTTAGTGATCCGGAATGCAGAGACGGGGAACACATGTTTAGGGGAGGCTCGAGGCTTCCTGGTGAAAACAGGTCTAAGGTTACTCCCACTTATTTAAAGGAGAGAATGCAGATAGAATCCAAATCAGATGTTTTCGTCTTTCTTTACAATATGCTCACTGAAAAGATTGTAATTTTCAATAGTATTTCATTCCAGTGTTCTAAATGTTTATATGTCCATATTTCAGCCCAAGTCTGACGCAGCAAAAAGTATTTAGATCGGCCTGGGGGGGTGTACGCGGCACGTGACTGTCACCATAGACAGGTGTGTTGTTGTGATGGTTATCAGTGGTAGAAAGAGGATCCAGGCACTCGAGGTATCTTCAATTGTATTTATTAGGACAAGTGAGACACCGCAACGTTTCCTCCCCTGAAAGGGTCTTGACGTGAGTGCGGTTCGTTTTTTTTTCTCTTGTTGCAAAAGTTGTGATGGTTATCGGCATGAGGATGGAGGCTGCAGCAGCCTTCGATCCAGATAACGCTGAGCTATTAATTCATTATATGCCAAAGTAGTTGGCAGAATTCAAGCTCAGATAGCCGAACTGTCATTATACTCGACTGGAGAATTTTCCTGATCAGCCATTTTTTCCTGGACTTCAAAATTTGTTTCCCGGTTCACTACAGTTTAACCCCTTAAGGACCAAACTTCTGGAATAAAATGGAAACATGACATGTCACACATGTCATGTGTCCTTAAGGGGTTAAAGTTTAGTGAATAAGCCGTTTGTTACTTCTCACACAGGGTGAAAGACGGCACACAAGCCCACGGGTGTGTGCACACAGATGGCTCCGCGTCACACTGTGCTGTCAGCACCCATCACGCTTTGATCGCACACCTGCAGCCATTCTGTGTCTCCAAACAAGCTCCGTGCTTTATGGCCAATTTTCTAAAAAGGGATGTGCATTACAGACACGAAGGCCACACAGAGAGACTCGCAAAATCTCACTGTATGTTCAGCCTGACACCAGCGCCAGAGAACAGTGCTTGGACACCGTCCAAAGAAATCTTCACTAGTAATCCCCAAAGAATCCCGAGGACCTGTGTTTACCATTCCAAAGAAATTTCGGATGAGTCAGGCCCAGCGTTATATAAAATATATCTACAAACATGGAATTAAAGTATTGGGAATTGGCGGGGGGAGGGGGGAGCTCTACATTTCAAAGAATTTTAAATGCGCCCAAAATCAAAGCGTCTCCCGTGATGTCACTCGCGCAATCATAAAGGTAGAAGGGCAAATGTACAACAAAATCGCAACATTTACATTCCGACCGGCGTGACCACCCAGGGTAAGACGTGCACGGGACCAAACTCCACATATGAACGAGGAATATGTGCAGATCAAAACTTCATTTGCTTTTACACACGTAGATGTTTACACAAGCGAATTACGGGAGAATAAATATTTCACGTGTAAATGGGAAACTGAAACCCGCCGAGAGGTTTATTCACCAAACAGGGATTTGTAGGAAATTGAATACAGAGGTTTCGGCTGAAATAGCCAAGCTGTAACTGTAGTTGAGTTGGGGAATTTTTACATTTCATCTGTTTTTGCCACCTGTATATTTGGCAATTTGTTTTTCAATTCAATGTTTACTGACCAACTCCGTAAAATCGTCTTTTTGTTTTTCTTTCTTTCTGGGAATTTGAATTTCCACCAGAATGCCACAGTTAATGTATAGAGATAAACATTCATAGACACGAGCTTCCATTATAACCACGGACGGCTGTTCTTTCTCCAGGTCTCCCATTTGTCCTGATTTCAGTGGAACAGTCCCAATTTAGGGCACTGTCCTGCCGTACCAGGTTTGTTCCCTGGTGCCCCTCTTTTGGGGAC
This sequence comes from Pelobates cultripes, assembly GCA_933207985.1. Classification (NCBI taxonomy): domain Eukaryota; kingdom Metazoa; phylum Chordata; class Amphibia; order Anura; family Pelobatidae; genus Pelobates; species Pelobates cultripes. Next base: position 9,389,561 of record OW240919.1, read on the forward strand.
ACCATCGAACTGTCCTCAAAACGTGTAACTTAATTGTATCATTAGATGCACTCACACTAAACTTAGGGTACTAAAACATGGCCTGTCCTCGGTGGGCCAGGCTGGGTGATTGATGACACGAGGACCTGACAGTAAGTCGGGCAGTACCAGCAATGCGATTCATGTCACTGACTCTCCCCATTATACGTTACCCAATGGCCTCCTAATTCATGGGATGTAGATGTTTAACGCTATGTTTCTCTCTCATCCCCCACCTAGACTTTCCAATACACATCATTTCTCCATGAGCAGTATGTAGAATTCAAATGCTGCAGGTTTCCTGATAAATCCCTGTTTGGTGTCTGGGTATTTGATTTCTCCATGCTACAGGGCAGGACATTCGGTGTGCTGCCCCTCAATATGTATAAGTGCTGTGTGTCGTAGAGCCATGCTGGGTTTGTCAATCCTACCTACACCTAGTATAAGGGGCTTTAAAATAAATGTGGGTTCATACTTACGTATGATTAAGGCATTTAAACAGTGACTTCTCTGCAATGTACACACCACTGAATAAAACGCAGGCAATTACCTATAACTTCATTTAAAGAAACAGTTATTTCATTTTTATTTATTTTTTTACTATTTAGTATTTCTGTTACTCACTCAGAAACACCAACAATATGGAACTCCTTAAATAAAGGCATTAGGATAGAAAAGAGGGACGGAGGGATTTGGGCTTAAAATAGAGACTGTCCCTCCTAAATAGGGAAACTTGGTAGGTATCGACTAGAATAGAGCTCCACGCAGCTTTATACTACAATAAATGTGTTTAGAAATTAGTCTGCGTAAATAAAATGCACAGTTCTTGTTTTAAATTACATTTTAGCTTTCAAAGAATTCACCTACACATCCCCCTAAAATAAAATGTTCCATCTTTGTCCATTTGACATGTTGGGAGATACTGGTTTAGACTGTGTGCGCAATGCACACGAGGCGGACTTTACCTGCAAGCGGTTTCACAGAACTATGTCTGCAATCAGAAAAGGGAAGGATAAAATACACAAAGGGGGCCCAGAAACAAAGTTTGATTGACTGGGGCCAGAGGTGGAACTGCACCTTGCTAAATATATGAATAAATATCGCACTTGGCAGTGTTTTGAACTGAAATGCCACACAAACCTAGCTGAAGTAGTTATGGTGCTTAGAGTAACTTTTTAAGGACTAGGGACGAGATGATGTTGGTGAGGAGAGAGAGCCCCCAGAAAAGTCCTGCACGTGAGATATAAAGGCGTTAGGAATGAGAATCAATGCGACTGAGGCAGGTGGTGGTTAATTTGTTTTGTAATTTGGGGTGCAGCTTGGGGAGGTTTTATTTTGTCGTGTGTACTTGGTTAACAGTCACTGTACATGAGCACACTGTCAGCCCCCTGCTGCAGCCATCTCGCTCATCCCATCCATTTGCACTCCAGCTGCTGGCCAGCTATACTTGTTCATGACGAGGCCGAATGCTCACGCCATAATAACCCCCAGTGCGCCACTGTGATCACATGACATATAATGGCGCAATTCAAGGTTCATCGCTTTCCTACCACAATAAAGCACCAACTAAGCTCCTGTGACATGTCCGTGACCGTTTTTAATTTTTATCATTGGCCGCTGATTGAGGCCTGTATCATATTTATGGGATATTGTGATTCCACTGGCCTAGGTACGAGTTGGATTTCTCTGCGACACTGATCACGGCTTGTCTTATTTAGTTGTCTCCACCAAGCACTGACCATTGACTCGTTAAACGTTGTTCGTTTACCTGTGCTTAGGACCTGATTTGATGATTCTCTGACTGTTTGTTTTCCAATAAATTCTCTGCGTTCGGTAGTCTGTCTGTCTGTCTAGTCAAAACTCTGGCTCCTACATAGAAGAAGAAAAAGTTAGAAAACCTCAGGTCCTCTATGACATTAGCCCCTCACTCCGCTGCATGTTGGGGCAATAAAAGCTATCGGGCTCTCTCCATTGTCATAATAATATTCCGTTAGATTCTCACCCAGTCTCCGTTCCATAAAAAGATCAATAGAAACTTACTTCTTCAATTAAATTAATAGCTTTCCCTCCCCGCACCTTGATAACCCACCCTGCTTCCTCTCCTGTAACTGTGTCACCCAATAAACTAAGCTTCACTGTAAGCTACTCCAGTACCCTACCTCTCCTGTACATAAAATACATCCTCCCCTCACCTCCTGTGTCACTTTACCCCGCTCCCTCTCTTTCAAACGAGGCCCTCAGCGCCAACTGGTCCTGTGTGTCCAGCTCGTCTTGTTGCAGATACTTGTTTGTTAGTCCACCCATTGTACAGCGCTACAGAACTTGTTGCCGCTTTATAAATAATAATAATAATAGTGTTTATATAAGGACAGGTATGTTCATGCTGAGCTGTAAAAAAAATGTTTCCTAATCACAGAAACGCCTTTCCTTATCACACTTCAATACGAAGGATTCAGCAGCAAGTATTGATCCAGTGCTCCATGCAGCTGTGAGGAAGCGTCTCCTACGATGTTAAATAAGGTGAAAGGATTGACTGTTTGGGAGCTCCGTGTCTCTGGAAGACCTCCCTTGCTTCATCCTGATGGACAATACATGATAAGTGCTGCCAAGCGAATCGCCTTATTAAAGGAGGCTGACTCTCAAAAAGAAATGGCACAATTAACTGATTTCTCTTCTACGACAAATGAATGCTGTATACTGCAGGACAGCACTTTTCATGCACTGTCCATCGTCCAGGACAAATGGCGAGTCTGAGAATCCTCCTCTATAATTATATATCTATAAATTGCTTAGAAAGAGAACGTCATAGTCTGAGAAGGGAGGCCCCAAGAGTATTTGGGCTCAGGGGCACCCCCCCAAAAACATAAAAACTGATTCGCTATGGCTTACCCTGAAACTGAAGGACAGAGCTTGTTATAAATCATTATTTAATGATTACCAGTAAAATAATGTGATCTTATAAAATAGCAGCATGCTGCTCGCTTGTAGTACAGACTAAGCTGCACCTTTTATCCCAAACATCCAGAGCTTACACTCTACCCAGTCACATCCAAATCTAGTCAAACCGTCACCGTCTTCTAAACACTACATACATTTGTATAATTTATCAGACAAAGATATACAAATCTTGCCACCCATAGAGAGGAATACACATCTGTGCCTGATTGTGTAAATACACACACAATTACCCATGTGCATAGAAGCGTGCAATTATACAGAGAAAAGGTACACAAATACATCTGTCTCTCACACACATAAACACAGACACACAAATAACCAGCGTATGGGATCATACAAACATATAGGCAAATATATACAAACCCCCTGGAGCACACACACATACTCACATACATACCCCGCACTCCTACCTTACAATCTCCTTAGGTGGTCCTGTCCACTGCCAAGCAGCTGGCAACGATTAACCCCTTCCCTGCTGAACTCAGTGCTGATTTGTAAACCGAAAGATACTTTGTAGAACCGGATCCATTTGATGAGGGATAATTAAGACTCTGTCTGACATGCAGATTTTGGTGCAAATCATTTTTGTGTTTGGCAGCGGCGTGGCAACGTTACTAACTCCTCGATTTTCATATTTTATAATCTTTTCAAATGATCGCAATCTGCTCGAAAACGTATTCAGATAATTTATTTATAAGAGTCGTCATTAAAGACTATGGGAATGTCTGTAGATAAATCGTTCTGATCATTTAAAAAGCTAATCGAAAAAAATGAAATCGAGGCTTTACAATTACAATTATTTTTATAGCAATGTCTAACAGAGAAAACAGAATAAAAAGTTAAATCTAACCAAACACTTTTGTCATACAGGAACAGAAAGTAAAGGCAGCCTCAGTTACACACAATGGATTCAATTTATCCAAGTTCAGCCTTTCTCGCATCTCTGTTCCTGCTGTCGATCAAAAAGAAAATTAAAAAACCCAATTTGAAGCAATTCCCAAAGGTGCAAAAGAAGACCATTCTTTACAAATAGATGGCGGTCAGATTTCTACCTCGATGCCCAAGCTGTTACGCCACACGTTTAATATTCTGTTTGTAGCAGCATTGATGTGTCTGTTTTGTTATGACATCGCGGCACGAGTTAATGTGATAAATCCACGCCGTGTTAGAGGAAAGTCACGGCTCGGCTATGTTAACCTGAATTCGGATTTCAGTTCCACATTGTCGGAATAAATAGCCAAACGGAAAGTTTACTTTAAGATTTATTCTCCAAATTGGTTATTTTGTTCTAAAATAATAAAGTTCACTTTGAACTCCCGGCCTTCTGAAGTTCATTCCAAAGAGCCAAATACTGGTCCTACCGGAACTGGATAACACAATGACATTTAGGTATTTACTAGATACAGTATTCATTTGGGGGCTTTCTTCTACGAGTCCATCTCTCTCTTTCTCAAAATACCGCGTTATGAGTCGTATTTTACATCCACAGACGTTATCTCCACAGAGAGATTCCAATCTCCATTGAATTCCACATACTGCAGGCCAGCATTATCCTGTATCTAGAATATGAATTCCACATACTGCAGGCCAGCATTATCCTGTATCTAGAATATGAATTCCACATACTGCAGGCCAGCATTATTCCTGTATCTAGAATATGAATTCCACATACTGCAGGGCAGCATTATTCCTGTATCTAGAATATGAATTCCACATACTGCAGGCCAGCATTATTCCTGTATCTAGAATATGAATTCCGCATACGGCAGGCAGCATTATTCCTGTATCTAGAATACGAATTCCGCATACTGCAGGCAGCATTATTCCTGTATCTAGAATATGAATTCCGCATACGGCAGGCAGCATTATTCCTGTATCTAGAATATGAATTCCGCATACTGCAGGCAGCATTATTCCTGTATCTAGAATATGAATTCCGCATACGGCAGGCAGCATTATTCCTGTATCTAGAATATGAATTCCGCATAAGGCAGGCAGCATTATTCCTGTATCTAGAATATGAATTCCGCATACTGCAGGCAGCATTATTCCTGGATCTAGAATATGAATTCCGCATACTGCAGGCAGCATTATTCCTGTATCTAGAATATGAATTCCGCATACTGCAGCCTAGCATTATTCCTGTATCTAGAATATGAATTCCACATACTGCTGGCAGCATTATCCTGGATCTAGAATATGAATTCCGCATACCGCAGGCCAGCATTATCCTGTATCTAGACTATGAATTCCACATACTGCTGGCAGCATTATCCTGGATCTAGAATATGAATTCCGCATACTGCAGGCCAGCATTATCCTGTATCTAGAATATGAATTCCGCATACTGCAGGCCAGCATTATCCTGTATCTAGAATATGAATTCCACATACTGCTGGCAGCATTATTTCTGTATCTAGAATACGAATTCCGCATACTGGAGGGCAGCGTTATTGATGTATTTGGAACATGAATTCCGCATGCTGCTGGCAGCAATATTCCTGTATCTAGAATGTGAATTCCGCATACTGCAGGGCAGCATTATCCTGTTTCTAGAATATGTATTCCACATACTGCAGGGCAGCATTATCCTGTATCTAGAATGTGAATTCCGCATACTGCAGGGCAGCATTATCCTGTATCTAGAATTTGAATTCCACATACTGCAGGGCAGCATTATCCTGTATCTAGAATATGAATTCCACACACTGCAGGGCAGCATTATCCTGTATCTAGAATATGAATTCCACATACCGCAGGGCAGCATTATCCTGTATCTAGAATATGAATTCCACATACTGCAGGGAAGCGTTATTCCTGGTTGTAGAATTGAAATCCACATACTGCAGGCCAGCGTTATTCCTGTATCTAAAATATGCATTCCACATACTGCTGGTAGCATTATTTCTGTATCTAGAATACGAATTCCGCATACTGCAGGGCAGCGTTATTGATGTATTTGGAACATGAATTCCGCATACTGCTGGCAGCAATATTCCTGTATCTAGAATGTGAATTCCGCATAGTGCAGGGCAGCATTATCCTGTATCTAGAATATGTATTCCAAATACTGCAGGGCAGCATTATCCTGTATCAAGAATGTGAATTCCGCATACTGCAGGGCAGCATTATCCTGTATCTAGAATGTGAATTCCACTTACTGCAGGGCAGCATTATCCTGTATCTAGAATGTGAATTCCACATACTGCAGGGCAGCATTATCCTATAGCTAGAATGTGAATTCCACATACTGCAGGACTGCATTCTTCTTACAACAGCATGTGAATTCCGCATACTGTTGGACTGCATTCTTCTTAAAACAGCATGCGAATTATGCATACTGTTGGACTGCATTTAAATTCTGCATACTGCAGGGTAACATTATTCCAGTTTGTAAAATAAGAATTCCACCTACTGCAGGGCAGTTAGTCCTCTATCTAGAATATGAATTCCGCTTGCTGCTGGAAGCATTATCCGGTATCTAGAATATGAATTCCACATACTGCAGGGCAGCATTATCCTGTATCTAGAATATGAATTCCACATACTGCAGGGCAGGATTATTCCTGTATCTAGAATATGAATTCCACATACTGCAGGGCAGCATTATCCTGTATCTAGAATATGAATTCCACACACTGCAGGGCAGCATTATCCTGTATCTAGAATATGAATTCCACATAATGCAGGCCAGCATTATTCCTGTATCTAGAATATGAATTCCACATACTGCAGGGCAGCATTATCCTGTATCTAGAATATGAATTCCACACACTGCAGGGCAGCATTATCCTGTATCTAGAATATGAATTCCACATACTGCAGGGCAGCATTATCCTGTATCTAGAATATGAATTCCACATACTACAGGGAAGCGTTATTCCTGGTTGTAGAATTGAAATCCGCATACTGCAGGCCAGCGTTATTCCTGTATCTAAAATATGCATTCCACATACTGCTGGTAGCATTATTTCTGCATCTAGAATACGAATTCCGCATACTGTAGGGCAGCGTTATTGATGTATTTGGAAAATGAATTCCGCATACTGCTGGCAGCAATATTCCTGTATCTAGAATGTGAATTCCGCATACTGCAGGGCAGCATTATCCTGTATCTAAAATATGTATTCCACATACTGCAGGGCAGCATTATCCTGTATCTAGAATGTGAATTCCGCATACTGCAGGGCAGCATTATCCTGTATCTAGAATATGAATTCCACATACTGCAGGCCAGCATTATTCCTGTATCTAGAATATGAATTCCACATACTGCAGGGCAGCATTATCCTGTATCTAGAATATGAATTCCACACACTGCAGGGCAGCATTATCCTGTATCTAGAATATGAATTCCACATAATGCAGGGCAGCATTATCCTGTATCTAGAATATGAATTCCACATACTACAGGGAAGCGTTATTCCTGGTTGTAGAATTGAAATCCGCATACTGCAGGCCAGCGTTATTCCTGTATCTAAAATATGCATTCCACATACTGCTGGTAGCATTATTTCTGTATCTAGAATACGAATTCCGCATACTGTAGGGCAGCGTTATTGATGTATTTGGAACATGAATTCCGCATACTGCTGGCAGCAATATTCCTGTATCTAGAATGTGAATTCCGCATACTGCAGGGCAGCATTATCCTGTATCTAAAATATGTATTCCACATACTGCAGGGCAGCATTATCCTGTATCTAGAATGTGAATTCCGCATACTGCAGGGCAGCATTATCCTGTATCTAGAATATGAATTCCACATACTGCAGGCCAGCATTATTCCTGTATCTAGAATATGAATTCCACATACTGCAGGGCAGCATTATCCTGTATCTAGAATATGAATTCCACACACTGCAGGGCAGCATTATTCCCGCGCTCCCTGAGATCTCCATGTAATACCGCAGCAGCCCAGAGGGGGAGCCTGCGCTATCTGAGATCTCCATGTAATACCGGAGCAGCCCAGAGGGGGAGCCCGCGCTATCTGAGATCTCCGTGTAATACCGCAGCAGCCCAGAGGGGGAGCCCGCGCTATCTGAGATCTACATGTAATACCGCTGCAGCTCAGAGGGGGAGCCTGCGCTATCTCAGATCTCCATGTAATACGGCAGCAGCCCAGAGGGGGAGCCCGCGCTATCTGAGATCTCCGTGTAATACCGCAGCAGCCCAGAGGGGGAGCCCGCGCTATCTGAGATCTCCGTGTAATACCGCAGCAGCCCAGAGGGGGAGCCCGCGCTATCTGAGATCTCCGTGTAATACCGCAGCAGCCCAGAGGGGGAGCCCGCGCTATCTGAGATCTCCATGTAATACCGCAGCAGCCCAGAGGGGGAGCCCGCTCTCTGAGATGTCCATGTAATACCGCAGCAGCCCAGAGGGGGAGCCCGCACTATCTGAGATCTCCGTGTAATACCGCAGCAGCCCAGAGGGGGAGCCCGCGCTATCTGAGATCTCCGTGTAATACCGCAGCAGCCCAGAGGGGGAGCCCGCGCTATCTGA
>OW240919.1:9398138-9556932 GCA_933207985.1 Pelobates cultripes
TAGAATATGAATTCCGCATACTGCAGGCCAGCATTATCCTGTATCTAGAATATGAATTCCGCATACTGCAAGGCAGCATTATCCTGTATCTAGAATATGAATTCCGCATACTGCAGGCCAGCATTATTCCTGTATCTAGAATATGAATTCCACATACTGCTGGCAGCATTATCCTGGATCTAGAATATGAATTCCGCATACTGCAGGCCAGCATTATCCTGTATCTAGAATATGAATTCCGCATACTGCAAGGCAGCATTATCCTGTATCTAGAATATGAATTCCGCATACTGCAGGCCAGCATTATTCCTGTATCTAGAATATGAATTCCACATACTGCTGGCAGCATTATCCTGGATCTAGAATATGAATTCCGCATACTGCAGGCCAGCATTATCCTGTATCTAGAATATGAATTCCGCATACTGCAAGGCAGCATTATCCTGTATCTAGAATATGAATTCCGCATACTGCAGGCCAGCATTATTCCTGTATCTAGAATATGAATTCCACATACTGCTGGCAGCATTATCCTGGATCTAGAATATGAATTCCGCATACTGCAGGCCAGCATTATCCTGTATCTAGAATATGAATTCCGCATACTGCAGGCCAGCATTATCCTGTATCTAGAATATGAATTCCACATACTGCTGGCAGCATTATCCTGGATCTAGAATATGAATTCCACATACTGCAGGCCAGCATTATTCCTGTATCTAGAATATGAATTCCACATACTGCAGGGCAGCATTATCCTGTATCTAGAATATGAATTCCACACACTGCAGGGCAGCATTATCCTGTATCTAGAATATGAATTCCACATAATGCAGGGCAGCATTATCCTGTATCTAGAATATGAATTCCACATACTACAGGGAAGCGTTATTCCTGGTTGTAGAATTGAAATCCGCATACTGCAGGCCAGCGTTATTCCTGTATCTAAAATATGCATTCCACATACTGCTGGTAGCATTATTTCTGTATCTAGAATACGAATTCCGCATACTGTAGGGCAGCGTTATTGATGTATTTGGAACATGAATTCCGCATACTGCTGGCAGCAATATTCCTGTATCTAGAATGTGAATTCCGCATACTGCAGGGCAGCATTATCCTGTATCTAAAATATGTATTCCACATACTGCAGGGCAGCATTATCCTGTATCTAGAATGTGAATTCCGCATACTGCAGGGCAGCATTATCCTGTATCTAGAATATGAATTCCACATACTGCAGGCCAGCATTATTCCTGTATCTAGAATATGAATTCCACATACTGCAGGGCAGCATTATCCTGTATCTAGAATATGAATTCCACACACTGCAGGGCAGCATTATCCTGTATCTAGAATATGAATTCCACATAATGCAGGGCAGCATTATCCTGTATCTAGAATATGAATTCCACATACTACAGGGAAGCGTTATTCCTGGTTGTAGAATTGAAATCCGCATACTGCAGGCCAGCGTTATTCCTGTATCTAAAATATGCATTCTACATACTGCTGGTAGCATTATTTCTGTATCTAGAATACGAATTCCGCATACTGTAGGGCAGCGTTATTGATGTATTTGGAACATGAATTCCGCATACTGCTGGCAGCAATATTCCTGTATCTAGAATGTGAATTCCGCATACTGCAGGGCAGCATTATCCTGTATCTAAAATATGTATTCCACATACTGCAGGGCAGCATTATCCTATATCTAGAATGTGAATTCCGCATACTGCAGGGCAGCATTATCCTGTATCTAGAATATGAATTCCACATACTGCAGGGCAGCATTATCCTGTATCTAGAATGTGAATTCCACATACTGCAGGACTGCATTCTTCTTACAACAGCATGTGAATTCCGCATACTGTTGGACTGCATTCTTCTTAAAACAGCATGTGAATTATGCATACTGTTGGACTGCATTTAAATTCTGCATACTGCAGGGTAACATTATTCCAGTTTGTAAAATAAAAATTCCACCTACTGCAGGGCAGTTATTCCTCTATCTAGAATATGAATTCCGCTTGCTGCTGGAAGCATTATCCTGTATCTAGAATACGAATTCTGCATACTGCAGCGCAGCGTTATTGATGTATTTAGAACTGAATTCCGCATACTGCTGGCAGCAATATTCCTGTATCTAGAATGTGAATTCCACATACTGCAGGGCAGAATTATCCTGTATCTAGAATGTGAATTCCGCATACTGCAGGGCAGCATTATCCTGTATCTAGAATATGAATTCCACATACAGCAGGGCAGCATTATCCTGTATTTAAAATATGAATTCCACATACTGCAGGGCAGGATTATCCCGGATCTAGAATGTGAATTCCGCATACTGCAGGGCAGCGTTATTGATGTATTTAGAAAATGAATTCCGCATACTGCTGGCAGCAATATTCCTGTATCTAGAATATGAATTCCGCATACTGCAGGCCAGCATTATTCCTGTATCTAGAATATGAATTCCACATACTGCTGGCAGCATTATCCTGGATCTAGAATGTGAATTCCGCATACTGCAGGGCAGCATTATTCCTGTATCTAGAATATAAATTACACATACTGCAGGGCAGCGTTATTCCTGTATTTAGAATATAAATTCCACATACTGCAGGGAAGCATTATCCTGTATCTAGAATATGAATTCCAAATACTGCAGGGACGTGTTATTCCTGGTTGTAAAATTGAAATCCGCGTACTGCAGGCCAGCGTTATTCCTGTATCTAGAATGTGAATTCCACATACTGCTGGTAGCATTATTCCTGTGTCTAGAATGTGTATTCCACATACTGCACGGCAGCATTATCCTGTATCTAGAATGTGAATTCCACATACTGCAGGACTGCATTCTTCTTACAACAGCATGTGAATTCCGCAAACTGTTGGACTGCATTCTTTTTAAAACAGCATGTGAATTATGCATACTGTTGGACTGCATTTAAATTCTGCATACTGCACGGTAACATTATTCCAGTTTGTAGAATGAGAATTCCACCTACTGCAGGGCAGTTATTCCTCTATCTAGAATATGAATTCCGCGTGCTGCTGGAAGCATTATCCTGTATCTAGAATATGAATTCCACATACTGCAGGGAAGCGTTATTCCTGGTTGTACAATAAGAAATCCGTGTACTACAGGGAAGATATTCCTGTATCTAGAATGTGAATTCCGCATACTGCAGTGCAGAATTATCCTGTATCTAGAATATGTATTCCACATACTGCTGGCAGCATTATCCTGTATCTAGAATATTAATTCCACATACTGCTGGCAGCATTATCCTGTATCTAGAATATGAAGCATACTGTTCTGCTGCAGCATTATCCTATGAATTCCGCATACTGCAGGGCATAGCGAATTCCGTATTGATGTATTACTGCAAGGCAGCATTATCCTGTATCTAGAATATGAATTCCGCATACTGCAGGCCAGCATTATTCCTGTATCTAGAATATGAATTCCACATACTGCAGGCAGCATTATCCTGTATCTAGAATATGCAATATCCTGTATCTAGAATATGAATTCCACATACTGCAGGCCAGCATTATCCTGTATCTAGAATATGAATTCCACATACTGCAGGGCAGCATTATCCTGTATCTAGAATATGAATTCCACATACTGCAGGGTAGGATTATCCTGGATCTAGAATGTGAATTCCGCATACTGCAGGGAGGTGTTATTGATGTATTTAGAACATGAATTCCGCATACTGCTGGCAGCAATATTCCTGTATCTAGAATGTGAATTCCGCATACTGCAAGGCAGCATTATCCGTTATTCCTGGTTGTACAATAAGAAATCCGTGTACTACAGGGAAGATATTTCTGTATCTAGAATATGAATTCCGCATACTGCAGGGCAGCGTTATTGATGTATTTAGAATGTGAATTCCGCATACTGCAAGGCAGCATTATCCTGTATCTAGAATATGAATTCCGCATACTGCAGGCCAGCATTATCCTGTATCTAGAATATGAATTCCACATACTGCAGGGCAGCATTATCCTGTATCTAGAATATGAATTCCACATACTGCAGGGTAGGATTATCCTGGATCTAGAATGTGAATTCCGCATACTGCAGGGAGGTGTTATTGATGTATTTAGAACATGAATTCCGCATACTGCTGGCAGCAATATTCCTGTATCTAGAATGTGAATTCCGCATACTGCAAGGCAGCATTATCCTGTATCTAGAATATGAATTCCGCATACTGCAGGCCAGCATTATTCCTGTATCTAGAATATGAATTCCACATACTGCTGGCAGCATTATCCTGGATCTAGAATATGAATTCCGCATACTGCAGGCCAGCATTATCCTGTATCTAGAATATGAATTCCGCATACTGCAAGGCAGCATTATCCTGTATCTAGAATATGAATTCCGCATACTGCAGGCCAGCATTATTCCTGTATCTAGAATATGAATTCCACATACTGCTGGCAGCATTATCCTGGATCTAGAATATGAATTCCGCATACTGCAGGCCAGCATTATCCTGTATCTAGAATATGAATTCCGCATACTGCAAGGCAGCATTATCCTGTATCTAGAATATGAATTCCGCATACTGCAGGCCAGCATTATTCCTGTATCTAGAATATGAATTCCACATACTGCTGGCAGCATTATCCTGGATCTAGAATATGAATTCCGCATACTGCAGGCCAGCATTATCCTGTATCTAGAATATGAATTCCGCATACTGCAAGGCAGCATTATCCTGTATCTAGAATATGAATTCCGCATACTGCAGGCCAGCATTATTCCTGTATCTAGAATATGAATTCCACATACTGCTGGCAGCATTATCCTGGATCTAGAATATGAATTCCGCATACTGCAGGCCAGCATTATCCTGTATCTAGAATATGAATTCCGCATACTGCAGGCCAGCATTATCCTGTATCTAGAATATGAATTCCACATACTGCTGGCAGCATTATCCTGGATCTAGAATATGAATTCCACATACTGCAGGCCAGCATTATTCCTGTATCTAGAATATGAATTCCACATACTGCAGGGCAGCATTATCCTGTATCTAGAATATGAATTCCACACACTGCAGGGCAGCATTATCCTGTATCTAGAATATGAATTCCACATAATGCAGGGCAGCATTATCCTGTATCTAGAATATGAATTCCACATACTACAGGGAAGCGTTATTCCTGGTTGTAGAATTGAAATCCGCATACTGCAGGCCAGCGTTATTCCTGTATCTAAAATATGCATTCCACATACTGCTGGTAGCATTATTTCTGTATCTAGAATACGAATTCCGCATACTGTAGGGCAGCGTTATTGATGTATTTGGAACATGAATTCCGCATACTGCTGGCAGCAATATTCCTGTATCTAGAATGTGAATTCCGCATACTGCAGGGCAGCATTATCCTGTATCTAAAATATGTATTCCACATACTGCAGGGCAGCATTATCCTGTATCTAGAATGTGAATTCCGCATACTGCAGGGCAGCATTATCCTGTATCTAGAATATGAATTCCACATACTGCAGGCCAGCATTATTCCTGTATCTAGAATATGAATTCCACATACTGCAGGGCAGCATTATCCTGTATCTAGAATATGAATTCCACACACTGCAGGGCAGCATTATTCCCGCGCTCCCTGAGATCTCCATGTAATACCGCAGCAGCCCAGAGGGGGAGCCTGCGCTATCTGAGATCTCCATGTAATACCGGAGCAGCCCAGAGGGGGAGCCCGCGCTATCTGAGATCTCCGTGTAATACCGCAGCAGCCCAGAGGGGGAGCCCGCGCTATCTGAGATCTACATGTAATACCGCTGCAGCTCAGAGGGGGAGCCTGCGCTATCTCAGATCTCCATGTAATACGGCAGCAGCCCAGAGGGGGAGCCCGCGCTATCTGAGATCTCCGTGTAATACCGCAGCAGCCCAGAGGGGGAGCCCGCGCTATCTGAGATCTCCGTGTAATACCGCAGCAGCCCAGAGGGGGAGCCCGCGCTATCTGAGATCTCCGTGTAATACCGCAGCAGCCCAGAGGGGGAGCCCGCGCTATCTGAGATCTCCATGTAATACCGCAGCAGCCCAGAGGGGGAGCCCGCTCTCTGAGATGTCCATGTAATACCGCAGCAGCCCAGAGGGGGAGCCCGCACTATCTGAGATCTCCGTGTAATACCGCAGCAGCCCAGAGGGGAGCCCTCCGCGCCATCTGAGATCTCCCGTATCACGGGCAGTAAGCCTGCAGGGGAGCCTGCGCTCCCTGAGATCTCCGTGTAATACCGCAGCAGCCCAGAGGGGGAGCCCGCGCTATCTGAGATCTCCATGTAATACCGCAGCAGCCCAGAGGGGGAGCCCGCTCTCTGAGATGTCCATGTAATACCGCAGCAGCCCAGAGGGGGAGCCCGCACTATCTGAGATCTCCGTGTAATACCGCAGCAGCCCAGAGGGGGAGCCGGCGCTATCTGAGATCTCCGTGTAATACCGCAGCAGCCCAGAGGGGGAGCCCGCGCTATCTGAGATCTACATGTAATACCGCTGCAGCTCAGAGGGGGAGCCTGCGCTATCTCAGATCTCCATGTAATACGGCAGCAGCCCAGAGGGGGAGCCCGCGCTATCTGAGATCTCCGTGTAATACCGCAGCAGCCCAGAGGGGGAGCCCGCGCTATCTGAGATCTCCGTGTAATACCGCAGCAGCCCAGAGGGGGAGCCCGCGCTATCTGAGATCTCCGCCTCTCTCACTAGTTTGAGCCGCAGTGCGATCCGTACACCGGGCCGGAAATGATGAACCGGAAGTGCTGGGAGCTGCACATTGACAGGCTGCGGGTGAGACTGAGATAAGCGGCCGAGAGCCGGGGGCCACAAACCGGGGGAGTCACAGGGGCCCCCCGACCGCACTGTGCACCCAGCCTGGGGGGGCCTGACCGGGGCCGTAATAACTCTCTGACCGGGGCCGTAATAACACCCTGACCGGGGCCGTAATAACTCCGTGACCGGGGCCGTAATAACTCCCTGACCGGGGCCGTAATAACTCTCTGACCGGGGCCGTAATAACTCCCTGACCGGGGCCGTAATAACTCCTGACCGGGGCCGTATTAACTCTCTGACAGGGCCGTAATAACTCCCCTGACCAGGTGTAATAAGCTGTGGCCCAGGGCCGTAATAACTCCACAACCGGGGCCGCCAATAACTCTCTGACCGGGGCCGTAATAACTCCGTGACCGGGGCCATGTACTCCCGTGACCGGGGCCGTAATGCTCCCTGAGCCGGGGCCGTAATAACTCTCCTGACCGAGGCCCGTAATAACTCCGGCCGGGGCCGTAATAACTCCCTGACCGGGGCCGTAATAACTCCCTGACCGGGCCCGTAATAACTCCCTGACCGGGGCCGTAATAACTCCCTGACCGGGGCCGTAATAACTCCCTGACCGGGGCCGTAATAACTCCCTGACCGGGGCCGTAATAACTCCCTGACCGGGGCCGTAATAACTCCGTGACCGGGGCCGTAATAACTCCGTGACCGGGGCCGTAATAACTCCGTGACCGGGGCCGTAATAACTCCGTGACCGGGGCCGTAATAACTCCGTGACCGGGGCCGTAATAACTCCCTGACCGGGGCCGTAATAACTCCCTGACCGGGGCCGTAATAACTCTCTGACCGGGGCCGTAATAACTCCCTGACCGGGGCCGTAATAACTCCCTGACCGGGGCCGTAATAACTCTCTGACCGGGGCCGTAATAACTCTCTGACCGGGGCCGTAATAACTCCCTGACCGGGGCCGTAATAACTCCCTGACCGGGGCCGTAATAACTCTCGGCCAGGGCCGTAATAACTCTCTGACCGGGGCCATGTAATAACTCTCTGACAGAGGCCCATGTAACTCCCTGACCGGGGCCATGTAACTCCGTGACGGGGCCAATAATAACTCCGCTGACCGGGGCCGTAATAACTCCCTGACCGGGGCCGTAATAACTCCCTGACCGGGGCCGTAATAACTCCCTGACCGGGGCCGTAATAACTCCCTGACCGGGGCCGTAATAACTCCGTGACCGGGGCCGTAATAACTCCGTGACCGGGGCCGTAATAACTCCCTGACCGGGGCCGTAATAACTCCCTGACCGGGGCCGTAATAACTCCCTGACCGGGGCCGTAATAACACCCTGACCGGGGCCGTAATAACACCCTGACCGGGGCCGTAATAACTCCCTGACCGGGGCCGTAATAACTCTCTGACCGGGGCCGTAATAACTCCCTGACCGGGGCCGTAATAACTCCCTGACCGGGGCCGTAATAACTCCCTGACCGGGGCCGTAATAACTCCCTGACCGGGGCCGTAATAACTCCCTGACCGGGGCCGTAATAACTCCCTGACCGGGGCCGTAATAACTCCCTGACCGGGGCCGTAATAACGCCCTGACCGGGGCCGTAATAACTCCCTGACCGGGGCCGTAATAACTCCCTGACCGGGGCCGTAATAACTCCGTGACCGGGGCCGTAATAACTCTGTGACCGGGGCCGTAATAACTCCGTGACCGGGGCCGTAATAGCACTCCTGACCGGGGCGTATGCTCCGTGACCGGGGCCATGAAACCAGCCTCCCCTGACCAGGGCCGCCCAATAACTCTCTGACCGGGGCCATGTGCTCTGACCAGGGCCGTATGCTCGGCCAGGGCCGTAACTAACTCTCGGCCAGAGGCCGTAATAACTCTCTGACCGGGGCCGTACCCAATAACTCCTGACCGGGGCCGTAATAACTCCCTGACCGGGGCCGTAATAACTCCGTGACCGGGGCCGTAATAACTCCGTGACCGGGGCCGTAATAACTCCGTGACCGGGGCCGTAATAACTCCGTGACCGGGGCCGTAATAACTCCGTGACCGGGGCCGTAATAACTCTCTGACCGGGGCCGTAATAACTCTCTGACCGGGGCCGTAATAACTCTCTGACCGGGGCCGTAATAACTCTCTGACCGGGGCCGTAATAACTCCCTGACCGGGGCCGTAATAACTCCCTGACCGGGGCCGTAATAACTCCCTGACCGGGGCCGTAATAACTCCCTGACCGGGGCCGTAATAACTCCCTGACCGGGGCCGTAATAACTCCGTGACCGGGGCCGTAATAACTCCGTGACCGGGGCCGTAATAACTCCGTGACCGGGGCCGTAATAACTCCGTGACCGGGGCCGTAATAACTCCGTGACCGGGGCCGTAATAACTCCCTGACCGGGGCCGTAATAACTCCCTGACCGGGGCCGTAATAACTCCCTGACCGGGGCCGTAATAACACCCTGACCGGGGCCGTAATAACACCCTGACCGGGGCCGTAATAACTCCCTGACCGGGGCCGTAATAACTCTCTGACCGGGGCCGTAATAACTCCCTGACCGGGGCCGTAATAACTCCGTGACCGGGGCCGTAATAACTCCGTGACCGGGGCCGTAATAACTCCCTGACCGGGGCCGTAATAACTCCCTGACCGGGGCCGTAATGCTTTCGGCCACATGTGGCGCCATCTGCTGGATGCTTGCAGGGAAATCTCCCTCCCATATTACAGCTCTGGCATGCTGTCCCTTCAGGTGCTGGCCAGGTGGCAATTCCAACACCAGTCACAGTCGGCAGGTAGACCTTGTCTCTCTCTCTCTCCCCTCTGCAGGCTCAGAATCACCGTGGCTCAGCTGCAGCTCACTTTGAGCTCTGCATACAGCTCGTCTGTCAGACTGGGGTCTGTTAATATTGCCCTAGCTGACAGAGGGGATCCCCATGTCTATGGATGTAACCCCGCTCACACTAAAATGTTACAACGTTCCATGCCATTCTAACGTAGATCTAGTGCACTTTGTTAAAAAGATGAGTGTCCTAACCTCCTCCTCCTCCTCATTATTATAGTCCCTGCCTTTTACAGAGTTAGTCAATCCTATATTTGAATTACACACAAAAATATATTTTATAGGATCCTATTCTAGTAATACTAACAATTAAAATATGCATTTTTTGTGTGTGAAGTTATTCTTGTAATGGTTTTCTAGATTTGCAATCTGTGTGAGTAGTGACTCATTTTGCATGTTTATGAGGCCCCAATGTCTTATTCATTGAAATATCAATACTTTAAATATTGAATAATTCTTGTTTTTTGTAGTAGAAATTCCCAAGATGAAATGAAGTGTGCTTGGGAAGCAGATTGCAATTTATTGTGGAATGCTTATAAAACCATGTGTATTTCATTACCGTATCGAATAAAATTTACCTAAAACAGACCTACACTGCTCACCCTTTTGGCAATATAGCAATCGAACCTCCATTCACGACGGTTGGTGTTATTCGTTTTATATTAGCTCTGGTCTTTACCCTGCACTGTTGCATAAATATTCTGTAGCTCTAGAGATGTAATTCACAAAAACTGATTTGTAGCAAATTGAAATGGTGTTCTGTGCAGTTCACGGTTTAAACTTGTCATACGAAGTGACGAGGTACACGTTCTAGAGCCAGAACTACAGGAATTAATTCATTTCAATCAATAATTGAGTTGGGAAGTTCAGTTTTATGATGGTTATGGTGGAAATAGAACTGTGTAAGCCTGGGTTTTGACGGTCTTGCAGTTGTTGCATTAACCAACTGAGCTGTTGCACTAATAATAATTCCAGTTGGACTAAATAAATTGCCTAAATGGTATTATCATGTAAGTTTTGCATCTGTGGACATATTACTGGGAGACATAGTATGGTAAAGTCAATAATAGCTGAATAAAATGTCAGTTCCGACTGGTTTAACCATTAGAATCTAAAACACATGTGAATGTCCTGCTCCATGCAAGGACCCAGCACCTTTAAGTTCATGTGCCTTTATCGTCCTCCAGGCTACTACATCCACATTGCACATTACTAGCCCATTCAGTAGGTTAGCTCAGTGCTTTCTGTCTTTCATTGTTCTCAGCTAATGCTGATGTTTCCTTATGAATAAGCTTAAGCAGTTGGGGCAGGCTGTATTCACCAATCAAATGGTTTGGCACAAATTGGGGAAATGGCTCTAAAATACGGTTTGCACCAAAACTTGTACAGTGCACTGCAGTGGTTATGGTGCTTGTAGACCTGCACACAAATTCTAGTCCCTAAAAGAATCACCTGTGCTGAATCAGAAATCTTTTAATCCACACCCGCACAAGCAATGCTTTTAGAAAATAAATTATTTGCTGGACTAATTAATTAATTTGGGTATAGACTAATAGGAGTCTGATTTGGACAAATTGATTTAATTTGGGTATAGACTAATAGGAGTCTGATTTGGAGGAATTGATTAATTTGGGTATAGACTAATAGAAGTCTGATTTGGACGAATCGATTTGGTTATGGACGAAACAAATTTTTGCACATGATTTTGTGTGTTGACGGCTCACGGTCAGAATACTCCGCCAATCAATGTGTTGCTCAACCCACTGGCTCTGGGATCTGTCTGCTTGGTGCTCTATGCATTATTAATGATATGAGGGGAGGCCTTGATGTTAATCGTATATTGCTGATTACCCCAATGCTTCAGCATATTGATAAATGGAGAAGAACCACGAGATAGGTGTAAAACATGGCCTGTTAAAGAAGCTTGCTTATTAAACCATGTTTGTTTTCTGTCCTAGCCCATGCAAATCTTATAAGTCATTCACTGAATACCGCGTTCTACTCATTGTGACAAGATGGCGGTGGAGTTGCAAGCTGTGGTAATGGCTGTTGGTGGTGGTTCTCGAATGGTGGAGCTTACCACTGGTATCCCAAAGCCCTTTCTCCCTGTGGGCAACAAACCTCTCCTATGGTATCCACTGAACTTGCTGGAGCGTGCTGGTTTTGAAGGTAAATTATTTTGGGTTAATACTTGCGACAAACCTTGTTGGGGTTATACTCTGTACCATATTGAACATTCAATTTAGAGCAGGGACGGGGAATCTTGGCATTCATGATATTTGTAAAACGTCTGCCTGAATATCATGAGAATTATGCTCCTCAAACCCAGGGCTGCCACCAGAAATTTTGGGGCCCCTAACTCAGCTCAGGGTCTGGGCCCCCTGGGGCCCGCCTCCAAATACCGCCCACAGGAATATACACACACAGACACAAACACACACACTGATACAAAAAGAGATACATACTAACAGACACACATACTGAAACAGACATACACGCATACAGGCATACATACTGAGACATACACACAGGCATGCATAGTGACAGACAGACACATACTAACATACATACAGACACACATGCATGAGGACATAAAGACATACAGACACTGACATACATACATACATACACACACACAGACATACTGACAGACATACAGACACTGTCATCCATACACACATACATTCATAATGGCATACAGACATACATACATACATTCAGACTGACATAAATGCATATATACACAGACATACTAACAGGCACACATACTGAAACAGACATACACGCATACAGGCATACATACTGAGACATACACACAGGCATACATAGTGACAGACAGACATATACTAACATACATACAGACACACATGCATGAGGACATAAAGACATACAGACACCGACATACATACATACACACACACACACACACAGACATACTGACAGACATACAGACACTGTCATCCATACACACATACATTCATAATGGCATACAGACATAAACAGACATACATTCATAATGGCATACATACATACATTCAGACTGACATAAATGCATATATACAGACATACTGACAGACATACATGCATACAGACATCCATACACACATACACACAGACATACGTTCATCATGATATGCAGGCATACATTCATACTGACATACAGACATACACACACACACACACACATATATATATATATACACATACACATACACATACATAGACAGACAGACAGACAGGCATACACACAGACATACACATACATACATGCATACAGTCAGACAGACAAACATAGACAGACACACACAGACACACACAGACATACATAGACATACATGCATACAGACAGACATACAGAGACAGACATACATACATAGACATACATGCATGCATACAGACAGACATGCATACACACAAAGCTCATTTTCCAGCCACCCTCCTGCCTCTTACCTTTTCTTTGCAGGAGGGTGGCTGGGGATGATGGGAGTCGGCGCAGCTCCCTCTTCACCGGTGCGCGCGCTCCTCCCGCGCGGAGTGGGCTGGGAGGTAGTGACTACTTCCTCCCAGCAGCACTTGCGGCTTTTTTTTTAAAGGGGCCGGTCGGCGGCCACAGCGCTGACCGGGCCCCTGAAGATATGGGGGCCATCGGGTGGCCCTAAGTGTGTGGGCCACCCGATGGGCCCCGGGCGGCCGGGCCCGTGACAACCGTTATGGTTGTCACCCCCTGATGGCGGCCCTGCTCAAACCAGCTTTGCTGTCCTGGTGTTTGTCTGAAGCGAGATCTGTGAAACCAAAGGCCCAAATTTTCTTATATGTCTCAGACTATCAGCCTGTGTGTCCATAGACATATATATTACCGTATTTTTCGCTCCATAAGACGCACCTCACCATAAGACGCACCTAGTTTTTAGAGGAGGAAACACAGAAAAAAAAAATATTCTGAACAAACTGTTCCATAGTGTTTCTTACTATGGGACAGTTTGTTCAGAATATTTTTTTTTCTCCCCTGTCCCATAATGATCTTTAACCCCCCTTTCTTCTGTCCCATAGTGATTGTTAACCCCTCCTCCCTGTCCCATAGTGTTCTTTAACCCCTCCTACCCTTGTCCATTAGTGTTCTGATCCCATAGTGTCCCCCCCTCCCATTGTTCCATAGTGCACTTTCCCTCCCATAGTGTCCCCCTCCCCTTCTCCCATAGTGTCTCCCCCTCCCCTTCTCCCATAGTGTCTCCCCCTCCCCTTCTCCCATAGTGTCTTCCCCTCCCCTTCTCCCACAGTGTCCTCCTCCCCTTCTCCCATAGTGAGTGGTTACCGAAGCCAGCTGTAACATCTCCGTTTAGCTCAGTGTTTTATCCTACCGAGGCCAATGATATGAGTTTTATATGTGGGTAATAATACTTGGAGACCCCAAGGCGTATTCAGGAAATAGTAACAAATGTATCTTTCCTTCCTAAATACTTTGATATTACCCCAATAGTTTTCATCAAGTTTCCTATAGGGAAAGCATTAGGTTCCCCCATTGGATGATGTTGGAGGAGGTGGATCACAACCCATCGGCGATGGAGTCGGTTGAGTAAATTTTTTATTTTTATTTTTAAACCCTTTACTTACTACGGGGGGAAGGCCACAATGGAGTGGGGGAACCAGGTGGCATTGTAGTGTAAGGAACATAGATTTGTATTCCTAACACTAAACAATCCCTTTAATCTTGCAGACGAGTTTCTTCTTGATTAGTCTGTTTCGGCCTGGTCTTTTTCACTAAGTGGCACACGAGTGGAAGCGCTGGCTCTTGAACCTAGTATAGAAGGGGCAATGAAGGTGTCATATATACTTTACCAGATTTTCCGCTTTGATTTCTGCTTAGGAGCTGGTAGAAAAATAA
This sequence comes from Pelobates cultripes, assembly GCA_933207985.1. Lineage (NCBI taxonomy): Eukaryota > Metazoa > Chordata > Amphibia > Anura > Pelobatidae > Pelobates > Pelobates cultripes. The sequence goes on from OW240919.1 coordinate 9,412,693, forward strand.
ATCGATTCTCAGTGGAAATTAATAAAGTAGATAATGTGCTAGATTTAATGTGCTTGAAGCGGACCTTGCCACTCACATATTTTTCAGTAATCCGTATTAATTGATCACATTACTATAGATGCACTAAGAATTGGTTTATGTTTGATTCTACCTACTTAGAGCGATGTTTTGGTCATCAGCTGTGACCTTATAACGGAGGTGGCACTCCATGAAGTTGTTGACTTGTTTCGCGCACACAACGCCACTCTCTCCATGCTCATGCAGAAAGCGCCCAAGTCCAGTGAAAACATACCGGGTCAGAAAGGAAAGCAGAAGGCAGGTGAGAAGAACTGGGCCAGGTCAGGCTGGTGAAAAACATTTTTTTTTAATCTTTTAAAGGAACTCTCTTCCGTCAAAACCACTTCATCTCAGTGAATATGTTTTACGAGCAGGAGTTCCTGGGCATTGACTTACCTTAAGGTGTTATATCACCTACGTTGCTGTCCGGGCACATGTTCACACTAATTTCACCCCTCTCTGCTCGGCCATTGTACTGAGATAGGAAGCATTGAGCTCTGGTGATTGGATGAGAACATCAGCCTGTCACTGGCCATTGCATGTACATGTCTGTACTGTACTTGCAATGAGCGTGTCAGCTAGCACTCTGTCAATCATTGCTTTCAATCTTGGCTCAGTATGACAGCTGGGCACCCGAGGTGAACTTTGGGTGTTAAAACATAAAAAAAATGATGGCGCCCTCAAAACAACATTTTTATGAAGTTTTACTGAAGGCAGAAAGTCCATTTTAAGGCATGAGGTTAATTTGATATTTGCCATTGCTCTTCTTGCGTAATTATTTGATATCCTGGCATTTACCTTAGTAAATAAGCATCATAACCACTACAGCTCTTTACATGATGTGAGGAGGTTCTGTTTCCCAGTAATACGGCAATCCATTTTATCCCCACAGTTTATCTGGGCTCCTTCCAGCTCTGGTGGCCTACATACAGCTTCTGCGGATCCTGCCGGCCATCCATTGGCTGAGAACATCAGCTGACTGTTTTCAGCCAATGAAGAACATTCTTTGCATGTATGCACAGCTGTATATACAGAATTGCTTTAGTCATCCCAGAACTAGAGTTCCAGGCTGGTTAATGATACCCAGTGACTCTGCCAGGGGTTGAGTTACATCTCCAGTAGCAAAGGGGTTAAGCTCAATATGTGCAGCGTTTCAAGTCATTGAAGTGATTATGGTGTTTTTAAAATATATATCTATATGATGACTAGTAAGGCTAATCCAATCTAAACACACATTTATATTAAATACATTGTTAAACACAGATCTGCACACACCAGTCAAGCCATAAGACTTGCTTTTCTTACAGAAATCTCAAATTTTAAGTGATGTTACTAATGCAAGGGATTCTGGGTGGGCATATGCAAATGAGTTCAACAAAGAATCACCTTTCTGCCCCATTATTCCAGTTTAAACATTAATTCCTTGGAGTTTGCTGCATGCAACCGCTTTGAAACACGCGAAGCCTCAATAGAAGCTGGTAACCAAAACTGATGATTTGCATTAACAATGAAACAGCTATCCATGATTGGTTCACTGGCCTTGCACGTCTTCCATATATATATAATGCCAAAATACCAGAGTATTGCAGAATGCAGTGATGCCTGTTTTATTGGACTAACCTAATACTAAAAAGACAGGCTTCAAGAGTTTTCCTCTCTTCCTCAGGTCTGAAGCAATACTGATCAATCTGAAAGTTAAACACTTAAAGGACCACTATAGTGCCAGGAAAACATAATCGTTTTCCTGACCCCACCCTCAGGGTCCCACTCCCGCCAGGCTGAATGGAGAGGAAGGGGTTAATCACTTACCTTTTCTCCAGCGCCGGGCTCCCTCGACGCTGGAGACTTTCCTCCTCCTTTCCCCGTCAACAGCTGAATGCGCATTCTCAATGCTTTCCTGTGGACGCTGGCGTCTTCTCACTGTGAAAATCACAGTGAGAAGCGCGGAAGCGCCTCTAGCGGCTGTCAATGAGACAGCCACTAGAGGCTGGATTAACCCATAGGTAAACATAGCAGTTTCTCTAAAACTGCTATGTTTACAGCAGAAAGGGTTAATCCTAGGTGGACTTGGCACCCAGACCACTTCATTAAGCTGAAGTGGTCTGGGTGCCTATAGTGGTCCTTTAAAACAACTGATGTTTGAGAAGGGGAGGATGTGGTTTTTTTTTTTTTTTTTAAACAAACACCCTTCTGTTTTTGAGCAGTGGACAGCTGTTTTGGGGATGTGAGAAAATTGAGTGGTTTACTAGTTATGGTAATGTTTTGATAATGGTTTTTATTTCACTTTCTCTTCTGCCAGTTTAATATTACTTCCCCTTCTTTCCCCAGCGGAAGAGCGAGATTTTATTGGGGTAGATGACACAGGCAAAAGGATCCTCTTACTTGCCAATGAGGAAGACCTTGATGACGGGTTGGATGTTAAGAAATGCATTCTGCAGAGGTGCGTGTATAAATAGTTACAGGGAGCTGAGCTATGACAAAGCCAAGCATTCTCTCCCAGTTATCACATATCTTTATACTCCCAGATTTTGTTGGTAGTTTGGAATGTTATGGTCATCAGAGGGTTAATGCTCAGCAGAATGTGACCACCCCCAAACACACACACACTCCGCTGCTAGGAAACATCACAACCTATGCAGTAGACCTATCAATCAATCAATCAATGTAAAGCCTGCTCAGTGTTACTATACCTTTATGTATAATATGCTAGTAATTTACAGGAAGGGGAATAGGTTGGGTTATAATGCCAGAAGGAATATATTTCTAACTGTAATCCGTGTTCATTAATCTCTTACTTTATTCTTAACTTGTCATTAACAATACCGTAGCTTTATTTAATTATACAGCACTGCTGAATGTGTTGGAGCTTTATCAACGATGATATGAACCAATCAGTGTTGGTTTATTAGCTGTAGGGTGCAATGCCTTCACACGTCACACAGGTCAAACATAGAGACCTTTCCTGATCGCTGAAAGTGAGCAAGCTGCAGGCTGGAAGCTGGAACACACCTGCATATTCCTGATTTTTGACCCTTGGACTAATTGACCTATGACCCCAGTCCATCATGGCATCAGTGAAAGGCAATCTCCCAGATCCTTTGTATATTTATGTGCAGGGGTCCAGTTTTATGTCAGAGAGGGCATACTTACAGAGCCACCCACAGACTCAAGGATTAAACCAACGTGTATTTTTAACATTGTTTGGATGGTGGGTTGTCATCTGTTGTTTGGAAGAACAAGAAAATGGATCTGGCGATGACGTCCCAGTGTTTGAAATTTTAACATTCTAGGGCTTAAAACTGACAGGAAAGGGGGTGTAACGAATATCTTCATGGTTTGTTTCCAGGTGTGAATGTCTGCGTTATGATCCATTCACAATCCCATCAGTTAAAGTTCACTAAATAGCGAATTGTGAACTGAATGGAACATTCTCCCACTCGACTGTAGTCACAGCTTGTTTTAGCCTAAATTCGATTTTCAGTTTCGTAATGTCCGTGAATTGTATATACTTGCCATATTTGTGAGTGTGATCAATATTTTGTCTTCATTTTGCTAGTGCAATGAATAGATCAAAACGGAGTCCCAGTCTGCAGATCTATTTATTTACATTTTATAAATATTATCGTGATCAAATAATTTGTAAATACAACGTAAAGTGATTTAACGCTTAGATTGCAGAGAATTGAGCAGGAAAACTGCAGGGGCATGATCTATACACCAAAACTGCTTATTTAAGCTAAACTTGTTGTGATCGTTTCTCTTTTTCTAAGTGATGAGATAGAGGGAGCCAGTATGAGCTTGTTTTCGTTTGGCTTTTACGTGCGGCTGCTTTCCACTGGTATCTCATGTTTCTTTTTTTCATTTATTTCCATCTTTTTCTCTTTTCGTTTTATAGTTTATAATATTATTGAATTTTTGGGTATTGCTTTCTTCCCAATGGTTTATGTATTAACAAGAGCCGTTCTGATGTGTATAATATTTTAAAATGTTCCTAAACTACAATATTCTGCACCAATGTAATATGAGCGCATGGGTTTGTATCACTGCTATTTTAGGTGGTCTCAGCATAGGTGGTTAAAACCCCTATGATATTTGTAAATGTTTTGCAGAATTTACTTAACATATATCATATTTTGTTTAAAAAAATAAATAAAAATGTTCTCTCTGAGGTTAAGGACCACTGATATACCCATAACTTTATAACTACATCTTCTTGTCAACCTTTGTTTAAGGTAGAATATGATTAGCAGGTCCCTTTCCACAGTCTTAACTACTGTCTTATTGTTATTACTGGGACTTTTTTTGTCACTGTCAAAACCCCCCAAAAAACAGGCAAGGTAAAGTTGTAGGAAGTAAATTTTCAATTAAATAGAGAGGATAGCAAGGAGTCTGAGAAGATGTTTAACACCAGTGTGTAACTTAGATTTTATGGATGCCTGGGGAGAGGAGGGGGGGGGGTCTGAATGATGTATGATAATAGTTATTGATGTGACCTCACAGATCTGTAACTTAAAGGGTCAGTCTACGAAACCACATCAGATTTAGGGCATTTAAAAGAAACAAACTGCTAACTTGTCTCACGCCACTCTGTTTCCTGTTTTAATACAGATATCCTCGAGTTCACATCCACATGGGAATGGTAGATGCACATCTGTATTGCCTAAAGAAATATGTGGTGGACTTCCTGGTAGCCAATGTGTACGTACCTGCAGCCATTCATTTAACACTTTTCTGCCTGGTAACCTTTAGCAAGCAAAGTTGTTATATCAGTTTTCAGAAATGAGAATCCCTATTCTTAACATTTTCCATTCTCATTTTATTGTTGTATCGGATTTTAGATTAACATGTTTACACCATTCTATATCGTTAAATGCTGTTTCTGTGTGCATTGTGTGTGTTTAGATCTCATTCTGTCCTTTGTTCCACTTTATAAAATTGTATCCAAACTCTGTGCTTTCAACTGTGTTACAGTAATTCACAAAGGGAGGATACTGCACTTAGTGCTGGGGTTGGCAAATCCCAGTTTAGTAGATAAAATAAATTCAGTCAAGTTTCCCAAGATTGCTGCAGAATGGCAGGTTTATTGTAGCAAAAACAGCAACGTTTCAGCCTACATAGGCCTTTATCAAGCTTGATATTAAATTGTATTGCAGTCTGGGTCTAGTGGGCATCATATCTATTGGGAAACATTGTGAACCTTACCTTCCATGGTTTTCAGGCAGGTGATGGCTGTCTGAAAGTGGTATTTACACAAGAGTTAAGGGATATATCACTTAGAGCACTGCAATTACATACATGGATCTTTTTTTAAAAATTCTTTTCAGTTCTATCTCTTCCATTCGCCGAGAGTTGGTGCCGTTTTTAGTACAAAAGCAGTTCTCATCCCACGCCTTATCTCCGAAGAAGTTAGAGCATCTTGACAACAAGGAGACAAAGCCCCACGGTGAGAGAATAAATCAGCAGGTTTCTTCTTTAATTGGGTAAATGTTGCCATTAATTTACTAGTTTTACTCTGTCAATTTATTCTCCCCAAACCCACTTTCTCTCTAATTAAATCTGAATCGTTTCCATTCTTCTCTTATTGTACCTGCAATGTGACTATATGCATCAAGTTATAAAATATAGACCTTCCCTATTCAAAGCACTAGCATATAATGACGATAAATTGCTTGGTGGTATAAGGGAATACAATGGAATGGTATGTGATCATGTAATGGATTGCACAGCCGCCCACTTGCCAGTGACTGGGTGCTTCTCAAACTCCCGATGTGGCGACAGAGAGTGTTTCCCTGTGTGATTCCAAGATCTGTTTTCCAAGAAGATATAAACCTGTGGAGCACATGTCGATGGTTTTTTATTTAGATTATTCTGACACTTCTTCAGGAAATTTATAAAAGTGTCATTGATAGAATAGTGAGGCAGTGTTTTAGCTGAAGAACAATCACTATGGAAGCCGATGCAATGAGCAGCTTCATTCCTTTCCTGATGTGATTGCTCTACCTGCCTACCTATGTCTAAATTAGATCCCTTTGTACACCCTGCAGAGCTGCCATCTCCTTTTGGCTAACCTTAGCTTCCAAGACCAGGCCTGTTCAGAGTGGCATGGCTGTAGCTTCCAAGACCAGGTCTGTTCAGGGTGGCATGGCTGTAGCTTCCAAGACCAGGCATGTTCATGGTGGCATGGTTCTAGCTTCGAAGACCAGGCCTGTTCATGGTGGCATGGCTGTAGCTTCCAAGACCAGGCTTGTTCATGGTGGCATGGCTGTAGCTTCCAAGACCAAGCCTGTTCATGGTGGCATGGCTGTAGCTTCCAAGACCAGGCATGCTCATGGTGGCATGGCTCTAGCTTCGAAGACCAGGCCTGTTCAGGGTGGCATGGCTGTAGCTTCCAAGACCAGGCCTGTTCAGGGTGGCATGGCTGCAGCTTCCAAGACCAGGCCTGTTCAGGGTGGCATGGCTGCAGCTTCCAAGACCAGGCCTGTTCATGGTGGCATGGTTCTAGCTTCGAAGACCAGGCCTGTTCATGGTGGCATGGCTGTAGCTTCCAAGACCAGGCCTGTTCATGGTGGCATGGCTGTAGCTTCCAAGACCAGGCCTGTTCAGGGTGGCATGGCTGTAGCTTCCAAGACCAGGCCTGTTGAGGGTGGCATGGCTGTAGCTTCCAAGACCAGGCCTGTTCATGGTGGCATGGCTGTAGCTTCCAAGACCAGGCCTGTTCAGGGTGGCATGGCTGTAGCTTCCAAGACCAGGCCTGTTGAGGGTGGCATGGCTGTAGCTTCCAAGACCAGGCCTGTTCAGGGTGGCATGGCTGTAGCTTCCAAGACCAGGCCTGTTCATGGTGGCATGGCTGTAGCTTCCAAGACCAGGCCTGTTCATGGTGGCATGGTTCTAGCTTCGAAGACCAGGCATGTTCATGGTGGCATGGTTCTAGCTTCAAGACCAGGCCTGTTCATGGTGGCATGGCTGTAGCTTCCAAAACCAGGCCTGTTCAGGGTGGCATGGCTGTAGCTTCCAAAACCAGGCCTGTTCAGGGTGGCATGGCTGTAGCTTCCAAGACCAGGCCTGTTCAGGGTGGCATGGCTGTAGCTTCCAAGACCAGGCCTGTTCATGGTGGCATGGTTCTAGCTTCGAAGACCAGGCCTGTTCATGGTGGCATGGTTCTAGCTTCGAAGACCAGGCATGTTCATGGTGGCATGGTTCTAGCTTCAGGCCTGTTCATGGTGGCATGGCTGTAGCTTCCAAGACCAGGCCTGTTCATGGTGGCATGGCTGTAGCTTCCAAGACCAGGCCTGTTCAGGGTGGCATGGCTGTAGCTTCCAAGACCAGGCCTGTTCAGGGTGGCATGGCTGTAGCTTCCAAGACCAGGCCTGTTCAGGGTGGCATGGCTGTAGCTTCCAAGACCAGGCCTGTTCATGGTGGCATGGCTGTAGCTTCCAAAACCAGACCTGTTCAGGGTGGCATGACTGTAGCTTCCAAAACCAGGCCTGTTCAGGGTGGCATGGCTGTAGCTTCCAAGACCAGGCCTGTTCATGGTGGCATGGCTGTAGCTTCCAAGACCAGGCCTGTTCATGGTGGCATGGTTCTAGCTTCGAAGACCAGGCATGTTCATGGTGGCATGGTTCTAGCTTCGAAGACCAGGCCTGTTCATGGTGGCATGGCTGTAGCTTCCAAAACCAGGCCTGTTCAGGGTGGCATGGCTGTAGCTTCCAAAACCAGGCCTGTTCAGGGTGGCATGGCTGTAGCTTCCAAGACCAGGCCTGTTCAGGGTGGCATGGCTGTAGCTTCCAAGACCAGGCCTGTTCAGGGTGGCATGGCTGTAGGCCTTCACTTTACCTTGCTGAGAACTTGTCAGCTTTTTGTATTTTTATCTCTTTTCTGTGACATATATAATATTCCTATAGATCCATATAAACCCCTATTATTCCATGTCTGAAAACTGAGCGTGTTCTTTAATAGTCCTCACATTTGCTTTTTTGTTTGTTACTCTCGGGCAGATATTTACAGCTTTATAACAGAAGATAATTTGATGGACACAGCATTGAGTATGTCTTGCTGGAATGACCACCGCGGGGACATGCGTGAGCCATACCATGGAAGCAGATTGCGGTGCTATGTCCACGTGGCCAAAAACGAGCTGTGCTGCCGTGTGAATAGTCTGGCTACGTATATTGAAGCAAACAGACAGGTGAGCCTCGCCCAAGGCATTGATTCGATTATGGATAGTAAACATTTAGGGATTCTTTTTTACTAGTTTTGACGTCTCAAGCTCTCCACATGTCACCATTTAATGAATAAACCCCCACAGCCAATACTATTAGGGTTATCCACTAAGGGGAAAATTCTACATATATTTCAAATTGAAGGTTAAAATAGCCGAACTGGAATTACAGCTTCCTTGGAGAACTTCTCCAGTTTGGCTATGTTGCCCTTATATTTGAATTCTTGACAATTCTCACTTTAGTAAATAGCCCTGTTTCTTTTTCTTGTCAGGTTCCCCGACTGCTGTGCGCTGTCACCGAGGATCCACGGATACATGCATCTGCTGTCCTTACAGACAAACTAATGGTGAGTTAGGGAATAGGGATGGGAATAGCGTGCAACAAAGTGATATATTATGGGATTTGTGAATATAGCAACCCAAAACCTAGTAACCGATTAGCTTTCTGAGTTGCTGAATAGTCTATGCAGATTATTAATCTGAGTGCCATTCAGTAATGGACAGCCTTGTGTCTACAGGTTGGTGTTGATAGTATGATTGGCGCACAGACACAGATAGGGGAGAAGACATCTATAAAGCACTCTCTGCTGGGCTCCAATTGCTCCATCCGAGAGAGAGTGAAAATCACAAACTGCATTATCATGAACGGAGTCACCGTGCACGAAGGGTGAGTACCTGGGTGTTAAATGCAATGTTTCCTTTCACCACTAGGTGGAGTAACAAACCACGAGGATTAGTTTTGTGTATGTCCTTTGCGTAGTAATAAATTGTCTAATTTTATCAGTTTCTACAAAAATCTAATTAAGTTTACACTGTGTCTGCAAATCTCAAATAACCATGTCTGTCTGCAAATCTCATGTAACAATGAATGTCTGCTTCTATAGACAAACCACCAATCTCATGTTAAATGCAGATCTATGGATATATATGTGCCTTTATACAGATAACTTAGACGCACTGATTATTATAAATCTATAGATACTAAAAGTTATCTGTATAAAGACACTGGCATATATAGTATCTGTAGATCAATATCATTTAGCAGTGTGTCTAATGCCTTGTTTCCACTGAGCGGAACGGTTCGGGTCGGTACGGTTTGGTACGCTATTTTGAGTGTTTCCATTATAGAAGTGGCCCATAGAACCGAACCAAGCCGCACCATTCCTCGGCCCTCTTCAGTTGTAGAACCATAGGAAATGGTACGGGTTAGGGCGGAGCTATTGGCATCACACGATACATTCCATTGATTGGCGGACAGAAAAACATCACTGCTCACGTCAACGGCAAGCGCGAAACAAACACCACGCCGCCGTTCAGTCCAGATAATAGGAGAAGGATGCCTGCAAGCACCAGCAAGGTCTGGTCGGCTCTGGAACTATCCACTTTCCTAATTGCTGCTGGATGACCTCCATTGTTGTTCTTCGTAGCGTCACGTTTGTGGTCATCGCACTAGTATGATACCACACTAGGCAATTGGTCTAAACCCCGCAAGCCCCCTGGCGTTCAGACTTGTGGTGGAAACGCTCACCTGAATAGGCTGGACCATTCTAACCCTTTCCGAAACGTACCGCTGTGTGGAAATGAAGCAAAAGTTATCTGTATAAAGACGCTGACATATAGACACACTGCGGATTAATACAGCTCTATAGATATATATGTCCATACACACATATTTACATTATACACTCTCCTGTTTATATTTAATTGTTGAACATTTCTTTATTAGTATCTTCATTTTGGGACAGTTACATAGGTTATGATACAGCCATCAGTGAGTAAAGTGATTATATAATCAGCACATACATTCCCTGTTCATTTGATATAGATATTATATAGCATATGCTGTATTACTTATATAATATACCTGAAATACACAGTCCTGTTCATATAATAGATATTACTCACTATCCTGTTTATGCAATATAGCGGTTATACATTGAACCTTTCACATAATGTACACTTACTATACGCTTCATTCACAGAGTGCAGATATCCTATATTATATACTGTCATACACTGCCCAGTTCATATAGTATTGACATACAATACTCTGCTCTTTTCACAGAAAACAGGTATATAAAACACTGTCCTGATTATGTCAAAATTGTTATACACTTTCCTGTTTATATAATATAGAAATATTATGCACGGCTTTATTTGTAGAATATATATACTACACACTGCCCTGTTTATATCATTTTATACATTGCTCTCTTTATACAATTTAGATGTATACTGCTCTTCATTAATTATAGATATATTTTTTGTATATGGATAGAATGTATCACTGGATTCCTGTTTATGTAATATAGATGTACATATATATGGATGTTTATTTTGTGCTGTGGTGGTCTCTCTCTCTGTGTCATCGCTCCCTGTTCCCTTTCCATGCCCAGGTTTGACCTCCCTGATCACTCTGGGGTCTGTGTCCTGTGCTCTTTGGGATTACTTTGTTTACAAGTAGTGTGTGCGTGGGGGCAAGGGGGGCCTGGCCCGTGCTGATACCAGAGGTGTTTCATTCTGTTCTCGTTAGGTGGTCCGGCTGTCTTAACACATAGATCTGTGTAATCTTCTCTGTGCCCCCCTTCCTCTCCCCACAGCATCTTACAATGCTTATAATTCCTCTTTTCTTTCTTGTCCCCCTGGCGTCACCCCCCAGCATGGACACACACATACATGGTGCCCCTCCCCCAGCTTTATCTAAAAAGATCTCTGTCCCCCACCACACCCTCCATTCTGTCTTCCCTGCTAGGTAATCAGTGCCAAAGCTCTACAAACAAGATTCTAAACTATTTCTCCCCAGCTAATTACCTAAATGCTTCCTTCTGCTTTTGTCTTCACTGTCAAGACCATTCAACCATTTTCAATGTCAGGATAGTAACGATTGAAGTGAACCTAATAAACGTCAGGTTCTGTGCTCTGAATTAGTTTGTGCACTTGGGGTTTTATTCACTAAACAATAAGCTACAGCAACTTAACGGTTATTTTCCAAAAAGCATGCACAAATAACCAACTGGGGGGGGGGGGGAGAATCTCTTAAATCAGCCAACTGTTTCCTTTTAAATTTAGTAATTTGTTTTTCAAATTACCATAACTCATAACTTAATTAAAATAAATGGAATATCTCTAATATGTCTAGAGTAACAACTAACTGGAAATCATTTCATGGGTTCTAGAAATCTACTGACAAGGGTTAATGAGTAGAACTCCTTTAACTCTCAGCATTTCTGGCATTGACATTGATTTATGTCTTTTAATTAAGGGTTTGCCATGGTTCCTAAATTATTCGTTCTGGGACCAAACTTTGTGTATATTATGCAGTTTTTTTTATGATTGTACATCTACTTGATTCCTAGAAAATCTAAATTCTGATGCACAATAACATTTTGTCTGTATGTGATTAGTCTTACTATTTGCATGCCGTACATATCTTTGCACCAGCCAAATAGTATTTATATAGCGCCAATGTATTCCGCAGCACTTTACAAATAAGGACATGGGCTGAAATAAAGGATTCTCTAATCATTAACCATCTCTTCCTTTCGCATAGACGGATATACTTCTGTTTGTTAGATTGAGCTGCTGTTTGAAAACGCACTTCTCATGTTTAAGTAGGAAAAAAGCTGTCTTGTAAGTAGAAGTGGAAAGCTGGAATTGGCGTGCTCCCACAGGGGATCTAATGAGGGTGATTTACAAACTAATTGTAAAGAATTTTCAAGAAAAGTACAAATTTTATGCCAAGATAGCTGAGTTCTAACTGTATTTCCTGTTTGAACTTTTTTTTTACACCAAATTTTGTATTTTATATATAAATATTTTATATTTGCAATTCCTTGTAATCTAATCTCCCAGCAGCACCCGTCTAGTCTATTCTCTCGATATCTGAGCATCTCCATCTACTTCTTATACTCTCAGGTCTCAACAGCGGGGAGCAGCCTGTCTCAGCAGCCGTCTGCCTTCCTTTTCCAGGATATTTTTATATCCAGCGTTGTTTAATAGATACATAAATACATTCACGGGCAAAAAACCACATTTTGTACCTTCCTCTCTCAGCGCCTGGCATGTTCCTCTCTCAGCGCCTGGCATGTTCCTGTCTCTAAGCACCTAAAAACCTCCCTCAGTCAGTATCTACACCCGATCTCTCAGCACAACTTACCTCCCTCTTTTAGGTTCCCCAGAACTAATATGTGTCCATTTTGGAATCAAGAAGGATTTTTTTTATGGTAAATTTTGTTACAAAATTGAAAATTCTGTCAAATTGGAATAAACAGCAGAGATGTGTGAATGGCTCAAGATTACAATGTTAATACATTTCCTATATTTTTTCCTGTATTTCTTCTGGCTATTCTTGAAAGATACAGTGTGACTGAAGTATAGACGGTCCGTGTACTGTTTGTGCTGCGGTTTCCTGGGATATTTTACCGGCTTAGACTGTTTCTATTCTCTTACTTTGCCCCATTATCACCAAACCTTTATTAATCCTTGCTGTGTCCCATATTTTCCTTTCTTTCTATCTTCCTTTATACCTGATGTCTCACCTTCTTCTCACTGTTTAATAAATGTATTTATCATTTCTCTCAAACTCTCCCCACAACCTATCTTATTTCCTACATCCCTGCATCACTCCCACCATGCACCCTATCGAATCTCACACACTATTCCCTGTTTCCTCTGCAGTTGCTCCCTCCAGGGCAGTGTGATCTGTAACAATGTGGTAATAGAAAGCGCGGCTGATATTAAAGACTGCTTACTGGGCCCAGACCTGCGCGTCAGCAGTAAAGGTAAGTGCTGACCAGTAACGGTATTAACTGAACCAGGGATTGTAGGGGACATCACATTTTACGTCAAAATAGTGGGAGAATTTTTATTATGTTGTTAGTTCCTGGTTTTGGGAATAAGCTGGTTGTGATTATTTGGAAAGAGCCAGACACTAATATAAAAAAAAAAAAAAGTTTAATGTGATGTGTGGGGTTTAGGCATTATCACAGTATGGCGTCACTAGAGGGAGCGTTGTTAAAGTGATTGCGCGCATTGTTAGAGGGATTGCAGTGTTAGAGGAAAAGTGGCATTATTGGAAAGATTGCAGTGTTGTTAAAGTGATCGTGGCATTATTGGAGGGATCGTGGCATTATTGGAGGGACTAGACAGTTGTTGGAGGGATCGTGGCATTATTGGAGGGATTAGACAGTTGTTGGAGGGATCGTGGCATTATTGGAGGGATTAGACAGTTGTTGGAGGGATCGTGGCATTATTGGAGGGATTAGAGCGTTGTTGGAGGAATCGTGGCATTATTGGAGGGATTAGAGCGTTGTTGGAGGGAGAGTGGCATTATTGGAGGGATTAGAGCATTGTTGGAAGGAGAGTTGCATTATTGGAGGTATTAGAGCGTTGTTAGAAGCAGAGTTGCATTATTGGAGGTATTAGAGCGTTGTTGGAAGGAGAGTTGCATTATTGGAGGTATTAGAGCATTGTTGGAAAGAGAGTTGCATTATTGGAGGTATTAGAGCGTTGTTGGAAGGAGAGTTGCATTATTGGAGGTATTAGAGCGTTGTTGGAAGGAGAGTTGCATTATTGGAGGTATTAGAGCGTTGTTGGAAGGAGAGTGACAGTATTTGAGGGATTAGAGCGTTGTTGGAAGGAATTTGGCATTATTGGAGGGATTAGAGCGTTAATGTCTGCGTGTTTACACTGAACCCAAACAATCATGCCTGCGTGTGGGGAGCAGGGAAGCTCCTATGACCGAGTTAGGAGCGATTACAAGGTCTAAGCGCAGATAAAATCATTTACTCTTGTCTTGGTTTCCACAGCAGAGGATTCTGCATGAATGCATTCAAACCAAGTGCTTTTCTGCTATAAAGCATCGTGTTAATACATGCTTGCATCATTGTAAGTGTCTGTCTAAAGATTTGTGTCAACACAGTCCAACTACTTTCTTTAGTGAGTTGGAAGACCACCCCAGAGTGTAGACTCAACAGTCTTCCAGAGGTCAAGTTCAGATGATCTCCCTTTACAGGTGCAGCGGGGACAAGCATGAGAGAGCCAATAAAACCGGTTTAATGTTCAGACCTACAGCCAGTGACTGATATTCATTTTACATTTAGTGTTTTTCAGCCAGATTAAGAAATACGTCTTTAGCAAAGATACAGGTCCCTCTCCTGGACTCATCAGTAATTACGGAGGATTGTTCATTTTTAAATTTCTGTCTGGTGTTCTGTGCTTCAACAATTTTCTAATGATTATAAAATTAATAAAATATGCTAGCTGCAGCTTAAAAATCCCTCTGTGCTCTAGAACCAATGACGCGACTGTGCTCTAGAGCTAATGGAGTGGCTGTGCTCTAGAACCAATGTAGCTGCTGTGCGCACTAGAACCAATGTAGCTGCTGGGCTGGCTATCCTTCTCTGGTTCCCAGAGTCAGTTGCAATATGACTTTGGATTGGTGTTATCTAGACAATTACACGAGACAGAACTTTGGATGCTAGGTTGAAAGCCTGTTATTGTCAGGTGACTTAAAAAAAACAATTTCACTCAAACGGAAGGATGCACCCAAAGACTCAGATTTCCCCATAACCACTACATAGCAGTTATTGAGCATAGAGTACCCCCTTATGTAAGCTGCATGCTCATTAAAATTAAAACAAAAAATATATCAAATTAACTCTATTTCAGATCCTTATGCATCTTTAAATAGCAGATTTTGTACCAGAGCAATGGCCGTTAAAGTGTAAGCTTATCTGCCAACGTCAACGCAAACCTCTTTAGTCCTACAATAACAGTTCACCGTGCTACTATCAGTTAAAATGTAAAGCCTAGTAAGGGTTAATTGGTGTGTAGGGATTCATAAGAACACCCTTTTATTTCTAATATATCCTTTTAGCTGAGAGCTCCCAAGGTGAGGTTTGCTGTGACGTGGCAGCTGAGCTTACAATTTTTTGGCCATTGCAGTGGTACTAAAACCTCTCTTATATAAATGCACATAGGGATCTAGGATGGTCCGTGGGTTACTTTTGCTGGCTTTATTTTATATGTTTGGTCTGATGAATACTGTAGCCATTGCTGCAGCCCAAGAGTAATGGGAGTTAAAGAGCCAGGCTTATTTCTGTGTGTTTAAAATTATTAGAAATATTGATTTTATAATGAGCAGCATCACTGCCATGGATAATCAGTAAATAATTCAGAGGGTGGGGTTACTTTTTAAACAAGTTATGGGGTCAGGTAAATTCCTTTGTGTGACCAGATGGCCCCTTCAGAAAGTTTCCCTGTTACACATTTATGACATGAGGGCATTTTATAAAGTAGGGGCAGCCAAAATGTAGCTCCCCAGCTAATGCTTTGCCATTTTGTAAAGGGTTACTTCAAGCACCATCGATACTTTAGAGATTTAAAGTGGTGATGGTAACTGGAGTTTTGCAATGAAATGCTGCGTTTAACACCTGACAGCATCATTAGGAGCACGCGTTCCGAGCATGTCATTAATCTTTGCTCTGTGCCAACAATACGTACCAGAAAATATGTCAATACAATTTTATTTCTATTTATTTAAAATAATTGATATGTAGGAGCACCCAGTAGATAGGGGTCCACTTTAAGGTGCAATGGAAAAAGCATGGCTGCAGTGAAGCACGAAACCACACTGGCCTATCGAGTGGGAGGGTTCTTTCTATACCTCATTGTGTTTATTTTCTTTCTTTTTTTTTTTTCTCTTTAGCAAAACGTTTCAATGAGATCATTATGGGCACGGAGCAACTGATGGAGATTTAACATTGTCTGCAAAGGGGCCAGTCCTGCGCCATGTCTCTCTCCCTCCCCGGCTTATTTATACGAGAATAAAAGATGTGGAGCTTTGTATCAGAGCTGTGTTTGTGGGGGCTGGAGGGGACTGAAGCCTGCACTGGGTTTCTCACTAAAATTGCTTTTTTATTAAATACAGATAAGGATCTGATTCTTATTTCAGTCATTCACAGATTTTATGTTAGAATATCATAAGGAAGCGAGTCACATGAAGACCATAATTCTGCAAACTTTGTATTGGCTGTATTCACTAGCGGCACAATGCCAAATGTCCTCCATCTCTGGTGCCATCCCAGCCCACCCTTGAGCTATCCCTGAACCAGTGCGATAAAAAGCTGAATTTCCAAGATTTTTAACTCGACCTGAAACTTGGCTACAAAATATATTATATCATCATTTCACACCGTCGGCACTATATATGGTGGCAACGTCTGCAAGAACGATATCCTAAAGTGGTGATTGTGTCAATGCTATGCCATCACAGCAGAGCTGGAATATACACAAACGCCCCAGCACACCCTATGCAGTCCTTATTTAGAAACAAAATAAAGTGACCACTTTTCAGCTCATATGTGAGCTTTTGCCAAGTCTAATGTATTAAAGCGGCACTGTCATGGCAGAATCCCGTTTTTTTTGTTTTGTTGTTTTTTTTTGTTTTTTTTTTAACCCCCTCTCCCGACTCCACTACATCTAACTGACCCACTAGTTATCCCCAAATGCCCCTAAGCCCCCCACATTACCTATTTTTTTATCTTTATTTTCTGCCCCGATCTATATTCAGGGCAGTGGCGTACACATGACCCATGGGGCCCCGGTGCGAAACTTGATCCATGGCCCCCCGCCCCCCCAGCGCGCGGGCCGGGCCGCAACACATGGCGGTGGGCACCTGGTCGCAGGGGTTACAGGGCTGCGACCGCGGTATGTACGCCAGTGCATGCAGATGCACACACACTTAAAGGACCACTCTAGGCACCCAGACCACTTCAGCTTAATGAAGTGGTCTGGGTGCCAGGTCCAGCTAGGGTTAACCCATTTTTTTCATAAACATAGCAGTTTCAGAGAAACTGCTATGTTTATGAATGGGTTAAGCCTTCCCCTATTTCCTCTAGCGGCTGTTTCATTGACAGCCGCTAGAGGCGCTTGCGTGCTTCTCACTGTGATTTTCACAGTGAGAGCACGCCAGCGTCCATAGGAAAGCATTATGAATGCTTTCCTATGTGACCGGCTGAATGCGCGCGCAGCTCTTGCCGCGCGTGCGCATACAGCCGACGGGGAGGAGAAGAGGAGGATCGGAGAAGGAGAGCTCTCCGCCCAGCACTGGAAAAAGGTAAGTTTTACCCCTTTTCCCCTTTCCAGAGCCGGGCGGGAGGGGGTCCCTGAGGGTGGGGGCACCCTCAGGGCACTATAGTGCCAGGGAAACGAGTATGTTTTCCTGGCACTATAGTGGTCCTTTAAAGGACCACTACAGACACTCAGATCACATCAGCTCAATGAAGTTGTCTGGGTGTCAGGTCCCTCTAGTTTTAACCCTGCAGCTGAAAACATAGCCGTTTCAGAGAAACTGCTATGTTTCACTGAGGGCTACTCCAGCCTCTAGTGGCTGTCTCACTGAACGTCCATAGGAAAGCATTGAGTAATGCTTTCCTATGGGTGGTTTGAATGCGTGCGCGGTCTCATTTGGAGCTGAGAGGCTGAGGGATCCCCAGCGCCAAGGGAGTCCGTCGCTGGAGAAAGGTAAGTGCTGAAGACACACACACACACTCTCACTTACAGACGCATACACACTAGCTAACAGAGACACACTCAGCGACAGACATACATACACACTCACACACTCACTTAGAAAACATACACTCTCATTGACAAACACACACACTCACTAACAGACTCACTAAGACACACTCTAACACTCACTCACACTCACTCTCTCACTCACTCACCCACACTCACACATGTTTTTTTTGTTTTTTTTTACTATAATCCCCCCAGCCTCCTTACCTTTTGGAGTGCTGGGGGGATTCCCTGGGGTCCAGTGGTGCTGGGCTCCTGGGCGGGTGGCCGGTCTTCAGCTCCCTCGTGCGACCTAGTTGGCTGGTCTAGTGCTCCCTCGCGCGCCCGCCTGCCTGCCCGACTGGCCACCCGCCCGGCTACCCGCCCAGGAGCCCAGCACCACTGGACCCCAGGGAATCCCCCCAGAGTGTGTGTGTGTGTGACAGCAGGGCCAGCCTCGGGGGGCCCTGAGGTGGCCGGCTCCTTGGCCCCCCAGGGGTAGAGGCTGGCCCTGTGGGTACATACCGGGTCGCAGGGGCGGCCGGGCCCCCTGGTGGGCCGGGCCCGGTCGCAGCCGCGACCCCTGCGACCCTGGTATGTACGCCACTGATTCAGGGCGCCGCCATCTTTGTATGGGTAGAGGAAGTCCCTGTGGGACACGTCATCTGCCCACACTAGACAGACTGTGAGATTCCCGCACATGCCCAATTAAACACTTGGGCATGCGAACGCGAATTTCATCCATTCATTCGTCAGAAAGACGAATGAATGGAAATATCAGACAAACAAACAAACACTGTGTATCAGTGTTCGTTTGTTCGTTCAGTTTATTACAAGGAAGGAGCTACCGGCACACAGCTCCCTCCTTGTAATATGTAAAGATAGAAGCCTCAGAGTGCAGTGCTCCCCACCACTTCCTATGTCCCCCCTCACTCTATGGGGGTCAATATGACACCCATAATAGCATAAGGGAGATTAAAATCTCCCCAATGCCCCTACTTGCTATACCGCGAGTAGGGGCATGTCCACTAAACAGCGAGCAGCCTGTGGCTGTAAAAAAAACCAAAAAAAAATACTATCCGGCCCCCACCCCGGTGCGGCGGGTGGGGGCCCTAAATAACAATAAGGGAGGGACACGTATTAGGGCCATAAAGATAATGAGGGGGGGAGGACCTACTGTCCTCCCCCGTGCCTGCGCGGTGGGTGGGGGTCATAAATTACAATGGAGGGGGAGGGGGGGAAACCTACTGTCCTCCCCACCCTTGAGCAGTGGGTTGGGGCCATAAAGATAATGGGGGTGGACACGGACCTACAGTCCTCCCCCCCTAGCCCCCATCCCTGGGCGGTGGGTGGGGATTATAAAAATGGGGGCCCTACTTTCACATGCTGTAATTTGACTCATAACACTCTGATTGGTGGGCTTGGAATCTAACCAATCAGAGTGCTCTTTTTCATTTTACACAACGTGGGAAAATTCCAAATAATTTTCCCACGCTGTGTAAAATGACACAGAGCACTCTGATTGGATGGATTTCAAGCTAACCAATCAGAGTGCTCTGTATCATTTTACACTGTGTGGGAAAGTTATTTGGAATTTTCCCACGCTGTGTAAAATGACAAAGAGCGCTCTGATTGGCTTAAACCTAATTGCAGGGTGGGGCAAGGCTTTATAAGCCCTGCAGAGCTCAGTCTGCGGAGACCTCCATGGGTGAAGATGGATTATTTTTTTAGCGTCAGGTTTTTTCTTTAATTTTTCTTTACAGGTTAGTTATTTTATTCCCCCCTAACTATTTTTTTTAGGGTGAGGAGGGTAGGTAGGGGGTAACTTTTTTTTTGGGGTGGGTAACTAGGGGCTTGGGGACCCCTAGTCACCTTTGATGGGGGGGATTTGTCTTAGGGCAGGTGGGGGCCAGGGGGGAGGACAGTAGGTCCCCCCCCCTCATTATCTTTATGGCCTCCACCCACCGCTCGTGGGGGGGGGGGGTAGGACAGTAGGTTCCCCCCCCATTGTAATTTATGGTACCCACCACGCAGGGGTGGGGGGAGGACAGTAGGTCCCTTTCTCATTATCTTTATGGTCCCCACCCACCGCACTGGGGAGGGAGGACAGTAGGTCCCCCCCCCATTGTAATTTATGGCCCCCACCCAGTAGGTTTCTTTACTACCCCCAGGTTGTCCATTAAGGCCATTATGTGGTGCCAATAGGTTTTTTTTTTTTACAGTGAGCAGCCACAGGCAGCCTACTAGACTAGACATGCCCCTACTTTACTAATACTAAGTAATCTTTACTTAGTATTAGTAAAGTTGGCTGAAAGACCAATTTAGGTCTTTCAGCCTTTTGGACGATAACTCCCTAATTCCCATGGTATTAGGGAGTTATCTACTAAGCGGCTGCAAGATGCAGCCGCGGCACAAATTGAATTGGAGTTTCTTTCTTTAAAATGAAATTCCGATACGAACAAAGTGCCGAATTGAGTTCTAAACGAAACGAACATACTGTTCTCATTCATTTAGAACGCAATTTGGCAGTTTCGTCTAAAATGACCGGAAGCATCGCGAGATCACAGAGGAAAGGTAAGAATTATGGGAAAATTGCTCTGACCAGCGGAAATGAAGCACACTTTGCTCCTCAACTGGTCAAGCGGAGGAAACCTCCATAAGGCAACTTTATCTTATGATTTTAAAGAAAACTAATGAAGACAGGAAGAAAAGAAGAACAGATCCTGAGAGAGGAGGAGAAGAGGAAGATATTGAGGAAAGGTAAGTTCAGCATGACAGTGCCGCTTTAAGTGAAGTACCCTCCTGATATATATATTAACATCAATCAAAATCAACAATTAGACTGACCTGGTTACGTAAAGCATTGTATGTACCTGAATGTGTATTTCCAGTGGAATCTTTGGAACTTGCCTTCTCAGTCTTGAGCACCCTGGTGGAAGTAATCCCTGTCAATCAATGCACTTTCCACTTTTTGATACAAATCAGCAGAGCTGGAATAGGCTTATTAATATGTGAGTGTTCGCTTATATATTTGCACTTATTTACCTAGAACTTACTATACCATAGAATATATCTTTTTGTTTTATTACATGTCCTGTTGAGGGCTTACACCATAGAATTTCAAGCTTAATAACATCCATAAGTGGGGATTGTTTTGCCCAAGTGTAAGGATTTGAGCTAGATGTTAGCTCTGGAAAATGTAAGTGCGTTTTATTAATCTTATACATTTATCCACATTTCAGAGAATTCTACATTATTGGAACATTTTCCGTTGTCTGCTTTCTGTTTTTCCCTATCGAACCTGATGTGGTGCCCAACTTTCTTTCCATAAAACTTTCCTTATGGTTAGTTCCTGCTTGGATCTCAAACACATTCTTGCTCACAGACATTACAGAGGGAACCTATACCATTAACCCATGAGACTGATACCACAAAGGGATTCATAATTAATATGCCTGAGAGATACAGCAATCACAGACAACATTTGAGCCTCTCGGGCCCCGTCATGTAGCAGACACCTATCAATGCACTGTAAGTACAGTGTCCGTCTGTAGTTTACCTTCAAGCATTGGGAGAGCTTTAGAACATACAAAGATTGGAATTTACGGGACCACTGAAACTGGAGAAATACCATTATGTGTTCCCTGTCTCAGCGTAGACTCGGTTTGATCAAAGTAGTTTTTATTCTAGATTAAAGCAACACAATTGACCAATCAATGCTTTGGTTGCCTGTGAGAAGAGAAATAATTAAAGCAAATGGTCATTGCTCCCTAGTAACAACTTTTGCTTATGATAAAATGGCGAAATTGCTGCAAAGGATTACAAATTTACTTAATTTCTTTACAGTTATGCTGAAGCCAAACGAGGAATTCACACAACACAAATCCGTAAATCGGGGTTATTCTCTAATCTCTGATTTTTACATGTTAAATCTCAGTGGACAAAATGATGCAAATTAACTTTAGTGAATAATCTGTTAGTGTATGGGAATCGTAGGATGCCAGTTTCTTTTTTTTTTTTTATTCTTTATTTTGGTTGTGCAGGTGGTTACAGATTATTAACGGACGCCACATCAGCGTATTTCAAGGTTACAGTAGTTATGCAGTGGCAGAAAAATTGCACATTTTTTATATTATGTAATGGATATCACGCTTAACAAAACGGCTACGTTGTTAAAAAAAAAAAAGTTAGTTAACGTAAAGTAAAACAAGATGTAGAACAAAACGTGACAATGAATGCTTGTCGTTGAGTATAGCGGCATTTATGTTAGGCATACTGATTTGTATATAGGTCTTAAACTTCGCCAATGAGACCGTTCCATTGCTAAATCAGGGGTTGGTCAGAGAAGGCGATTAGCGTGTGGTTAGCTAATGACATGCTGAGGTGCTTAAATGCTCTGTTGGGCACAGAGGCTGGGAGGTGGAAAAATAAATTATACACTGAACCTGTACAGGAAACAAATCGAGTATTAACTAGTGAAACATTCACCCTAGGTTGCTGCGATCCCATAGTGTATTACTGGTTATCATTGCATTATTCTATTAAAGGTAATAGCTAGACTGGTAAGGTAAGACTTTTTAGCTATGTGTTCTGCCATTAATTTAGGTATCTGATTTCAGCTTAGGTAAGGACATTCATGTATAGCTCAAAGCATGGGTTACAGTTAACAGTCGTTAAAACAATGGTTGGTTCGTATGCGATGTGTAGACCGGGTGCACTAATCTCATATAGGCTATGATGCAGTAGAAAGCAGTCAACAACATTATATCTTGCCTATAATATGGGGTAATGTTAGTGCACAGCCTAACGCAGTGTGGGGCTTTGAAAAGATGTTTGGTGGACATAGCATGTTTTCCCGCTATTGTGCAAGGATGCCGGTTTCTTTATATGTGAATGTTATCAGCACAATTTATTAACAAGTTCACGATATAGTGCATAAAGGTAAAAATAGGTCTTCCAACTGCTCACATTTAATTTATATAGCCTTAAAAATATATATATGTTACTTGTAGATCCTGATAAAGTACAGTTATTCTTGTGGCTTTCACATAGTTATTTACTAAAGTAAGAATTCAAAGTGAATTTCAAACTTAAAGGGACACTAAAGTTGCCAAAACAACTAGCTTAATGAAGAAGTTTTGTTGTATAGATCATGTCCCTTCCGTCTCACTGCTCAGTTCTCTGCCATCTAGGAGTTGTCAGGTTATTTATGCAACCCTAGTCACACCCCTCCCCCATGTGACTTGCACAGCCTTCCTAAACACTTCCTGTAGAGCGAGATATAATGATTACACTTCCTTTATTGCAAATTCTGTTCAATTACACTGTATCACCTGCTCTGTTAATAGCTTTCTAGACCCTACAGGAGCCTACTGTATGTAATTAAAGCTCAATTTGCAGAGTAGGAGATAAAAAAAAAAAAAAAAAAAAAACTATTTTTAAAGCAAGTGACTTCTAATTAAAAATTAAAACCATTTTGTTTTCATGCAGGCTGTGTCAGGGTAGGTGTGGCTAGAGCTGCATAAACAGAAACAAAAGTGATTTAACTCCTAAATGGCAGAGAATTGAGCAGTAAAACTTCAGAGTCATGATCTATACACAAAAACTACTTCAGTAAGTTAAATTGTGTTTGACTATAGTGTTCCTTTAAAGGACCACTATAGTGCCAGGAAAACATACTCGTTTTCCTGGCACTATACTGCCCTGAGGGTGCCCCCACCCTCAGGGACCCCCTCCCGTCCGGCTCTGGAAGGGGGAAAAGGGGAAAAACTTACTTTTTCCAAGCGCTGGGTGGGGAGCTCTCCTCCTCCGATCCTCCTCTTCTCCTCCCATGTGGCTGAATGCGCACGTGCGGCAAGAGCTGCGCGCGCATTCAGCCGGTCATATAGGAAAGCATTATCAATGCTTTCCTATGGACGCTGGCGTGGTCTCACTGTGATTTTCACAGTGAGAATCACGTAAGCGCCTCTAGCGGCTGTCAATGAGACAGCCGCTAGAGGAATTGGAGGAAGGCTTAACCCATTCATAAACATAGCAGGTTCAGAGAAACTGCTATGTTTATAAAAGAATGGGTTAAGCCTAGATGGACCAGGCACCCAGACCACTTCATTAAGCTGAAGTGGTCTGGGTGCCTAGAGTGTTCCTTTAAGGCTAGAGTGGCCAGATTGTTAGCATCGCTGACTTATAGCATTTTCCCAGTACGGTTTTTTGATCTTACATTTTTAAATCTACTTTGAATCCTCACTTTAATAAATAAGTCTGTTACTGTTTAGAGAATAAAACCCACCGTGTCACGTGACTCCCTTGCACCTGCATCTATATCCATCATGTGAGAGCAAGAGGGCAGTAATGTGCTCCCACAATGACGTGCTCTCGATGCATTATACAGCAATATGTGCACAGCTCACAATAGATCGCTAACAGCCATTGGAGACATTTCCGCATGTGACGTGGAAGCTCATAGGAAAACATTGCTAAGACTGGCGGTGCAGAGCATAGGTAAAGGTAAGTTCGGCATGACAGTGCCGCTTTAAGTGAAGTACCCTCCTTATATATTAACATCAATCAAAATCAACAATTAGACTCACCTGACACACTCAACTAACGAGCTGGCTCTCCACTGCACGGCTTCGCTCAGAAGAGGTAAGGGAAGCGCCCAGCAGGAGCATTGCATGTATAGTATACATTATAATAATCTGATATACATGAAATGGGGCAGTTTGGTTCACTGTATAGTTTAATTAGGCTGAAATTTCGTCCCTGTAAAAGCAAAAAACAAAGTGAAAAATATGGTAAAGGAAGAAGTATCAAGTCTACTTTAAGTGATGCAAATGCTTTGTAAAAACAATCTCTCTTATGGTTTTAAATAGATTAAAATGTATAAATCACAAATCTGTTGCAGCCGAGGACACCGTGATAAAACCTGAAGTTTGATACGTATCATATTGGGTTTAAAAAGTAATAGATTTAAAGGGCAGCTGTCTCTTCCCGGGAATTTTTTACATTCTGTTTGCTTATTGGTGTCAGGGTTAGATATTACTCAACATGCAAACATGGGGCAGGTGATAAGAGAAAGAGGGCAGGAGGAATACCTTCCAGCAGGTAACCCAGAGTCAAAGACAAGTCGGGGTCAGGGTTCCAGAAAGTGACAAGACGAGAGACAGCCAAGGTCAGCAGTGCAGGATGCAGAATAGTGAAACAAGCTAAAAGGTGAAGACAAAGAATGAAGGAATAAGTGTAAACGCACTCTCGGGCACAGCGAGTCGTAGAAATTTAGAGAGGAGATTAATAGCTGTAGCGAGTTTCCTTTTGGTTGACACCAAGTTCCTGTGCCAGAATGTGTGAATAGTGACGCTGGATTAAGACCATGTAAACATGGACCCTCGGATGATGCAGGACTCCAGCGTCGTCATAAGACTGGACATTGAAGCACTCAGCGTCAAAATTGATACAGAAGTATCTTTGGTGAGTGGCGCCATGTTTGGAGTCGTATCCTGAGTTAATATTGACGCAGCAATGGAGCACAGTCTGAAAACAGGAACGCAACAGAAGCCAGTATCGTGTCCGTTTCCTTTATTTAATAAATATGTATTTGTTGGGTTTAAAAAAATAAAATTAAATGTAGAAATCAGAGAGATTTAAATCATTGTGCAGAACAAATGGCACACAACTGCTTGTAGCACTTGAGAAAACTTGCATGATTTGCCCTGGCCGTGCCTTTTCTGAACTGGGTCAAGTAATTATAAAATAAAATGAATCCTCTCACAAAAAATGATTAACACAAGTTATAGGTGATATTCAGTGTTTTATATGTTGTAATTTCTAGAAAAGTGACATTTCCCCTTTAATGATATACCTAAAGGAACACTGTACTCACTATAACAACTGTGACAAGACCAATCTCGCCACTGTGCATTGGAGGAGCCTGGTTGCCTGCCTGCTGCCTTTTGACTATGGACCGGCATTTAAATACTTTTTTTTTTCCTATGCAGAAAGGTCTATTCATGTTTTCTGCCCTGGCGTTCGGTAGATTCTCGGATTTACTGAATGAACTCATATAACCCAGATAGCTATGCCATGGAGCCTATTTGTGTAATAAAAGACTTTGGCTCCATGGCAATTGAACTGTATGTATGTGTGGTCTGAGCACCATTCAGTATTAATGTGTGCTCAGACCTAAGCTATCTGGGCATATGTTGCATGTCTGTATTTTATGTCATAAATGTAACCGTGTTTATTGTCTTTTATTGTCTTTTGCTGCCATGTGCTTAATGGAGTTTTGCCTCTGTCCTTGGAGATAATTGGATTACTTCCCAATTATCTCCAGGATAGAAGACTCTGTGGAACTGGTTTTGGGCAGAAAAGCCATGCTTCATTTGGTCACAAAGGACTACGATCTATCTTTTGAACCACTGGACCAATTTGTATGATTTTGACATATATTTGTATTTGGAGTATGCTGATTCTGAAAATGTGTTTTATGTGAATGTGATGCATACTTTTAAAGTTATGAATAATGTGGAAAACTGTATTTCTCTGGCTGTGATAATTACATTACCCATTGTGTAAGGTAATTGTATCACAGGCAGAGGGGAGGATTTTATGTGGGAGTGTCTGAGTGTATTGTACCTGTTTATTGGTTGTTTTCCAAAACCCTGTGGGTGGTACTAATGTGTATATAAGAACAATAAACCCACAGCTCTGTCTGTTCCTGCTTGACCCTCAAAACGGAGCCTTGTCTCGTTCTTGGGGGGGGATTTATTGTATGCTGTTCCAGTTCGACTGCTAGAAGTGTAAACCTATTCGTATGGTTTTTCCTATTCGGCTGTTTACAGTATTCGTATGTTTGAGAGCATTCATATGCTTCTCCGGTTCGGTGGATTAGTGTCTAAAGTAGCTGCCTGTGTCTCTGGAAGGGGAAGATCTCCTAAACGGCGGTTTAACCCTTTTATGCCTGGGAGTGCCGTTACAACAACTTTATCTAAATTACACTGTTATAGTGCCTACAGTCATCTTTGGTGGCCCCAAATTACTTGATTGCATTAATTAGAACTTCATGGTTTCAAGCCACGCCTCCAAACCCTCGGGGTTTGTTACTTTCCAGCTCTGGTAACCTAGCATATGGTGACATCACGTGAGCATGCGCAGTGCTGTCTCAGTCAGTCATGGAGAATAATAGGTGCAGCTGCCTACAGTCCCTTATGTTTCCTTATGAGGAACATTGGATTGGACCGTCATTCTGCAGAAACACCTAGGAATTGACATCACTCTGTAGGAGGCCGCGGCAGAGCCGAGGAAGACTCGGGGCTGGAGAGGTGAGTTGCTTTGTTTAGAATGTACATCTGGGTGGGTGGGGGGGCTGAAACTAATTAGGAACATTAACCCCTTGCTGTCCTTGATCAAGCGGTCATAAACGAGCCGAGCCATCCTCCGCCCCCCCCCCCGCAGCCCTACAATTAGCTAAGGTGGCGATCCTTGCCCTCCTGTAGCAACTCCGGCCATTCAGGGGCATGTTATCCTAGTATAATGCTTTCCTTTTTTGTAAATCTTTTTATTGAAGAATATGCATAGTCATCGACAATAACAGAGCAAGACACGCAGGTCTGTGTATATACGTATAAGAATTCAAATCAAACATAAGTATATTAAACCTTAGGTTGTCGCTACCAAGTTGGTCATGATAGTGTCTATACTTGCCAGTTAGGTGACTGAGCCCAGTTGCCCATTAGTTTACATTCAGCAGGGTATTATAAATGAACATGGGAGGTCTTGTGCACTAGGCCAAATCTCTTGTTATAGTCGTGGTTGGTGAGCAATGAGCATGGAGTATTCCCGGGGTTACTTCTGTCGAGCCCAACCTTTTATATGAAGTTTATTATAGAAAACACCTATATGTATTTCTCATCTCTCAGATGAGGTATTTGTTATGAAGCCGGTTATCGTTAATGGTACCTGTGCTTTACTCTAGGTACGGTGGGTGTGGCAACATGTTGTGTGATGGGAACCCTGATTGCTAGGCCAACCCGGAAGTCGGGACCAGCAACCAACCTGGGCCCCTCATCTGACCCATCGATTTTCCCTCAACCGTAACTCTATGCTGAGCTCGCGTAGCGACCATGTGCCTCTGTGTCTAAAAAAAAGTGCTTGGGGCTTCCCTCTCCTGTATATCATGAGAGAAGTGTCAAAGTGTTGTGTGATGTGGGTGTTACTACTGTGCAAGAGTGAAAGGTGTCACAGGTCTATCCGGTTTGGGATGTTCATCAAGTAACTTGCCATGTGTTCGTCCCGCTTGATATCCAAGTATCTCCCGTCTATAATGAGTTATCCTGAGTCATAGTACCTCAATTGGTGTAGTGTCCAGGTCCCTTGTGACTCTCCCAGTGTAAGGTGTTGTTTGTAGTTCCGCAAAGCGCCCTCAGCAGATCCCCCCAGCCCCGGGCCCGGCCCCCCACCCGCCGGCAAGAAGGATAAGAGAGTGGGAAGGGCAAGGGGTAGGGGTAAGCAGGTTACACAGGGTATGATCCCTCTGGCTTAGCTCGCGTCAGGCCGTGCCCCCACTTCGGGCCCCGGTGCACCTCCATTACTGCGGTAGCGAGATATGTACAAGAACCACGGCGTCCACCTCTCTGCGTGCCTGGTCTCCCGACCTGTTAGAGTGGCGTATGCTGCTTCTGCTCCTTGGATCTCTTCCACCCTGTGGATCCATTCTTTTTTAGTAGGTATGTCGGTTTGTTTCCAGTGAGCTGGGATGTTGGCTTTGGCGGCATTAAGCAAGTGCCGCAGTATCGATTTCTTATACAAAGATATGGTATAATGCTTTCCTATGCGGTTTTGGGTGACACTGGATGCCCTGTCCAGGGTCAGATGGCCAAAAGTCACCTATCCACCCAGAAGTCCCTTTAGTGGCTTTCTGGCATGCAATCGATATATTATATACACACACACACACACACACACACACACGTATGTAAAAATAAAGCATGTTATCAGGGGCGCATTTGGCACCCGGGGTGGATCCTGTGTTTGGCACCCCCTCCCCTCCAAAAAAAATGAAATAAAAACACCTGCAAAATTTCTTTTCTTTTTTTTTTGTTGAATTTTTTATTTTTGTTGTGCAGTTGGTTACAGGGAATTTACAGACGCCACAACAGCATATTGCAAGAGTTACAAGAGTTAGGTAGTGGCATTAGGGTTTTCACATTTTTATACTTATTTTTATCATGCCTGACTATACAGTTAGAACTTCAGAGTGAAAAATAAAAGTAATTAAAACAATTAATGCTTAACAACGCTATTCTAGCTATACCCTTATTGTTATGGAGTCACAGGCTAAACATGCAGTTTCTAACATGCTAGTCAGGGATGTCTAGGTTGGGTGAGCTTGTAGCAGGTTCTAGTTCTAAACAAAGGTATTAGAAAATAATAATTAGTATTGCATAACGTGCCTATTCTGGTGCATATGCTGTCACTGAGCGTTAAGATAAGGCTTATACTAAACACGCTATTCTAAGGACTCACTAAGGACTCACTGCTGCATGTCGTTCAATAGTTGTACAAAAAGTTGGAGGTCAACGTTTATCATATATTAGTTTAACAGTGATTAACCAAGATTAAGTAGCAGGAGCCTGGCTTGGAATCTGGGCAGTGCGGTCGAGCTACCAAGTGTTTTGTCAGACTTATGTGCTTGCCGCAAGGCGAGTGTCTGGGCTATAGGGTATTGCTAGCGGATTCCCCTTTCAGCCTATACCCACTGTTTGTTCCGTTGTGTCCATCATGGGGGTGTCTTGCCCGGGGGTGGCCCGCTCGCTTGGTGGGGTGATGGTGGTTATGCTGTCGCGATTAGACAATTGCCCCTTCTGTGCTCTCGGTCCGGTTGATCGCGGGTTCATTTTATGCCGGTCAGTCACCAACCCTGCCGCAGTGTAATTTTTATCGCTGTCCGCTCTGCTAGTCCCTCTGTGTCGGGTTGTGCTTTGCGGGATGGCTGTTGCTGGGACCGCTTGTTGGTAGGCAGGTCGGGTACTCTTGCGGGTTCCGTGCTCGAGTTTGAAGTCACGTGTATTGTCCTGTCGGGAGGCTATACTGGAGACACATGGGGGGGTCCACCGCAGGCAGCAGCGGGTCACTGGGCGGATCCACGCCGCCACCGCTTTCGCCGCCAGTCTGAAGGGTTGTCTCCTGGCCTTAAGCTTCTCCCACAGGCATGAACAGAGCCTGTTAAAGAACTCCGTTGTGTGCTTGGGTGGCATGGGAGGCGAGTGCTTCTTCCTGCGCTGTATCTGCGCCGCCATCTTAGCTGGGCCCTGTCGTCCCTGTTTGGGCGCAAGTTTGTCGCTTGGGCTTAAAGGGAAGCTGTAGCCGGTGCGCTGGTGCCGTGATAACCCCCAACGACGGGGGGTGGGGGACAGGAGCCCCATCTGCCTCCCTGTGCTCCAGCAGTGCAGGAAGCAGGGAGACCGGCCATGTCTCCCCAGCCTCTCCCGCAAGCAGGCCCCAAAGAAGCTCCTGGTTTTGACCGCCGGTCTAGTGGTGAGATGCCGTAAGAAGTGTCTCCCGTGATTGTATTGTGACTCCAGCCGGGTCGGAGCTTGATTTCTTGGGTGGAAAGTCATTATTTTTATTCGTTTGGTTTTTCTTTTCAGGAGATCACTTCATGTGTGACTTGTCTGCATGGCAGTCAGGCCCCGCCCCCTTTTTTTTTTTTTAATAGATTGAACAAATTTGGAAACTTTGTAAAACCCCTGTCTTGCCCCTCTCCTACAAAACCCCTTCCACAAATCCCCTGCTCAGCCCCACACACACAGTTACAGGCAGACAGTCACACACACAGTTACAGGCAGCATCACACAGTCACACACACACACAGTTACAGGCAGACAGTCTCACACACATAGCCACAGGCAGTCAGGGCCGGAGTGGCCCACCGCGATACTGGGAAATTTCCCAGTGGGCCGGGGCACCTGGGGCCTATCAGAAAACTCTAAACTAGGCAAATTTAATTTAAATGATTTTCCTCTCAGACACAGACAGCCTGCACAATGCTAAGCAATTCAGGGCCGCATGCCCACCCTCACACCTAAGCCCCACCTCCCACAATTAAGCTCTGCCCCACAGGCAAGCTGCTGACCTCCCTGGAAGGAAGAGGCCAGAGAATGACAAATTCACCTACCAGTGCCAGGTAAGCTTCAGCCATGACAGTGATTGTGTGTGTGTGTGTGTGTCTGCTAGTGAGTGAGCGTGTGTGTGTGTGTCTGTAGTAAGCTTGTGTGTGTCAGAGTTTGTCTGGACTAAATGTTTGTGTATGTGTGCCAGTAAGCTTGTCTGTGTGTCACTGAGCTCTTGTGTAGGGAGTGTGCATGTGTGTGACAGTGCGCTTGTCTGTAGCAAGCTTGTGTGTGTGTCAGAGTTTGTCTGTATTAAATCTGTTTGTGTGCATCAGTGCGCTTGTGTTTTTATGTCAATGAGCTTATGTGTATCAATGAGATTATCTGTCTGTGATCCTGTGTATCAATGAGCTTGTGTCAGTGAGATTGTCTGTGTCTGCATGTGAGTATGCTTACTGTTTAATTTGATTGCCCAGAAATGATTAATATTTTGAATTAGAAAAATACAAATACCAACAATGTGTATGGCTATGTCTTGCCACCCCAGATAATTGAGTAATTTATAAACACATAAAAAAAATAAACAAATAAATAAATAATAATAATAATAATAAAATAATATATATATATATATATATATATATATATATATATATATATATATATATATATATATATATATATATATATATATATAAATAATTATACACATTATATGGCACCGTGACCTATGGGGCTTGCCTAGATTTATTTTCCAGGGCAGCTTTGTATCCCCACTCCGGCCCTGCAGGCAGTCATACACACACACACACAGACACAGTTACAGGCAGCCAGACAGTCTCACACACACTTCTCCTTACAGACAGTGGGCCGGAGGAGGAGTGGATTCACTGAAGTTCTTCCCTGGAGTTAGTTGGAGAAGCAGGGATTCCTTCTTGCTTCACCTCCATGTGCAGCAGTAACAGTAGTGTTAAGGGTCATGTTAAGCTCCGCCCCTGCTGCTGGTTTGCCCCCCCACTTTCCTTCTGTGCGGCCAGGAAAATTGCTGGTCTCTGCTTGTGAGCTGTGGTGGCCGCCCGGCACCCCAGCTGCCATGGGGCACAGCTCACACATCCCCATCCAGCACTCAGACCAGGATCATGGCACCCCCCCTACCTGGCGGCACCCGGGTACGCCACTGATGTTATTAAAATATAATATAAATATCAAAATACTCATAATTAAATTATGGAAATGTAAAATAAATGTGTAATAAATTAATAAAATATATGTAGTTATACATTTTAAACAAAAAAAAAAAGTATACACGCATATATGTGTGTGTGTGTGCGCGCGCTCTCAACATATATGTATATATTTATCTATTAATTTTACATAATTAAGTGATTTTAATAAATCTACTGTGAGAGAATGGCCTGACAACCCAGGCAGAAAATCCATACAATTTAATTTGCAAGCCCTATATTTGACCCTATAACTTTACAAAACACCATGAAACCTGTATATGGGGGGATGGGGGAGGGTACTGTTATACTCGGAAGACATCTCATATTTGTGTTCAGAGTGTTTTAGAGCAGTAAAATGTAATATGCTGATGATGATATTGGTGAAAAGGCAGTTTGTTTTTGTAAAAAGCAAAAAACAAATATGAATGCTAATTTTGTCCAGTGGGCTACAAAAAAAAACAAAAAACTGGACATACCCCATTTTGAATATACTGGGATGTCTACTTTTACAAATGGCATACCATCATGGGGGTAATTCTCATTCCTGGGCTACCATAAGGTCTCATAACCACCTGGCGAATTTCAATGTGCAAAAATGGACAAGGGGAAATCCCTTTATTTGACCCCTGTAAGATTCCAAAACCTGTACATGGGGGTATTGCTGTACTCGAGAGATATTACTGAATACAAATATGTGTTTTATTGCAGTAAAAGCTAACAGTATTATGACAAACACCTAAAATGTCATGCAAAACTAGAAAATGTTTTCTTAAATTTACACTTTAGGTTTTATTTATATAACATTATGTTTTATATATAAATAGTTGATGGGAACTGAAAACCTTGTTTCTACTGAACAAAATGATATATAATACGTGTGAGTGTGGGTGCACAATATGAAAGAGGTGAATTATTGTTGAACAGACATTTAGTCAAATTCCAGGTTTGTTTTTATTTATTTAATCAGAACATTTACATTTGCCTCCCTCTTTAAGGGGTTAAGACTATAGCATTAGGAATACAGATATGTATTACTAATGTTACAGTGTCCCTTTCATTGACATTTTGTTTGTACCATGTAAGTGCATGCTGTGTATTGTGGGTTGTACACATCCTGCACGTAATTTTGTAAAAATATTTTATCAAAATCCAATTTAATCTATACAATTTCTTGCAATTAGACTAACGCAATGTACAGATAACAAGTAATGTCAATGGAATGTGCTTGTTATAGCGAGCTGCCCTACATGGCCGGAATGATATCAGTTTATTGGAAGACATTCAGAATACGGATATTGTTATATTTATCTGTTAACATATAGAACTCTCCAATCTCGGGGGGATAAAATACTCAGCAGCTAGGACAGACAGATTGAGAACATTTCTTTCCTAAAAATCTTTATGCTAACATTTTTCTGTAATACATTGAAGTATTA
The DNA here is from genome assembly GCA_933207985.1 of Pelobates cultripes. Classification (NCBI taxonomy): domain Eukaryota; kingdom Metazoa; phylum Chordata; class Amphibia; order Anura; family Pelobatidae; genus Pelobates; species Pelobates cultripes. Next base: position 9,446,294 of record OW240919.1, read on the forward strand.
ATTGCTATTATTGCAAGGACACTTTTTGTGCTTTTTGTATATATATATATATATGTGTTATTCTGATTTATCATTATTAGAGGCTGCATTCCCCTCTTCTGTCTCTCTCCAGCAATCTCATCTGATGATTCCCTCTCTTCTCTCTGTCCTCCCCCTACTTCCTCTGCATGGAGCACAATGTAATCAGTGCTTTCTTCTGTGGGTTTAAATGGTTAATTGTATCTTAGGAAGAAACTGGGGGGTAGACCACCCAACCAGTTACAAATTGGGAGGGTGCAGGGGACAGGAGGAAGAAAGGAGACAGGACAGAGGACAAGCTAATTGTTCATTTATTATATGTGTTTTATAATCCACTGTTTGCATATTGCTCTTTCCTGACACGCACCTTTGAAATCCCACTAAGGTATAGATTGTTCTTTAAATCCACCATCGCTGTAATACAAATGTTTATGATTCACTCTGATGATGAACTAGTGAATCATCACCAAGTTACACATTGCTAATGTGCGGTAATCACTGTATGTGGGTGGCCGGCGTATCGTTTGGAAAGTGCACTTGTAAAATGTGTGTGTGCGGGCTGGTAGTCGCATCTGCCTGGCCTTGGGCAGTAATAGAGGGACAGGCTAGGAATAGACTCACACGCCGGACATGGCTGGGACTGTGGCTATTTTATCACCAATCACTAGTATACCCATTCCGAAGTATAAATAGCCAGGGGCAGAGAAAGTAAAACAACTTTGGCTGCTGCAGAACTTCACTTAGATCCCAGCCCTGCTTTACTGGGGAGGCCAATAAGCATAGATTTTAAAATTATACTGATTTACCTTTATTTATTTCCCGTGTCCAGGAATAGTAAGAGAGAGCAAGGTACCCAAATCGCGGAGTTTACAGGGACGTAGTCGGGTGAGATATACTGACACAGACACACATACAGATACACAGACACACAGATAAACACACCTCTTGGCCACCATTACGATAGAGAGGCCCAAAACTATTCTTGCACCACTGCCCTCGCTACGTTAGTTCTGCCACTGCTGGGAAATAACAGTTCTGGGTCTCCAATACAGAGCGCTTGGAGGCATCTTGAAACTGCGCTTTCAAACCTTCTATCGATTTAAATATTAATATTTGGAAGGCACTGGGACCTACTGTATGCACTGTAACAACTTCAATTAGATGAAATTGTTAGTGTGCACAGTGATCATTGATCTATATTTCCTTAAAAGCAAAATAAACAGCAGATTATTATCGTACTAGAATGCAGTTTCAGGCAGCATTCCTTCCCTTGGGATCTCATTCATTCACAGACAGTTGATGTAGCTCCTGTTTTATGAACGCACACACATTGCCTCGAAGCAACATTGTATCAATATTAACCGCCGACGAATGGCGGTTACTCCAGGAATGTTGCCATCGACGGGTATAAAGAACATCCCTAACATTGCCCGCTTCTTCCCAGTGCTAAGAAAATGTAGTAATTCTTTATATTTTAGAATGGAAATGTAGAAACCATCTCGGAATTACAAGATGTTTCCATATGCCTGTTAACATGAGAAATGTTTTTTTTTATTAATTTCAGTTGGAATCCATAAACCCAGAGTCATTCAACCTGATGGTGTTAATAAGTATCCACTTTTAGGTGGGTCCCTGTTAAGTGGATCACCGGTTAAATAGAAAAGAATAAAAAAGCAACTCCTACTGGCAACTTTGACTATCTCAAACTATCCCAAAATTAAAATAAAGAAAAGGAATAAGTATCCGCTTTCAGACCTGAAAATGCCAGTAACATCCAAGTATCTCCATCTAACGTCTTACAGGTTGATACAAAGTCCTGGAAGGAAGCAGCTATTGAATGAATTCTATCAGTGAACTGGTGTCTCCACTAACACTCACAATCTCAAGCTAATTGTTCATTTATTATATGTGTTTTATAATCCACTGTTTGCATATTGCTCTTTCCTGACACGCACCTTTGAAATCCCACTAAGGTATAGATTGTTCTTTAAATCCACCATCGCTGTAATACAAATGTTTATGATTCACTCTGATGATGAACTAGTGAATCATCACCAAGTTACACATTGCTAATGTGCGGTAATCACTGTATGTGGGTGGCCGGCGTATCGTTTGGAAAGTGCACTTGTAAAATGTGTGTGCGGGCTGGTAGTCGCTGCATCTGCCTGGCCTTGGGCAGTAATAGAGGGACAGGCTAGGAATAGACTCACACGCCGGACATGGCTGGGACTGTGGCTATTTTATCACCAATCACTAGTATACCCATTCCGAAGTATAAATAGCCAGGGGCAGAGAAAGTAAAACAACTTTGGCTGCTGCAGAACTTCACTTAGATCCCAGCCCTGCTTTACTGGGGAGGCCAATAAGCATAGATTTTAAAATTATACTGATTTACCTTTATTTATTTCCCGTGTCCAGGAATAGTAACAGAGAGCAAGGTACCCAAATCGCGGAGTTTACAGGGACGTAGTCGGGTGAGATATACTGACACAGACACACATACAGATACACAGACACACAGATAAACACACCTCTTGGCCACCATTACGATAGGGAGGCCCAAAACTATTCTTGCACCACTGCCCTCGCTACGTTAGTTCTGCCACTGCTGGGAAGTAACAGTTCTGGGTCTCCAATACAGAGCGCTTGGAGGCATCTTGAAACTGCGCTTTCAAACCTTCTATCGATTTAAATATTAATATTTGGAAGGCACTGGGACCTACTGTATGCACTGTAACAACTTCAATTAGATGAAATTGTTAGTGTGCACAGTGATCATTGATCTATATTTCCTTAAAAGCAAAATAAACAGCAGATTATTATCGTACTAGAATGCAGTTTCAGGCAGCATTCCTTCCCTTGGGATCTCATTCATTCACAGACAGTTAATGTAGCTCCTGTTTTATGAACGCACACACATTGCCTCGAAGCAACATTGTATCAATATTAACCGCCGACGAATGGCGGTTACTCCAGTTACTCCAGGAATGTTGCCATCGACGGGTATAAAGAACATCCCTAACATTGCCCGCTTCTTCCCAGTGCTAAGAAAATGTAGTAATTCTTTATATTTTAGAATGGAAATGTAGAAACCATCTCGGAATTACAAGATGTTTCCATATGCCTGTTAACATGAGAAATGTTTTTTTTTATTAATTTCAGTTGGAATCCATAAACCCAGAGTCATTCAACCTGATGGTGTTAATAAGTATCCACTTTTAGGTGGGTCCCTGTTAAGTGGATCACCGGTTAAATAGAAAAGAATAAAAAAGCAACTCCTACTGGCAACTTTGACTATCTCAAACTATCCCAAAATTAAAATAAAGAAAAGGAATAAGTATCCGCTTTCAGACCTGAAAATGCCAGTAACATCCAAGTATCTCCATCTAACGTCTTACAGGTTGATACAAAGTCCTGGAAGGAAGCAGCTATTGAATGAATTCTATCAGTGAACTGGTGTCTCCACTAACACTCACAATCTCGGGACACATGGAACAGACCTGCTCGGTTTAATGTCTTTTAGGCCAAAACACGGAACATTTTTGAAATCATGTTTTTATTTGACCTGTTTTGGACTGAAGTGCTCAATTCACAATAGAAAAGAAAAAACCTGTTTATGCCTGAAGAGATCTTATTCACATTCATTTAATTCACAATTCTTGTAAACTAGAAACAGAATTCTCAGGGATTGATTCTAAAAGAGCCCACATGCAGTGATCAGCGACAACATTAAACCTACTGACGGGCGAAGTGAATAACGTGTATTATAATCGTTACAATGACACCTGCCAAGGGTGGGATATAATAGGCAGCAAGTGAACAGCCAGTTCTTGTATTTCATATGTTGGAAGCAGGAAAAATTGCCAAGAGAAAAGATCTGAGTGACTTTGACGAGGACCAAATAGTGATGACTAGAGACTGGGTCAGAGCATCTCCAAAACAGCTAATGAACCGGCATCAGGGTCATTGGCACCAAATACGTCCCCGCCCCTCACACACATACATACGCCCACACAGACACGTACACATGCAAAATGTTTGTCACCCTCCTGTTTCCTACCTTTTAGATGCAGGAGGTTGACTACCCAGGGGTCCAATGGTGGTTTAGCCTGATGGGAGTCAGAGCTCCTTGTTTCCTCCCGCGCGGCTCCCGATGGATGCTGGGAAGAAGTGACAGGGGCAGTCACTTTCTCCCTGCGCTCTGAACTCATCACAGAGGGCCTCTGTCGCGCTGACACAGCACTGACTGGGCCTCCTGGATATTCATTGCCATTGGGTGGCCCTAACAGCATGGGCCACCAGATGGGCCCTTTATTTATTTATTTTTATTCTTTATTTTATTTGTGCGCACATGAATACATCCGTTTGCATTGCCAGAACATCAAATACAGGCGTACCATCACAGACCCTGATATGGCAGTCAAGACAGCGCATTTGGTGTACATAATATCGAAAAACATCATGAGCTTAGCGACTTTATGGCTTTTACAACATCCAATAACAAGAATGTTGAAACCAAATAATTTCTTGTCTGGATGACGGGTCAGAGACATTCCCGTCAAAGCTGAATACGTGTGCACGTGGATGCTACATGGTAAACCAGGGTTAGCTCCATATCCCTGGCCCAGGTACCCTATCCCTCTAGTTTGCATCCCGCGGGAGTATGGGACGCTTCATCTCCTGATGTAAATGTGCTGTAGGCGGTACCATACTAAGTCCGGTCCCCCACCCTCCGAGTGAGGGTCAGGGCAACGGACTACAGACAAAGTGAAGAGACAAGAGTAGAGTAGAGGAAGGAAAGAAGAAAGAAAGAAAGAAAGTAAGTGAATTAGGGAATAAGTAAGTAAGGAAGTAAGTCGGGGCAATGAGGTTCCACGGAGGAGGCAGCGGGTGAGAGGGGGGAGGCAAGGACCGGGATAGACCCCCAGGCCCACGTCCTCCCCCCATCCCTCGAGGCTGTCCCGCCCCCTCTAAGCCCCCAGCGGACTCCCATCCCATGGCTCCCAAACCTTACTGAATGACCCCGTGGATCCTCTCAGTCTGGCCGTTAAGTCGTCCATTAGTCTCACCTCCTTTATACGTGCGTATACACTTGCCATCTGTGGCACCTCTGTTTGTAACCAGGTGTATGCTATCGCTCTCCTGGCTGCTAAGGTGAGCTTATGGAGTAGTGTCTGCTCCCGTTTCGTCCATCCATCGATGGACCTGTTGAGGAGGTAAACCCAAGGGTCTAAGGTTGGAGCTCTAGAGAAAACCTGGATCAGAAGGTCCTTTATGGACCCCCAAAACCCTTTAAGCTTCGGACATTCCCACCACATATGCAGATACGTTCCCTTGTTCCCACACCCGCGCCAACAGTCATCCGTGGTGGTTTTATGCATCTTGTATAATTTGACTGGGGTCACGTACCATCGGAACAACGTTTTGAAGGATTGTTCTTGCAATGCTACACATACCAACGTTGTTCTGCTAGCCTCCCAGATCTCCTACCAGATGGGCCCTTTAACATGCGGCCCCAGCAGATCTACCGTACGACCTGGGCCGCAACACATGGCGGTGGGCGGCCAGGCGCCCTAGAGTGATGGGCCTGGACACAGCTATGACCCATGCGACCGTGGTAGTTCCGCCACTGGACTTGGCATTCATGTGAATGTAACTATTACAAATACCACCTACCTAGAGATTGTTGCAGACCATGTACAACTCTTCATGGCAATGGTGTTCACTGAGGGCAGTGACCTCTTTCAGCAGGATAGTGCACCCTGAAAAACTTGTTCAGGAATGGAGAAACATGACAAAGAGTTCAAGGTGTTGTCTTGACCTTTATATTCCAGATCTCCATTGAGCGTCTGTGGGATGTGCTGGAACAAATCCGATCCATGGAGGCCCATCTTACAACTTGTAGGATTTAATGGATCTGCTGCCAATGTCTTGGTGCCAGATACCACGGGACGCGTTCAGAGGTCTTGTAGAGTCCATGCCTCGATGCATCAGAGATATTTTGGCAGTACCTGCAAAGTAATGATGGTCCAGGCACTCAACTTCAATCCAGTGGGCAGATTTATTGGAGCAAAATCAAAACAATGTTTCGACCCACAACGGGGTCTTTGTCAAGCTCAACCCACATGATATTAGGCAGGTAGATTTAATGTTGTGGCTGCTCAGTGTATTTAACAATGTTAATTATGCTGGAATTGTAAGGGCTTACCTTGGTTGGGGTCCACAGTGCAGAGATATTTGCTCATCCTTGCAGGTAATCACAGCCCACGGTAACCAGGTAATAAGCCACCTGGGCTGTGAATCTGTGCACGGGGGCTTGGCAGGAACTATAACCGGGTATATAGAAACAGACAAGGGCAAATCTAGGAGAGTAGTCAGGTTCCAAAGGTCAGAGCAGGCAGCGAACAGACAATAACTAAATATCCAAAAGCAGGGGAAACAAGCTAAGTCAGTCTGGAAATCAAGGAAAATTAGGCAACAGCTACAACAGGAAACAATGAACTGTCACAGCCCTCAGAGAGAGGCAGTGTTATATACCTGGCTAATGAGCAGATCATTTTCAAGTTGCCTCAGGTGGTCTTAAAGTGACAGGTAGTAGCAACAGGAGAAGTCCAGCCCCCTAGTACGGCAGACAAGGCAATGTAAACAGGGATAGAAACACACTGATAGAATAAGTTCAGCAGTGGCTCAGAGGCAAGAAAGTAGGCTTAGGATACTGAAGGGCCCAGGATCAAATTCCCTGTAAGACACCTGTGGGGTGGCCACACCTAGCCGTGTGGATGGAATGGGCCGAACCGTGACAGGAATCTCCTCTTTGATATTTGTAAAAATATGTTCCCCTTGCATGCCAGAAGGTCCAAAAAGAAGTCTTATCCCTCTATGGATTGTGTGATGACTCTTACAATTCCTGTGAAGTTACTTTTCAAACCTCCTGCCTCTCCCCACTTAGATTAATACCCAATGTATGTCCCTCTGACTTATTTTATAGTTCTCACCCGCTGCCTATAGGTGGTGACTTGGGGTGCTTGTAAATGTCTGCATCCAATACTTTAAATAGGATGCCTAACGAGGTGAAACAATCGTCTGGGGTTGCTGTATCTCTCGTGCAGAGGGAACTTGCTGGCATTTCGGATCTGGACTGACCGTATGGGTGGGACCAGTCTGATATGCTTCAGAGATGTTCTCTCTGTAATGGCACAAGATGAGCTAAAACCAGCTTGAGATCTGAGCGGGCACCCACCGAAGGACAGGCTATTTCAACTGCTGCTCATTCTCGGCATTCTCTTGTGCCCCGTTTTTTTGCTCTCTTTAAATAGGATTATGTTACCAATAGCACCGATTTTGACATTGACACCAGATACATCCCCAATAACGCTTAATCCCGATGGTCTATGTTATTAACAATTGCTGTCATCCAATCCTAGGTGCTCAGCTGGTTTGGGGTTTAATTTTCACATATAATATTCACTATTTCCAGGAGCAATCTTTACTACTTTTTGAGACATCCATACAACACTGGTACCATTGCATTCACTCCTTGTTAATACCTCCCCCTTTAAATTTGTATTACGTGTCAGTTTTTTTTTTTACATGTTTCACTTTGAAAACACATTAAAAATCCACAGAAATGTACATTACTGCTCGATTCGGCCTCTTCGTATCAAAAACGCATTGTATCGTCTTATTGTCCCCTCGTCACCACATACATGAGCTAATATATACACGGTATATCGGTGCTGTGTATTTCCTTATGGAATAAAAAAAATAAATTATTTTAAAAAAAATAAAAAATTACATACAATATTTTAAAAAATACAACTTTTGCTTTTTTACCCTGAGATCTGAACCAGCAAATTCCACTTACAAGTCTTCTCCATTATTAAAGGTCCAGCTCATTCACAAACAGCATAACAGTACAGCGCTACGGAATCTGATGGCGCTATATAAATAATAAAATAATAATAAATAATAAAATAAAATAACAGTACATTCTATAACAGACTGAGAGCAGAGGATTATGGGAGTGGGGACAGGTTTCTATTCGGGGTCTCATTTCTTTTAGAAAGTGAGAGCTGCTTGAATACACATTATGTTAATTTTTTTTTTTTTTTAAAACAACAATCTTTAGAGTTTACAGCAGAAATAGGAAGCCAAGTAGAATTCACCACAAGCTTTAATATGATTTAAATGTGTCCTAATAGGCGGAATGTCCCTTTAATTTATCCTATCACATAATACTTTGCTTCTGTGGGTTTAGCTCATGAGTCCAACTTTCAGAATTTTAGATAAATGGGAACTCTCAACTGGCCGACAGCAAAACTGGAGAAAACATACGCAATGGCGCAGCCTTCTTACTAAAGGATCATGGGAAAAGTACGATAATTTTAATGAAGGGCCCTGACTGAGTCATATATAAAAAGTAATACAAACAGGATGGCATGTAAAAGATGATTTACTTACTGGATTTGACGGTATGTTTTCTGAAGCAAGATTATCGTTTAGCTTTCCATATAATTTGCTTGTCTTTAAATGTTCTCTGTGTTCCCTGAGACACATTCCAAATCAGGACTGTTCCATCAGCTCCAGGGCTTTTGGAAGGTATGGTTACATAGGCGGTATGTCACTGCCATCATGTTAATGTGGCAGGCTGATAGAACAATCAGTTTTTGTTACGAGCTGCCAATCAAATTGTTAAAAAAAAAAAAAAATTACAAAACAAATAATTGTACGTTAAGCTTTGCTCAAACTGGCAGCGCAAGTAACCATTGAGAAACGTTTAAAGTAACAATCAATTAAACAACACAAATTTAAGTCATAATATAAATAAATAAAAAACAGAATATATAATATATTAGAGGGACAAAGGTTTAAAAATAATATCAGGAAGTATTACTTTACTGAGAGGGTAGTGGATGCATGGAATAGCCTTCCAGCTGAAGTGGTAGAGGTTAACACAGTAAAGGAGTTTAAGCATGCATGGGATAGGCATAAGGCTATCCTAACTATAAGATAAGGCTAGAGACTAATGAAAGTATTTAGAAAATTGGGCAGACTAGATGGGCCGAATGGTTCTTATCTGCCGTCACATTCTATGTTTCTATGTTCCTATAAATGATAACCTAAATAAATATGCCTTAATTATTGGGGTATATCGGAACTCTCTAAAGAGTTAACAATTTTTTCCTGTGAAGCTAGCTATCAAAATGAAACTAACGATGATTTCTATTACAACCGAATTTCCAGTGAGACGTCTGCCGATTCTATCTAATTATCACTGTATTGGAGGATTCGGTTATAGGTTCCCATCATTGGATTCAGTATTTCTGCCGACTGTTGGCATCTGGACAGGCTGCCACCCAGTCAACATTCAGCCTCATCTGGTGACTGTGTTCCAAAATCCAGACGTTGATAAACCTTCAGAACAACATCTGGATTTCCCAGTCCAAATGTCTTGTAGATGCATCTGGAATATTTTAGATCTGGACTGGTCATCCGGACTTTAGAAAATAACTGTGTGAGATTCAGTGAAAATATTTTCAGTAATATAAACATTCTAAGGTTTCTCATTTAGTAGATAATGCTGAGTATATTTTATATTTACTTTTCAGGATTTCCATGTTTAGTTTATCTATACTGAGATTATAATTTTAGCCACATACCTGAATAAACTTCAACGAAGTCTAAAATGTAAATGTTATTTTATTTGTATTATTTACGATGTTCTGAACATTTAAACATCTCTCTCCCATTATGCGAATGATCCAGGGATGAACATTTTTTATTTTTTTAAATTTTTTTTCAGATCAATAAAAAGAATTTGTAATTTGAAATACTGTAATGATAGATGCTCATTTAAATCTGGGGGGTAATTTCAGCCATTTGGTCTCGGAGATTATTAAACTCGGAGGGTGCCCCACAGCAGTACATTTTACCATAATTGGGGCTTACCTTCCCGAGAGCGGCTTGTGAGCCGATTTGCTCTGCTACTTGTTAGCAAACATTGTCTGGAGATATTTTCTAACATTCCCCAAGAGATTCCCTAACTGGCACATTTGCCTGCTGGATCTAATAAAAGATTAATAGTGGTACAAACAGCCTCTAGCTGTCCTGCCACCTGCTACCCGGGCCTCTCCCCTTCTCCTACACTCCCCTCCACCCCCCCTTAAACAAAAAACAAAACAAAAAAAAAACACTGGCAAACAAAAGACTTTAAAAATCTTAAAGGAGCCATTCATTCAAGTGACAAAAGGGTAACGTGATACATTATTATAATTAGTCTTGGGTGGTACAAATTCACTGCTTTATCCTTTATGTGCCACAGAGGTCTGCAATACATCTCTGGCTGCTATTAACTGCTTGTACGGTTATATTTACCACAACGTGGGCCAATGCCACAGCTACTCATTGACCAAACGCCATGGATTAGGGTTGCTATATCCACTGTTATCTGGATAACCAAACGTTCTTGGGCAATAGCTTAAAAGTGCTGCCTTGCAGTATGAAGAAATCATATGCTTCAGGAATGACATCAATGAATTATGTCAAAAGGAAAGGCATGGATTGATTCAGTGATTATTATTCCCCCGCAGTGTGTTCAGGAAAACACATTCAATCTGTTATCCCTTGGGAAAATCACTGTATTGGATTCTCTCTCTGATAATTCTAGATCCAGTTTAGGGGGCATTCAGCAGGAATCCTCCTGGGTCCATCTTATCAGTAACAAGGGTCTCCTTAAACAAATCATTAGTAAAAGGATATGGCATTTCGTGTAAAATAAATATCAGAAGCGAACGACAAACACATGCAGCACGTCAAAATTCAGTTGATTCCAATCCAAACTTACACATTTTAACTAAAAACGTGATATGAAGTGAGCACAGAACATCACAGCAAAGAAAATTATAAACCTATTGCTCATCAACCAAAATGTTCAATAAATTCTAACAAAAAATAATATACATAAATATTATGCAAATTTGTAACGATAATAAATAAATTAGAAGAGTAAGTCCCAGATAGGGACTGAAACATTGATCTTTTATGAATACTAAAATTCTTCAATAAAGTAATTAATTTAACTTCAAACACGGTGAGTGCAGCCTATTACTTTTTACCTTTATATGTACATATCCAAATAACTTCGTTTCCAGGAATGGACATGAAGTGAGAGTAGCTAGTACTAGCCAACCAACCCGACTTCATGGTGGGAGACACGTAACAGAAGACTGCAGTGTAGATGGATGTGGTGATACCTAGAGACCCACTGATATTCGGGTACTGTCGTGTGGTGGGGGCTTAGCATAATATGGCCATATGGGATAACTGAATCACCATATTTTTTGCTAAGATGGGTGATTTTAAATAGCCTCATCCAATTTTAAACTGTATTTTTCTTTTGTTTGTGTGTGTGCACCGTTCGTAATCTGGATTTTTATGACCAAGAAGAAGAAGGAACATGAGACGATGGACAAATACCAAGGACTGAAAGAAGAGCAAGAAAGGATGTGGAAGGTGAAGGCAGTAGTAGTCCCAGTTTGATAGGAGCACTCGGGGCTGTAACCCCCAAGCTGGGCTATTGGCTTCAGAAGATTCCAGGTGGGACATCTGAGATCGCTGTCCAGAAGACGCAGTTCTAGGAACAGCTAAGATACTGCACAGAACCCACAGACTCCCAGGCCCCTGGTAGATTTCCCGAGAATAAGGATTTCACAAAATACAACCCGGAGCAGTGAGAAGGTCAATTTATATATATATATAATCCACGATTCTGCACTCACATTTGTAGTATAAGTGCCACGATGCTCTTTCAGCCAAATCAACATAAATCTCCACGAAGAAAGGCACACGCTGGGCTTTTTGAAGAAAATTATTTGTCTTTATTCATAACACACGGATTACAGCAAATCGACGTTTCAGTCCATCATAGGACTCATCCTGATGAAAGTCCTACGATGGACTGAAACGTCGATTTGCTGCAACCCGTGTGTTATGAATAAAAACGAATAATTTTCTTCAAAAAGCCCAGTGTGTGCCTTTCTTTGTGGAGATTTATATATATATATATTGTAGCCTATCCAAACTCCACAATAAATGACAGACGCTCAGAGCCACCCACCTGGTATTTTTTATCAAGTAATCACTCAGAGCAATGTGGGGGGCTGCAGCCCAATTGTTGCTTTATTGCAATAACATGAGGACAAAGGTCTGAAAATGTTAATTTACTGTATATAAAGGTACTTCAGTATGGCACATATGGTATACAGTTGTGCTCAAAAGTTTGCATTCCTTGGCAGAAATTGTGAAATTTTGGCATTGCTTTTGAAAATATGACTGACCATGCAAAAAATATATTTTATTGAAGGATAGTGATCATATGAAGCCATTTTATTATCACATAGTTGTATGTATGGCTCCTTTTTTAAAATCATAATGATAACAGAAATCACAAAAATGGCCCTGATGAAAGGTTTATATACCCTTGAATGTTTGGCCTTGTTACAGACACACAAGGTGACACACACACAGGTTAAAATGGCAATTAAAGGTTAATTTCCTACACCTGTGGCTTTATAAATTGTAATAAGTGTCTGTGTATAAATAGTCGATGAGTTTGTTAGCTCTCACGTGGATGCACTGAGCAGGCTAGATACTGAGACATGGGTAGCAGAAAAGAACTGTCAAAAGACCTGCGTAACAAGGTAATGGAACTTTATAAAGATGGAAAAGGATATAAAAAGATACCTAAAGCCTTGAAAATGCCTGTCAGTACTGTTCAATCACTTATTAAAAAGTGGGAAATTCAGAGATCTCTTAATACCAAGCCAAGGTCATGTAGACCAAGAAAGATTTCAGCCACTCATGTTCTATGGGGGGTGTGAGCTCTAAATGCATGGGTAATCTTGTGAATCTTGTGAAAATTGATGGCAAGATGAATGCAGCATGTTATCAGAAATTACTGGCAGACAATTTGCATTCATGAAGGCTGCGCATGGGACGCTCTTGGACTTTCCAGCCTGTCAATGACACTAAGCACAAGGCCATGTTGACCCTTCAGTGGTTACAGCAGAAAAAGGTGAAGGTTTTGGAGTGACCATCACAGTCTCCTGACCTTAATATCATCGAGCCACTCTGGGGAGATCTCAAATGTGCAGTTCATGCAAGACAACCAAAAACTTTGTATTACCTGTAGGCATTTTGCCAAGACGAATGGGGAGCTACACCACCTGCAAGAATTAGGGGCCTCATAGACAACTATTACAAAAGACTGCACGCTGTCATTGATGCTAAAGGGGGCAATACACAGTATTAAAACTAAGGGTATGCAGACTTTTGAACAGGGGTCATTTAATTTTTTTCTTTGTTGCCATGTTTTGTTTTATGATTGTGCCATTCTATTATAATCTACAGTTGAATATGAATCCCATAAGACATAAAATAAATTTGTTTGACCTGCTCACTCATGTTTTATTTAAAAATTGTACATACAATTCTCCAAGGGTATGCAAACTTTTGAGCACAACTGTACATAAGAGACACAGATTAAATTATGCCATTAGTTATTCATTTAATTACTCCCAGCTCTTAACCTTTTCATACTTTAAAGGGAGCAGGGCCTATCACTGAGGAGGATAGAGGGACTCTTCGATCACTTCTGGACCTCTCTGGTGGCACGTCAGATGGCTGCTTCCTCTAGACTCGAGGAAGACAACTGGGAGGATGTGATCCAGGTGATGAGTGAGTCTCCTTCGTGCAATCACCTTACACATGTCCAACTACCCACGACTGCTAGCCCACTCGGCCCCAGACCCAAAGAGGTAAGGCCCCAAAGCATTGTCCACACGGACGAAGGACCAGTCGCAATCCACGGGGACATACCATCCTGGCCTTCTGTCTATCCCCATCAGAGAAGGACTTGGGTTCACTGAACCCCCAAGTCCTTTGCTATAGGATGCTGGCCTATCACCAAGTGTGGGACTGGACTGGAGGGATGCCCCACATCGCACCAGGGGCTCCATTGCCGCTTAAACTCACCACTTACAGCAACTATACTTCCCAGATTTGGGAATATCCTGAATGATAGAGTGCCATGTGATTTACCCAGCCTCTTATAAGCCTGTTTAGCAGCATAATTTGGCTGTTAAGATATCACTTTATTTTGCTTACTCCCTTTAATCTGCACTACGCTGTATAAGACAAGGTATAGCTCCTACCCGCTCCGTAGATAGCTTTGTGGGCCTCACTAATTAAATATCAGGGCCTTGTGGTTTCTGCAGCTGCCATCTTTACAGCTTGATAAGTTATTTTTCCGTTTGTTTAACAGGTTATTTTACTTCAATGTGAGCAAATCCTGACAATATGTCAGGTCCCAGTGGTATATTAGCAACTGTCAAGCAATGTTGAATAATAATATTTTATTTTAAAATGAGACCTACCCAATCTGTATATGCAATGCTGAGTGTTTCACTGTGCCCTAAGCCTGACTCTCATTCCTGACCCATTACATAATCTTTACTTGCTTTTCGTTGCTATTACCAGTCTCTAACTCTGTATTTACACCTTGTGCCTCAATTAACATAAAAAAAAAAACTGTTACTTTAAGATTAATTCAGTTCAATTAATCCAATTAGACTAACTTATGCTTTTCCCTGAATGAGATAATTTATTATATATTCACATACATTTGTTTGTGTCTGAGGTTGATCAATGCATTTTATTTTCATGATAACGTTTAAATCACTCAGTGCTTTGGGGATAGTTCTATACCTTGTGATCTTTAACCCACGAGTGTGACTTTACAGAAACAATAAAGGGTTTACTCCAAATATATCCACTACAGGAGTACCCTGCCCAGATTTAGCAGCAGTCTGCTCTTATACCCGGATCCCTGCCGGGCGCTGAGGCTCCTTTCCTCTCTATACATGCTTCTGGATTCTGCAGAGCTGTGGAAGTCGATCCAGTCGCCATTCATTGGCTGAGAGTGTCAGCTGACCGCTATCGTCCAATGAATGACACCCTGTGCATGAAAATGTGCACAGAATTGATATTATCCGTCAAGAACTCTTATTCCGGGCCGGATAATTACGCCCCAGTGACACTGCCGGAGGTGGAGTTACAAGTCGGCAGCAGAGGGGGTCAATCTTGGTATGTGCAGCATTTTAGAAACGCAGCTCACACAGACTCCAGGCACCATAATCACTTCAACTGACTGACTTCAAGTAACCTTTTAATGCTTCGGTTCCAGATATCTTTTACTGTCCCATGAATTCAATTTTACAAAACAAGTCATAGTTGTAAAATGTCAGTGACTATAATATACACTATTTTATATATCTAAGTATATAACCTAAATCTGGGCTAGCTGGCCAAAACATGTGGTAAGATTAATTTGATGACAACAGGAGGATTTGTACACCATTACATTTTTTTGGGCCAAACGGTTTTCAAGCAGTTTGACCAAACCTGTGAGTCCCCAAGGCCCTCACAGCCCAGCCCACGGTCACTGGAATATGGGGGTCCAACCTCAACATTAATTATATGAGTTAATAAAGTCAAACTAGAAAAACCTCAAACTCGTGCTCCCTTTTATCCCATTCCAAGGACTAACTGAAGAACTGGAGAGGTGGGTCCTGTTGACAATGGGACCAGCTAAGATGGGGAGATGTTAAGATGGGGACCTATACAGAATAGGAGAGGTTGTGGATCGGGTCTTGGTGAGATGGGGAGATGTTGAGTTGGGAAGATGTTGACATGGGGATTTTCTGAGATGGGGTACTAATGAGAAATGTTGAGATGGGGACCTGTAGAGAATAGGAGATGTTGTGGATGGGGTTTGTTGAGATGGGGAGATGTTGAGTTGGGAAGATGTTGACATGGGGACTTTCTGAGATGGGATCTTAATGAGAGATGTTGAGATGGGGACCTATAGAGAATAGGAGATGTTGTGGATGGGGTCTTGTCTAGATAGTGAGATGTTGAGTTGGGGAGATGTTGACATGGGGACCCTCTGAGATGGGGTACTGGTGGGATTTTGACATGGTAGTCTGTTAAAATGGGGAGATGTTAAGATGGAGTCCTGTTGAAATGGGAACATGTTGAGTTGGGGAGATGTTGACATGGAGACTTTTTTGAAATGGAGTCATGTTAAGATGTTAAGATGTTGAGATGATGATGAGATGTTGAGATCAGGTTTAATCTCATTTTAATCTCCATTTAGCCTGTTTAATCAATAAACTGGGAATAGGATAAACTGTGTAGAGAACTGATCAGGTAATATAAATAGCAAACTCTACAATAGATTTATTTCTGTTGTTTGACCCCAAATTTCCAGTAAATTTTTCCCTATTTCCACTATTTAGTTTGATGAATCGCTAATAAAACATTGTGTATCATTTGACATTGTTTTGATACCCTCTTAAAGTTGTTCATTGTCTCTATATTAGTCTTGTGAAATCTCTCTGCACTGTGTGTGTCCTAATCATTGATGTGTATTTACTTCATAGTGTCTTCATGCAATTTTAGTAGAAATTGTCTTATTATTCCCAACATTTCTTTTTTTTTTTATCAGAATATTATCTGTCCAGTAAGTTGTGAGGAATTCTGACTGAACGTGCAAGCAATCTTTCAGTTTGTTCTTTTGGGCTATTGGTGGTTTACTTACGAAACTGGGATATGTGGGAAACTGACAAGGGCATTGTAGGCCAAAATAGCCAAATTAATTACGGGGGACCTTCATCCACCCTGGCTGGCAAACTCCAAGTATTGACGAACCATCGCGACAGTGGGGGAGGATAATAGTGCCAGTCTTACATGGCATTCCGTGTCCCCCCCACTTCCCCTGTTCCCTTCCCCCCTCCATTCCCTGTTCCTCATGCAACTTTGAAAATGCCCAAGTGGGCAATTGACAATGGTCTATTATTCAGCTATTGGTTTCTGTTTTGTGCACTGGCGGATGGCTCTGCGCAGCCATCTCTTGTATTTCTTCTGCCAAAATAATACTTTTAATAAAAGTCGATTTAAAACAAAATAGCCAAATTAGAGCACATCCCCAGCTCATTTAATTTGGCATGTTCCTGTACTTCCATCTTGAGAAAATATGTGATAAATAAATAAATACCTTACCTTGGCTTTGATTTTTTTTTTTTTAATGCAACAGATTTACATTCTTTGCAAATACATATGGAAAACATAAAAAAGTCGTAAGTGTTCCTGGGTTTTCATTTACAAAATTTCCGAATTGCGGAGAATTGAAATCCAAACTGAAAACGTTAAATGACGTAGGATATGGTCACAGCTCGACTATTTTAGCCTGAATTCTGCCCAGTTTGGAGTTTAGTTAATCAGCCTGAATGCATTTGTTTAATCATCAATATATTAAAATGTTTAATGTTTAATTAATACAGAGCCCTAAGGGATTAACCCTTTCAGTGGGTGTAAGGTTTGAAGCAAACAGTTTAAAGGAGTTTCTGTCTCCGTCCCCCCACATTCTCTCCCTGGGAGTCCTTCTCAAGAATAATCCGTTCTCTCTTTCCCTCTTTTGTCTGTTGTATATTTATCTTTCTATCATTGGGATCTGTGTCTGTGTAAATAAATCCCATCCTCTGTGCGGTTCTACGGCTGGGTGCAGAGCTACCCCGAGCGGCCCCCTCTGGGCCCTGCAGCCTCCTGGGTCCATGTGTTAGAGTGCTGCTGTGTGTTGGTCATTGCTGTGCTGTTTACACAGAGCCTGCCAGGGCTGTAATGAAGACCTCCCTCAGTCTGATTCCTATCCCATCCCCACGCTGGACCTGCTCCTCTAACACACTCCGAACCGTGCCAGATGGGAATTGCTGAGATTTAACCCATTCCTGCCTGGGATAGTTCTTTGTCCTACCTACAAAGCATCGTCATTGATCACTAGTCTTGTGCACGGTGCAAGAATTCAGTTTGGTTGGAATCAATTTGTATGGGGGGAAAAAATGGGGTAGACGAAATTTTAACATATGACGGTTTGGTTTGGACAATTTTCATCCATGTAAAGGATTATGGGGCAAAATTTGGCCAATCAGTGTACTGCATAATTCTTACAAAAATATACTATAGAAATATATCTATATTTGTGTATATATTCATGTATGTATATATTTTGCAGCACACTGATAGACAATAGTCCTCTATTGGCCAAACAGCAAAACAGAAAGTACAAAAATACACTTAAATGACATTCCACAATACAATAAGGTCACATTCACAGACGCACAGACAAAGAGGGGCTTTGGAGGGGATCTTCATCACGCATAGCAAAAGAAGGAAACACGTAGACGCTAACCGTTTATAAACCGTTTAGGTACTCAGGGCCTGCCTTGTTCATTTACCAACAATTTTTGAGTCACTGTATCTGTCCGTCTATCCATATCTCAGAACTTACATAGTACCAGGTGATCTGCGTGGAAGTGTAAAGGCTCAGAGCGTCTATGTGACTAGTTTAGCTTTTCCACAGATAACTATAACTGTGATGCTCGAGATCACCTTTTTGAAGTAATGGCAATTTGACTCAATGGTGACAATCAGATTTCTCCCTGAACCAACAACCTGTTTACATACATATCAATTATATCCTTGCATATTCTGTTTTAAAAAAAAAGACACCTAGGCCTTTAAAAAAATAAGAATGTATATATATCTATAGAATCTGATAAGACAACCTCTTTAGGTAGAAAATTCCACATAATTTTGTTCTTACAGTAAAGAACCCTTTCCTCTGTTGTAAGAGAAAACTCCTTTCTTCCAGTCCCAATGGGCGACCTTTTGTAAATTCCTGCTAATGAACGGGTTAACACATAGCGGTTTGCACTGACCGTGTATATACCGTATTTGTATAGCGTTATCATATCCCCTCTTTTCTATCCTTTCTTTATAACCTTTCCATCCTCCTCACTAGTTTTGTAGCTTGCCTCTGCACTTGTGCTAGTCCTGCAATATCCTTCTTTAAAACTGTGTTTAAAATTGCAGCGTATGTTCACGGTGGTGTCTTACCATTGATTTTTAAAGAGGCACAATTTTATTTTAATAACGTGAATCAATAGCCCTTTTTATACAAGAAAGCACCTTACTGGCTTTTGCAACCGCAGGCCGCATTGCATACTGTTATGTAGATAGTTTTTTTTATAATTGTTTGCAAGTCCTTTTCATTTAATGTTATCCCTAACTCAACCCCATTTAATGCATAAGTGGCTTGTGAGTTCCTTATTCCAAAATACATGACTTTACATTTACCTGTATTAAATCTCATCTTCCACCTGTCTGCCCGGACCACAATTTAACCAAATCCCTGTGTCAAGAAGCTATATCATATTCAGACTGTTATACTATGTTCTTACTTAGTTTGCATCCTCTACAGACACTGACAAATTACTTGCACGGCCCTGCCCTCCCATATTTTATTGAGAGAGTGTTATGGTCTGTACCAATGCCAGACAAAGACAACTTTAAGAGCACCCTTGTGGTCCCCGGGAACTTCTTCGTAAGTGAGAGAGCCACAGCCAGTGCTCTGAGTCATTGCCTGAGTTCCAGAACCACGAGGGCACTCTTAAAGGGGTCTGTACCTGATACTTGGCTTTGAAGCAGACTATCAGTCATGTAGCCCCATGTAGCCAAAGCGCAGCTAAGCGAAAAAAGGCCTTGACAGGGGTTAGGAGGCGGGCATAGGAGGAAGGAAGGAAGTATGGAGTTATGGGTAAGTAGGCTTGGCTATTTAAATAGGCAGCCATTTTAAAGCCTTCACTTTTAATTACTACCTTGCTGAGTTTGTGTGCACTCCTGTGTCCACAGATTTGGTTTGGTGGGGTCTTTGTTTTTCTCTCCTTCTGCAGGGTCGAAGGATAACATGGAGGAGCTGTTGGAGCAGATCCGGTTGGCGGCGCAAGGACGTGGCGTGGACTGGCTGCGGGCGCAACTTGGACCGGCCCTGGCGGGTGCTGCAGATCATGAGGGCGGCGGAGGTCGGCCTGTGCGGGCTCGGAGGCCGCCGAGACGGCTGAGCCCAGGCGCCGAGTCTGGTGGAGACGGTTCCTGCGGCCGGGCGGCGGCGGGACCAGGCCGAAAAGGACCCGGTAGCCGCATGGTTGAGGCTCCGCCTCCCGGCGCGTTACCGGGACGTCGGAGAAGCGGTAGCCGGCGGGAGGCTACCCGGGAGTCGGACGGTGCGGCTCCCAGTGCGGGGAGGGCTGCGCCTGGAGCGGGGGCCGCGGAAGACATCGGGCGGCCCCCTGGAACCGGAGAGGACGCGGGATTGCAGCCCGGGAGGGCGTCTCCTACACCCATGGCGGGGACTGGCGGGGCTGGTGCGGGAGGAGCTCGCGGACCGCCCCTGGAACAGGCAAGTACAGGGGGTTCCGGCCGGGACCCCCTTGGCGCGAATCAGCGCAGGAGGACTGGGCACAGGGTTCAGAGACCTGGGGGGGACATGGAGAGGGGTCAGGTTCCTTCTAGAGCGGGGGCAGAGAGGCCTAGGGGGGAGGGTGCGCAGGGTAGTTCCAGGGTAGTGAGCATGGAGCGAGGGCCTGTAGCCGGGAGGGTGGAAGGGCCAGGGGGTACAGCAGGGGGAAGTTTGCCATCGGGTGGGGGCAGGAGGTCGAGGTGCGCAGGGCGTTCAGGACAGGTTAGGGGTGCGGGGTCTGGGGACGGTCTAGAGGTACCGAGGGGAGGGGGTTCTTCTAGCCGGGGGGCCCGCCGGGGTGGGGGGTGGGGATTTCCCTGCGCTGGTGAGCGGCTAGGTGGGCGTAGTTCTGGGGGGGGTTCAGGTTTGGGGTCTGGTGATAGCAGCCCGTCACCGGTTAGGGCCCGGGGGTCCGGGGGGGTTAAGGGAAGGGCTCGGCGTGTTAGGTCCTCATCTAGTAGCTCAGGGGGGGAGAGTGTCATGGCCCCCAGGCTGGTTACACGGGGGCGGGCCTCTGGTAGAAACGGGAGGAGTCGTAGTCCCAGAGGCAGGGCCGATCGGGCCTTGGGTGGGCGAAAAGGAGTGGTTGCGCGACGGGAGGCTCTGGTGTCCAGCGGGCGCTCTCAAGGTCGGGACGGGGGGGCTGCTCATGACCAGTATGCTCTGCCCAGGACTTCTTCTCCTCGTTACAGATCTCGGAGCCGCTCCGCCTCTGATGTGGCCGGGCACCGGGTTGGCTCCCCGGTTGGAGGATCGTTAACGGATGTCGCTCATCCTGGTCAGGGGACAGTACACAACGCAGCCCCAGGAGCTTCGGGGTCGAGGGGCTTGGCCGGTGAGTCCTCTGCTTCTCTGCACTCCAGTGCATTGGTTCATACGCTTCAAGCACTTCTCCACTCACTGGGAGCGGGGGGTGCCACAAAGGGCGGTGTGGGTCAGGTTTGGGCTCAGGGGGCCGGGGTGGCGGGCCCGAGCGAGGTTCCCTCCGCGGAACAGAGTTCGGGTGGGGACACTGCAGTGACGGTTACTGGGGCGGAGGCGACGAGCGAGCGGGCTGAGTTGACGGGGGGGTGGTTCCTGATGCGGCCAGGCAACACGCATATGTGTCGTTTGCGGGTCCGCTGGGGGTCCACCTCAAACAGGAGGTGAAGGAAAAAATCTGGAAGGGTGACTTCTGCGAGATCTTTTCTCTTCTCCCTTTGGAGGATTTTATTGATCTCAAAGAGGACGATAAAAAAGATGAGAAGAAGGAGGAGGAAGAGAAGAAGAAGCGGTATCGTAAGATTCCCAAGTCTTTCGGTAACTGGCTGAGGGCCTTTTGCGTGTTGGCCAGTGTTCTGGGCGAGAAATCGCCGGGCCTGTGCTCCTCCCTGTTTTGTTATTTGGATGTCATTTGGGAGGCGTATCGCACCTATGGCGGACTGGCATGGTGGCGGTATGACGAGCAATTCCGGCAGCGTTTGGCGGCTAATCCGGATATGCGGTGGGATCAAATGGACCTGCCTCTCTGGATGAAGCTGATGATGGCGCAAAAAGCGCAGCCATTTCAGCCCACGGCCGGCGCAAAGGGGCAGTCCGCCTCGTCGGCAGCCATGCAAAAGGGCTTCTGCTGGCTCTTTAACAAGGGCCAGTGCAAATGGGGAAACGCCTGTCGCTTTAAGCACGAGTGTTCGGGCTGCGGAGGCGCGCATGGGCTCAACCGGTGCTTCAAAAAAGGGAAGTCAGGGCACACCGGGGTCCCTACCTCGGCTGGGGGGGGAGGGGGAGTTTCGCTTGCCCCGGGGCCTAACCCCGGTGAGGCTAGACGCGATGGAGCCGTGGCTAAGCCGCTACGGTAATAAGGCAGATGCCGTGGCGCTCCGGGCGGGGTTTGGTCAGGGGTTCTTTATCCCTTTCCGGAACCGGGGGGGGACTGGGGTTCGGCGCAACCTTAAATCGGTGGCTGAGTTCCCGGGTGTGGTGCGGGAAAAGCTGGGCAAGGAAGTCAAATTGGGGAGGATGGCAGGACCGTTCCCGGCTCCTCCATTGGAGGGTCTGCGGGTTTCCCCACTCGGGGTGGTTCCCAAGAAGGAACCGGGCAAATTCAGGCTCATTCACCACCTCTCCTACCCGGAAGGAGAGTCGGTGAATGATGATATTGACAAGGACTTGTGCTCGGTCTCCTACGCATCATTCGACAGGGCGGTCGAGCTGGTAAGGAGGGCCGGACGCGGGGCACTGTTGGCTAAGGTGGATATTGAAGCAGCGTTTCGGCTGCTTCCAGTCCACCCAGCGTGTCATCACTTGCTAGGGTGTTTCTTCGACGGGGAGTACTTTGTGGATTTGTGCCTTCCAATGGGTTGTGCTATCTCCTGCGCCTACTTTGAGAAGTTTAGTACATTTCTTGAATGGGTGGTCAAGGTTGAGGCGGGGAGTGGGGCTGTGGTACACTATCTGGACGATTTTCTCTGCGTGGGACCGGCGGGCTCCCCCGCCTGCCTACACTTGCTGAGAACGGTCGAGTGGGTGGCTGGCCATTTCGGGGTCCCGCTGGCGGCGGACAAGACAGAAGGGCCGGCTCCGTGCCTTAGTTTTCTGGGGCTGGAGATAGATACGTTGCAAGGGGAGTGTCGGCTGCCGCTGGAGAAGTTGCGGCGGCTGAGGGAGGAGGTGACAACGGCGGCTCAAGCCCGTAAGGTTACATTGCGGCAGCTGCAGTCGTTGATCGGGATGCTGAATTTTGCATGCCGGGTGATCCCAATGGGTAGGGTGTTCAGCCGGAGCCTGTCGGCAGCGACGGCGGGGGTGCGATCCCCGCGTCACTTCATTCGGGTGTCGTCGGCCATGAGGGCCGACTTGGCCGTATGGGAGACCTTTTTGCGGGAGTTCAATGGGACGGTGATTTTTAGACAGGAGGGCGTGTCGGCTGCGGAACTGGAGCTGTTCACTGACGCGTCTGGTAGCGTGGGCTTCGGGGCTTATTTTGGGGGACGTTGGTGTGCGGAGCGATGGCCGGGGGAGTGGCGACTGAGCCCCCTCATGCGGAACTTGGCTTTCTTGGAGCTGTTCCCGCTGGTCGTTGCGTTGGCCCTGTGGGGGGATAGGCTGCGGGACCGGAAGGTGGTCTTTTTCTCGGACAATATGGCCGTGGTGCACGCTGTGAATAACCAATCAGCGGCATCGAAACCCGTGGTTAGGTTGCTACGTCATTTTGTTCTGTTGTGCATGTCGCTAAATGTTGTTTTTCGTGCACGCCATGTGCCTGGGTTCATGAATGATGTAGCTGACGCCCTGTCTCGTTTTCAGTGGTCACGATTCCGGACGCGCCCCAAGAAGTGGGGCAGGCTTGCCCAGACGAGATTTGGCGGCTCGGGGCGACCTGCTTGGGGGACTGGTGAAGGCTTCGCTGGCGCCGGCCACATGGGCCGCTTACAGTAAGGTCTGGGACTCCTGGGAAAGGTCATGGGAAGGGTTGGACCGCCTGCCGGCGGGGGAATCGCTCAAGGATGCGTTCCTCTGGTACACCTGTCAATTTCTGGCGAAAGGGGTATCCCCGGCGGTGGTTGACAGGTCCATGGCGGGGATGGCTTTCTGGTTCAATCTACATGGGGAAGAGGACCTTACTAAGGCCTTTGTCATAAGGCAGGCACTGAAGGGGTACCGGCGGGGCCGCAGGCGGCCTGACACTCGGCGCCCAGTATCGGTGCGAGTGTTGAGTGACCTGGTCGGTTTATTGCCTACTATATGTTTCGACAGGTTCGAAGCATCGTTGTTTCAGGCGGCGTTTCTGTTGGCCTTCTTTGGAGCCTTTCGGGTAGGGGAGTTGGTCAGTGCCACGAGGACTGCGGCAGGGGGGGTACAGGTGTCGGGGGTCCGAGTGCTGGAAGGGAAGGTGGTTGTACACCTGGCAAAATCCAAGACGGACATGTTAGGCAAGGGCCGAGATGTGACGCTGCGGGCCCTGCCGGGCTCCGCTTTGTGCCCAGTGGCCGCAGTGGCGGGGTACATGGCACGGAGGCCGGGGGTTGGAGGATCGCTGCTGGTACACGCGGACGGGTCTTCCCTCTCCCGGTTCCAGTTCACCAAGGTTTTTCGGTCTGGACTGGGAAAGCTAGGACTGAGGGTGGATACTTTTGGTACACACTCCTTTCGTATTGGGGCGGCTACGGAGGCAGCTCGGTTGGGTCTGGGGGATGACATAGTGAAACGGATTGGGAGATGGGAGTCGGTACGGTTCCGTTCATATGTGCGCTTGGGTTTATTGGAGTAGTATGGTGAAGGGCCTTTGGGGGGATCCCCGGGGGCTGGGTGCATAAGGGGCTGTTATGATCTGTTTTCCTTCTCTCCCCCAGGCCGTGTCGCATGGATCGTGGGCCATTCATTTGTCTTCTGGGCCGAAAGGAGGGCTGCAGCTCGAGCTCAGGGCCACCAGCTGGGCTTTCATCAGGACCAGTTGGCAGTACAATGGTTCGGGTACAGGGGTTTTTGTTGGGGGGAGGTCTGCGGAAGGGTGTTCCGGATGGTAGCAGGCGGGCAACGGCCGGACCTGCTGGTGCTCCATGCGGGGGGCAACGACTTGGGCCTCACTCCGCAGCGGCGGCTGGTGAAGTGGATGAAGCAGGACCTTAACAGTTTAAGGGACCTACTTCCGGGGGTGATGTTGGTCTGGTCGGAGATTATCCCTAGGAAGCGGTGGCGGCATGCTAGGGACCCGGAGGCTATTGACAGATGTAGGAAGAAAGTGAATAGCTTGATGGCAAGCTTCGTGCGGAAGCTAGGGGGTGTGGTAGTTCGACACAGCGAGTTGGAAGGTGGTTTGCCAGGGTACTACCGCTCGGATGGAGTCCATCTCTCGGCAGTTGGTTGGGATCTGTTGACCCTGGGCTGGCAGGATGGCATGACTAAGGCTCTTTTTCTTCGGGGTGGCGGAGCTCAGACAGCTTAAGGAGTCAAGGTCTGAGCTTGTGGCGGGATAGGGAGCTGAAGGAGAAGAAATAGGCTCCCTAGGATGAACGTCATGGAGACGTAAAACTGTGGTCATTGGTGGTTGGTAGGTTCCGAGTCCTGTCGGTGGCTCAGAATCTGGTGGGGCAGGGGTATCCGGGTATACCCCTGCCATGGTTAATTTATGTTTGGCACTTTAAGTTGGTATGTTGGAATATGTTGATACGTATGTTATATGTATATGTATATATGTTATTTATATGGGGGTCATTGCCTGTTATATTAACAGAAGGATTCGGTTACGAGGGCGGAGTATGGGGGCAATGACCCATGTTTATTGTTAAAATTATTATTGCTTAATAAATTATTATTATTCAAGATTGTTTAAATAAAGCTGTGGACAAATTTTCCCATATACCTTTGTGTCAGTGAGTTATTGGGTTAGGTATGTGGGAGGGTTGTCCTGGAGTCCGACTGCCCATATGGCGACTATACACCGGTCATGCTACTTCCTGGTTGTTTATCACAATGGAGCTACTGATGAAAAGACAGTGTTTACTGCAAGAAGCCTGAAGGGAATGATTCTACTCACCAAAACAAATACAATAAGCTGTAGTTGTTCTGGTGACTATAGTGTCCCTTCAATGTACACTGCGTTTGTAATTATATGTTTGCAGATACTTAAACTGCTAAATTTGGGATATTCCTCATGCACTGCATCCTATTAAGCCCCTCCTTCACACACATTCTATCCGACCTCGGCTGCCAAACATTTCATATCGCCACCTTTTCATTCACTATACAATCAACAAACTGCAGATAAAAAAACTAGACAGGCTGGTTTCTGTGCCAGCATGGACCTGCCCGCAGATGGCAAAGACAGGCATTGCTCTGTTAGTGGAGCTATAACCGAGAGATAACAGATCAAACAATAGGACACGATGTCTGTGGTCACCATCATAGGTGGCCATCGTCAATGGGGGTCGGTAGAACGACACACAGCACTAAAGAATACATTCTTACTACTTGTGGTAAATTTAATCTCTTTCCAGGATCATAGAGATTTATAGTGCGTAAGGAAAAAGTGGAAATATATATAGTGTAGTGTAAAATGTAAAGACCTAAAATGCATCGCCTGGTATAGTATTGGGTTAGAGAATGGGTATAATTAATTTTAAAGAAGAACTCATTGCTGGACATTGAATGCCTGATACACAAAGTGTCAAACTCTGAAGGCTTCAACAAAAAGTATAATCGGAGGGTACACCTTCATTCCATATCTGTTGTGTTTTGCTGCACAATATAAAGTAATTAAAACTCAGTATCACACCTTCTAAACTGGAGACTTGGTAGAAAGACACCATAGCTGATTCTATCTGGGTTTACTAGGAGCTGGGATTGGCTGTGGTAGTACGGTAGCAGTGGAGTTTGCAAGTAGTCCTGGAAGTATTTGGGTACACAAGTAATGGTGGAAGAACTGGACTCTGAAACTCATCATGGCAGTAGCTGGGTTTTCTGTTCAGGCTGGCTAGTGGCTATAACCCCAGAATTAAAAATTTCTATCTGACTTGTCATCAATCCCTGACCCAATGAGACGATGTCCATTTCAACACCACAAACCTTTAGATACAACACATTTGGCAAGCAACTACCACATTAAAGAGATCTGGGTCCACCCCCTGCTGCTGTTACCCAATGAGAGCCCTAGAAGACAGGACAATCAGCAGGGCAATCATTTTAGACGTCCAGGATTTGAGAGTCCACAACCAATGAGTGACATCAGAAATCATGTTTTTTCCATGCAGGTACTGCTCCACAACCCTACTGACCAGCCTCCACTGTTGTGGTAATTCTGGAAGTACATGGTTTGACGCAGTGCAGGTTATGTAAGTATGTAGGCTTGCGCAGGGGGTGTGCTAAGGACCACGCTAATAGATCTTATTTTTAAAAGGAGACTCAGATATTCTAGATTGTCAGCTCAGTTAAACAGGATCCTCAACACATCATGTACCCATGGGGCAGGATTGTCTTATTACGAAAACTGGTCTGTTTCATCCACCTGTTGTACAATGCTGGGAATCATGCTGGCATTTAATAAATAATAATATCAATAATAGTATGAATATTGTCAGATTTTATTAACATAATTGCTGATCTGCATCATGTACTATTATAAGCGTCCTCGTTTCCATGGCAACATCAAATACCAGATGTACATTGTACCAATGCTTTTACACTTAATGTCTCAATATCATGACGGGCTCTGCTTTAAATCCATGTAGTTTGCTGGCCATGTAGGAAGGGTTAGGACAGGCACATGATAGCCAGTAGGCATGTGCATGGGAAAATTTTTCGGTTCGGTTCGGCATTCCGAAATTCGGGACTTCGGCAATTCGGCACTTCGGAACTTCGGCAACTTCGGCACTTCAGGTCTTCGCCACTTCGACACTTCAGAAATTTGGTAATTTCGGAAATTCTGGACCTTGGCAATTCGGCACTTAGGGATTTCGGAACATCTCTTGCAGCCGCTTGGTAGATAACTCCCTAATTCCCACGGTATTAGGGAGTTATCTACCAAAAGGCTGAAAGACCTAAATTCATACTAAACACAAAAATTTTTGAAATGATTTGCCCCTTCCCTAAACTCACTGCAGTGCCTTTTACTTCCAAATTTAGCCAGCAGAGGGAGCTATAGAAAACAGCAATATTGCTAAAAATTGTTCTAGACCAGTGATGGCAAACATTTTTGAGCCCGAGTGCCCAAACTGCAATACAAACCAACTTTTTTTCCTCAAAGTGCCAACACAGCAATTATACACACTGACACTCACAGATACACACACACACTGACACACACATACAGATACACACACACTCACATATATACACTAACACTCACAGACACACTCACACAAACTGACAGACACACAGTGATTGACAGACACACAAATACACTCACTCACAGACACACATACTCACTGACAGACACAGAGTAACTGACAGGCACACACACACAAACTCACAGACACACACACTGACAGACACACACACACACACACATTACCTGACAGACACACACTCACTGACAGACATACACACACAGCGTGATTGACAGACACACACACTGACATACATACACACACACACATTAACTGATAGACACACACTCATACACATTTCCCCCACCACTCACAAATTACTATTATTATTTTTTTTAATATTTTTTAATTTAACTCCAACCAGCGTCCGTGGGAGAACTGGAGTGGATTCCATATCTGGGGTCCCGTGGGGCTGCAGGGGCTGCTTGTGCTGCTGGACAGGCAGGCACGGGCGAACTGACAGAGGAGGTGGCGAGGGAGCTCTGTTCTTACTGCTCAGCTCCCTCGCACACCGCTGAGTGATGCCGGGAGCCGGTCTGACGTCATATTCTGGCTGCCGGCATCACTGAGCAGCGCACAAGGGAGCTGAGCAGAGCTCAGGCTACAGCACTCACTCTCCGCACGACTGCAAATCAAGCTGCTGCCTGCCTCGGGGGGTGCCCATTGGTGGCCAGCCGGCCAGCTCTTGGGCCCCCAGGACACAAGGCTAACAAGGCAGTGACACCCAAAGCAAATGCCTTATTAGCCTTGTGGTGAATACACCGCCGGACACTCTACCAGCGACCTATGGCCGAGTGCCCACAGAGAGGGCTCGACGTGATAGATATAAAAATAGCGAGAGAGAGAGAAATAGCGCTAGATAGATAGACAGACAGATAGATAGATAGCAGCGTTTCTCAGTTAGGGTTCCGCCAATCTCCCTGCTCAGCTCCCTCATGTGCACAGCAGTGATGCTGGAGCCGGAATATGACGTCACTCCAGCTCGGGCATCACTAAGAGGCGCGCGAGGGAGCTGAGCAGGGAGATCTTTGCTTCCTCGCCGCTCGTACGCCATCCTCTCAGCTGCCCCACTGGACCCCAGGGACTCCATGCCAGCACTCCTAAAGGTAGGGGGGCTGGGTGGAGTAAAATGTAAAAAAAAAAAAAAAAAGACTTGTATGTGTGTCTGTTAGGGAGTTTGAATGTGTTTGTGTGTCTGTCAGAGTATATGTGTGTTTGTAGGTGAAAGTGAATGTGTGCTTGTCAGTGAGTGTGCAAGAGTGTATGTGTTTGTCAGTGAGAATGTATCTGTTCTTTTCAGTGAGAGTATATATGTGTTTGTATGTGTGTCTGTAAAAGAGTATGTGTGTTTGTCAGTGAGAGTGTATGTGTGTCTGTAAAAGAGTATGAGTGTTTGTCAGTGAGAGTGTATGTGTGTCTGTAAAAGAGTATGAGTGTTTGTCAGTGAGAGTGTATGTGTGTCTGTCAAAGAGTATGTGGGACAAAAAGGAAAGTGGAAAAACACCCAGCAAACGTAAAAAAATCTTAAAACAACCTAGAAAATATAATCCAGGGAAAACGAATCCTTGGCAGATCTACAATGGTGATAAACATAACATAGCGTAATACAGTATTAAAATACAAAATTGGTGATGTAAGGTAGAAAACTCACAAACGAAAGATGAATCAGGCTTCTCACCCCACCAGAGGAGGGGGTATGTGTGTTTGAGTGTGTCAGTGTGTGTAACTGTGTCTCAAGGTTTGTGTATGTGTCACTGTGTGTATCTAAGTGTGTGTGTGTGTATGTGCCAGTGTGTATCAGTGGGTTTGTATGTGCCTATGTGTGTGTGTGTGTGTGTGTATGTGTCAGTGTGTGTGTATCTGAGTGTATCAGTGTGTGTATGTGCCAGTGTGTACCTGTGGGTGTCAGTGTGTGTATATGTCACTGTGTGTATCTGAGGGTGTGTATTTGTGTGTCAAGATGTGTGTGCCAGTGTATATCTGCGTGTGTGTATCTGTGTTTCAGTGTGTATCTGTGTGCCACTATGTACCTGTGTGTGTATTTGTGAGTCAAGATGTGTTTCAGTGTGTATCTGAGTGTATGTATCTGTGTGTTAAGGTGTGTGTCAGTGTGTATCTGTGTGCCACTATGTGCCAGTGTGTGTGTCAGATACATATACACACACAGATACACACTGACACAGAGATACACGCACTGGCGGATACAAACACAGATATACACACCTTGACACACACCGGCACATACAAACACAGATGCACACACTTTGAAACATAGATACACACACCCTGACACACAGATACATACACACACACACACAGATACACACTGTGTGTCAAGGAGTGTGTATCTGTGTGCCACTATCTGCCAGTGTGTGTGTATCTGTGTGTCAGATTCATACACACTGGCACATATATCAGTATCTGTCAAGATGTGTGTCTTGGGCAGATAGTAACGTGGCTCAGGGTGGGATAGAGCAGATATAACGTGGCTCAGGGTGAGATAGGGCAAGTAGTAATGTGGTTCATGGTGATATAGGGCAGATAGTAACATGGCTTAGGGTAAGATAGGGCAGATAGTAATGTGGTGTTTGGGGTGGCACAGGGCAGTTAGTACCATGGCTCAGGGTGGCACAGGGCAGATAGTACTGTGGCTCAGGGTGGGATAGGGCAGATAGTAACATGGCTCAGGGTGAGGTAGGGCAGATAGTGGCATGGCTAAGGGTTGGTTAGGAAAGATATTACTGTGGCTCAGGGTGGGATAGGTCAGATAGTACCTTGGCTCAGGGTGGGATAGGTCAGATAGTAGCGTGGCTCAGGGTGGCACAGGGCAGATAGTAACATAGCTTAGGGTGAGATAGGGCAGATAGTACTGTGGCTCAGGGTGGTACAGGGCAGTTAGTACCATAGCTCCGGGTGGCACAGGGCAGATAGTACAATGTCTGGGTGGGATAGGGCAGATAGTAACATGGCTCAGGGTGGCACAGGACAGATAGTACTGTGGGACATGGTGAGATAGGGCAGATAGTACCCTTGCTCAAGGTGGCACAGGGCAGATAGTAACGTAGCTCAGGGTAAGATAGGGCAGATAGTACAGTGGCTCAGGGTGAGATAGTGCAGATAGTACTGTGACTCAGGGTGAGATAGGGCAGATAGTACTGTGGCTCAGGGTGAGATAGTGCAGATAGTAACGTGGCTCAGGATGAGTTAGGGTAGATAGTACAGTGGCTCAGGGTGAGATAGTGCAGATAGTAACGTGGCTCAGGATGAGTTAGGGCAGATAGTACAGTGGCTCAGGGTGAGATAGGGTAGATAGTACTGTGGCTCGGGGTGGGATAGGGCAGATAGTACAGTTGCTCAGGATGGGATAGGGCAGATAGTACTGTGGCTCAGGGTGGGATAGGGCAGATAGTACCCTTGCTCAGGGTGGGATAGGGCAGATAGTACTGTGGCTCAGGGTGGGATAGGGCAGATAGTACTGTGACTCGGGGTGGGATAAGGCAGATAGTACAGTCGCTCAGGGTGAGATAGGGCAGATAGTACTGTGGCTCGGGGTGGGATAGGGCAGATAGTACAGTCGCTCAGGATGGGATAGGGCAGATAGTACATTCGCTCAGGATGGGATAGGGCAGATAGTACCCTTGCTCAGGGTGGGATAGGGCAGATAGTACCCTTGCTCAGGGTGGGATAGGGCAGATAGTACTGTGGCTCAGGGTGGGATAGGGCAGATAGTACTGTGGCTCAGGGTGGGATAGGGCAGATAGTACTGTGGCTGAGGGTGGGATAGGGCAGATAGTACTGTGGGTCAGGGTGAGATAGGGCAGATAGTACTGTGGCTCAGGGTGAAATAGGGCAGAGAGTACTGTGACTCAGGGTGAGATAGGGCAGATAGTACTGTGGCTCAGGATGGGATAGGGCAGATAGTACTGTGGCTGAGGGTGGTATAGGGCAGATAGTAACGTGGCTCAGGGTGAGATAGGGCAGATAATACTGTGGCTCAGGGTGGCATAGGGCAGATAGTACTGTGACTCAGAGGTGAGATAGGGCAGATAGTACTGTGGCTCAGGGTGGCATTGGGCAGATAGTACTGTGACTCAGGGTGAGATAGGGCAGATAGTACTGTGGCTCAGGGTGGGATAGGGCAGATAGTACTGTCGCTCAGGGTGGGATAGGGCAGATAGTACTGTGGCTCAGGGTGGGATAGGGCAGATAGTACTGTGGCTCAGGGTGGGATAGGGCAGATAGTACTGTGGCTCATGGTGAGATAGGGCAGATAGTACAGTCGCTCAGGGTGGGATAGGGCAGATAGTACTGTGGCTCGGGGTGGGATAGGGCAGATAGTACTGTGGCTCGGGGTGGGATAGGGCAGATAGTACTGTGGCTCGGGGTGGGATAGGGCAGATAGTACAGTCACTCAGGGTGGGATAGGGCAGATAGTACTATGGCTCAGGGTGGGATAGGGCAGATAGTACTGTGGCTCGGGGTGAGATAGGGCAGATAATACAGTCGCTCAGGGTGGGATAGGGCAGATAGTACTGTGGCTCGGGGTGGGATAGGGCAGATAGTACCCTTGCTGAGGGTGGGATAGGGCAGATAGTACTGTGGCTCAGGGTGAAATAGGGCAGATAGTACTGTGGCTCGGGGTGGGATAGGGCAGATAGTACTGTGGCTCGGGGTGGGATAGGGCAGATAGTACAGTCGCTCAGGGTGGGATAGGGCAGATAGTACTGTGGCTCGGGGTGGGATAGGGCAGATAGTACTGTGGCTCAGGGTGAGATAGGGCGGATAATACAGTCGCTCAGGGTGGGATAGACGGAATGTAGGTACTGTGGCTCGGTGTGGGATAGGGCAGATAGTACTGTGGCCGGTGGGATAGGGCAGATAAGTACAGTCGCTCAGGATGGGATAGGGCAGATAGTACTGTGGCTCAGGGTGGGATAGGGCAGATAGTACCGTTGCTCAGGGTGGGATAGGGCAGATAGTACTGTGGCTCAGGGTGGGATAGGGCAGATAGTACTGTGACTCGGGGTGGGATAAGGCAGATAGTACAGTCGCTCAGGGTGAGATAGGGCAGATAGTACTGTGGCTCGGGGTGGGATAGGGCAGATAGTACAGTCGCTCAGGATGGGATAGGGCAGATAGTACATTCGCTCAGGATGGGATAGGGCAGATAGTACCCTTGCTCAGGGTGGGATAGGGCAGATAGTACCGTGGCTCAGGGTGGGATAGGGCAGATAGTACTGTGGCTCAGGGTGAGATAGGGCAGATAGTACTGTGGCTCAGGGTGGGATAGGGCAGATAGTACTCTGGCTGAGGGTGGGATAGGGCAGATAGTACTGTGGCTCAGGGTGAGATAGGGCAGATAGTACTGTGGCTCAGGGTGGGATAGGGCAGATAGTACTGTGGGTCAGGGTGAGATAGGGCAGATAGTACTGTGGCTCAGGGTGAAATAGGGCAGAGAGTACTGTGGCTCAGGATGGAATAGGGCAGATAGTACTGTGGCTGAGGGTGGGATAGGGCAGATAGTAATGTGGCTCAGGGTGAGATAGGGCAGATAGTACTGTGGCTCAGGGTGGCATTGGGCAGATAGTACTGTGACTCAGGGTGAGATAGGGCAGATAGTACTGTGGCTCAGGGTGGGATAGGGCAGATAGTACTGTGGCTCAGGGTGGGATAGGGCAGATAGTACTGTGGCTCAGGGTGGGATAGGGCAGATAGTACTGTGGCTCAGGGTGAGATAGGGCAGATAGTACTGTGGCTCAGGGTGGGATAGGGCAGATAGTACCCTTGCTCAGGGTGGGATAGGGCAGATAGTACTGTGGCTCAGGGTGAAATAGGGCAGATAGTACTGTGGCTCAGGGTGGGATAGGGCAGATAGTACTGTGGCTCAGGGTGAGATAGGGCAGATAGTACTGTGGCTCAGGGTGGGATAGGGCAGATAGTACCTTTGCTCAGGGTGGGATAGGGCAGATAGTACTGTGGCTCAGGAGTGGGATGGGAGCAGATGGTACTTAGCACTCCCAGGGTGTTAGGATGGGGCAGGAATAGTACTGTGGCTCAGGGTGAATAGGGCAGATAATTTGCACCAGCAGCTCCAGGGTGAGATAGGGCAGATGGTACGCGTCAGGGTGAAATAGGACAGATAGTACTGTGGCTCAGGGTGGCATAGGGCAGATAGTACTGTGGCTCAGGATGGGATAGGGCAGATAGTACTGTGGCTCAGGGTGAGATAGGGCAGATAGTGCTGTGGCTCAGGGTGGGATAGGGCAGATAGTACTGTGACTCAGGGTGAGATAGGGCAGATAGTACTGTGGCTTGGGGTGGGATAGGGCAGATAGTACTGTGGCTTGGGGTGGGATAGGGCAGATAGTACTTTGGCTCAGGGTGAAATAGAGCAGATAGTACTGTGGCTCAGGGTGGCATAGGGCAGATAGTACTGTGGCTCGAGGTGGGATAGGGCAGATAGTACTGTGGCTCAGGTTGGGATAGGGCAGATAGTACAGTCGCTCAGGGTGGGATAGGGCAGATAGTACAGTCGCTCAGTGTAGGATAGGGCAGATAGTCAGATAGTTAGTGGGAACTATTTGGATTTTCTTGACGCATGATGTCCTAATGCAAAAATTGAGGATGTCCTGCATTGTTTAATGGAGTCAATCTCAGGGACATTGCAGGAAGCGCCTCTAGAGGCAGTTTTAGCAATGTAACCATTGCAGTTTCTCTGAAACATGTTTTACATTGCTGGGTTAAGGGGGACGTTGCACCTAGACCGCCTCAATGAGAGGAAGTAACCAGGGTGCCTATTGTGTGCCTTGAAGGCCAATAAAGCCGAAACGTTAATCATTTGATAAGTCAGATATGCTGTCAGTTTGGCTACTCTGGACGAAATTGTAAATTCGCTTTAAATTCACCTAAAATTCTCACTTTAATAAATATCCCTGTTATTGTTTGTTTTTGATAGAAGTAAACATTCTCAGCAGCTGATAGAAATTCCGAATGAGCTGATTTAAATATGATATTAATCACGGAGCAACTTATATCAAGCCATGTAAATTCCTCCCATCACGCTTAACATTTGATAAATTAATCATTTTTTCGCTTATTAAAATGTATGTGTTTATATTTATTTGTGATATCAAATTCAAAATGAAGAAAACATATTCCAGTGTATTTTCTCTTTGGAATTTATGTTAATTCACACAGTTTTGTTCAATGACGCTGCTAACCTGGTTTTATCATTTGGAGACCACACACGTTGGCTTGTTTACACTCAGAAATACACAGTCTTCTCACATCATGTGGTCCGGCAGAGTGATGATATATACAGAGGTCTGGGCTCCCACGGGAAGTATAAGGAAATATTTAACATGCTTATTAATACGTGCTGTATATACATATATATATTAGAGAATAAACAAAGAGCTCTGATTAAAGAAAGGCTGATATTTAATTACAATGTATCCTTATATGTAGCATTTCCAAATACGTATATATTTACATGCCACAGCCCTCCAGGATTTCAATAACAGATGTGCCTAACTCCTTTGCCGGGATTAATGGGAAACTCCAGACCCCTAAAGCACTTAATCTTACTGAAAAGCTTTATGTGTGAAGAGTGTGCCCTCTTTTTTTTATTCTACAAAATGTGTAGATTTCAAGAAATTGGCACTCTTATAAATGAACCTAGTCAAACTCTCCTGGCTGTCAAACAGACAACGGGTCCTGTTACTTCCTAGTTTGTTTAGCTCAGTGGAGCTAAACTCAAGAGGCAGCAATTGCCCAGAGCACCTGCTATGCAAAGACGTCTCAGTGAGCTGCATTAGTAAGTCTGTGATTGGACAACCACAGAAAGTCTGGGCAGGCTTAGTAGAGGAGGGCTTGCAAAGGCTGCAGAGAAGAGATCTGCAGAATATGCCATCTATTTTAAGATATAACCCCAATAAAAAAAGCATAACTGAATACATGCAAGTTTTAACTTGGGGTATATCTACTAAGTAGTGATTTTAATATATTTAGAATTTGGGCACTCAAGTGTCCCTTTAAGAATACCTGTGCAGTAGCATAGTTGTAGGTGTCCCTTACCTTTAAGAATACTGTAGCACCATTCAGCTGAGTTTCTAACGATTCCCTGACTTGATGAATCTAAGCTATGTGATGACTAGTTAAGGTCAAGGAGGAGTTTGAACACAGTCAGAAATAATTCTCCCCACCCTTCCTCTCACAAATTCAGGTGTTAGCAGCTTGTCCATCTAATCTTATTATAGCTCAGTTGATAGTACAATGGGATCCATGCTCTTTGAAGACCAGAGACAGACAGGTTGACTTGTCTTGTCTAAAGTGTGGGCAGTTGTGAGCAGTTTATCCAGGCCAAGCTATATCATTCACCTCTTTCTTTTAAGCTGTCCTACCCCTCATTATGTTTGCAAATCTGCTAAACAAACAGTTACCTGATCTAACCGGCGTTCTTGTGCCCAGTGTTAGCACCAGTACCAGCTCCCGTAACAGTAAATGTCTACGTTTCCAGCAGATAGAGTCCTTCTACAGCAAAGAACATCTGGCCTAGCAGTAAACCAGGTGCTGGTCAAAATGCTTCCATAACCAAAGCTCCTTCTAAAGTTTCACTTAGGGTGTTTGTGAAAATTATTCTTAGTTTCCAGAGGAGAGGAAGATATAGAGACGTTGCCCGTCGTCAAAAGAGGACTACGTCTTTGTACTGTAGCCCAGCTTTACCCCATGGCCACACTATGTCTACACACCATGACTTGGCTTTATAAACGCCTCACTCAGAACCAATCTGGTGGTCATTAACAGAATTATTTAATTGTTTCTTAAATCATTTGTTGCTGGTGAGGGACTGAAAACAGATATCGGTTCCCACCATTAGTAAAAGGAATTAATGATGAAATAAAGGAGTGTCGCCCCAATCAAATGAGCATTTTTACTGACGGTATATTCACACCGGTGGAAAATGAAATAGAATAAAATCTATCTTTCATCTGTCTGTCTGTCAGCATGCTGTAACACATACGCCCAATATATACATTGTTTGAGTTGAATTTCTGTCTAATGGGGAATAAATAGTCCAGTGTGTGGGCCGAGTGAATATTTATTTATTGTTTGGTTTGAATTCAATATGTCTGTGTTAAATTAAAACCACGCACAGCCACATACCACATGTAGGCATTGATGTACACAGACAAATACATGTTTACCCTGTGTATACACAAACTGTATGGGGATTCTGCGCTCTGACCCAAATGCAGATGTCTCACAAAGCATTTTTATCCAGCGGGAGAGACTTGCATTGTGGGTGGCTATAAAGGATCTTCAGGTCAGCGAAGTTTAACCACTAACACCAATCCGTCCTCTCAAATAAAAATAGCAAGCGTTCTGTACCCTTACAGGCAGCAGTAAACTAAACACACATGTTGGGAGCACAGGACCCTGGATCGTGAGAAGGGCTTTCATCTGTCGTTGGCAGCTTCGGGAAAAGACATGAACCTTAATGCAGAACCACACCGCATTGACATTATTTATGAACGGACATTAGCAATTATTTCCCTCATTACGCTCCCATGGAGCCTGGACGTTTGATGGGGTAAAGGGTCACGGAAACACTACTTTTTATTTCAACACCCGCCAAAGGCACCCAGAGAGGAAAAAATGCTGAATTTATGTTTTTGATGTTTTATAGGATATTTATCCCAGTAAACAAGATGTGTTTCATGACTGAGCTGAGGAACGCGTGTCTTTATTTTGCTTGCTTATCCAAAGATGTTGATTTTTCCTATAATTCCCCGTCCCTCAACCCCCAGTCACATCAACGTGGGAAGTGGATGCTATGTTGACATCTGCAGAGTCCCGTCTTCATGTCCTGCTGTCATCTGCTGGAATTAAAGTACTTCAAGGTCCAGCAATTTGGGGCTTTCGCTCGGTCCTTGCTTGGTATCAGGTGGTCCCCAAATACAACTTAATAAACCATAAACTAAATTGAATCTTCAATGATAATTCATAGATTGGGACTCGTTTGAGCAGGGTGTTCTTTGACTCTTGTCTCTGGTCATGTTTGTATGTCCATTACGTATTGTCAAATATCCCCAATTCTATCATTGTAAAGCGCTACGGAATATGTCAGCTATATATAAATTGACATACTAATAATAATACTAATCTACAGCATACCTTGTTAAAACCACATAATAACTCTATTTCTGAACCCCATAAACCTTTGCCTACCTATTTGCTGAACCCCAGAATTCTAGATCAGCGGAAGAGAAGACTGTTAGCTGGACCCTGTAATTCTAGATCAGTGTGAATGAAGACAGATATGCAGAATCCTGGAATTCTAGATCAGTGAGAGTGAAGATCTGACTTCTGCTGATCTAGAATTCCAGGATCCACCATACCTGCCTTCACTCCCACTGATCTAGAATTCCAGGATCCAGCCTATCTGCCTTCACTCTCGCTGATCTAGAATTCCAGGATCCAGCCTATCTGCCTTCACTCTCACTGATCTAGAATTCCAGATTCCAGCCTATCTGCCTTCACTCTCACTGATCTAGAATACCAGGATCCAGCATATCTGCCTTCACTCCCGCTGATCTAGAATTCCAGGATCCAGCATATCTGCCTTCACTCCCGCTGATATAGAATTCCAGGATCCAGCATTTCTGCCTTCACTCTCACTGATCTAGAATTACAGGATCCAGCATATCTGCCTTCACTCTCACTGAGCTAGAATTCTGGGATCCAGCATATCTGCCTTAACTTGGAGGGTGTGAGAGTGACATGATTAGGAGGGTTGGGGGTGAGGTGGCTGTGACGGGGGATAGAAGGGGGTGGTGGGGCTGTGACAGCTCCGCCGGGTGTGAGCTGTAGACCACGTGGTTAGTCTTGCGATCTCCAGGCAGAGCATTGCTATGGTAACCCGCTCTGAAAGGCTGGAGCTAGCGAGACACCTCAGTCTGCAGACTGATTGGAGGGGCCTTGCACCCGGCAGCATAAAGGGCAAGCCGCCGGGCCCCCTCCTATGTCGAGTCCTCGGTCATAGACTGAAGACCCGACATGTGAGTCTGCCCTAAGGTAATTTAGGCGGCCTGCGAGGCCCCAGACAGCGTGAGGCATTAGGTGGCTGCCTAAATCATCTAATTAGAGTGCCGCCTCTGACCTTCACACTCGCTGATCTAGAATTACAGGGTCCAGCATATCTGCCTTCACTCCTGCTGACCTAGAATTCTAGGATCCAGTATATATCCCATTGTACAGCGTTATGGAATTTGCTGGCGCTATATAA
Source organism: Pelobates cultripes (assembly GCA_933207985.1). Classification (NCBI taxonomy): domain Eukaryota; kingdom Metazoa; phylum Chordata; class Amphibia; order Anura; family Pelobatidae; genus Pelobates; species Pelobates cultripes. The sequence continues at coordinate 9,485,814 of OW240919.1, forward strand.
ATAATAATATTAATAATTTCTGCCTTCACTCTTGCTGATCTCGAATTCTAGTTTCCAACATATTTGCCTTCACACCCTCTGATCTAGAATTGCAGGATCCAGCATATCTGAATTCACTACCGCTAAAGAGTGAGAATGAGAATTCTGGATCAGCGGGAGTGAAACCAGTTACGCTGGACCCTGGAATTCTAGATCAGTGAGAGTGAAGGCAGAAATTCTGGATCCTGGAATTCTAGATCAGTGAGAGTGAAGACAGATATGCTGGATCCTGCAATTCTAGATCAGCGAGAGTGAAGCAGATATACTGGATCCTGGAATTCTAGATCAGTGAGAGTGGAGGCAGATAGGCTGGATCCTGGAATTCTAGATCAATGAGAGTGAAGGCAGATATGCTGGATCCTGGAATTCTAGATCAGTAATAGTGAAGGCAGAAATGCTGGATCCTGGAATTCTAGATCAGCGGGAGTGAAGGCAGATAGGCTGGGTCCTGGAATTCTAGATCAGCAGGAGCGAAGGCAGATAGGCTGGATCCTGGAATTCTAGATCAGTGGGAGTGAAGACAGATATGCTGGATCCTGTATTTCTAGATCAGTGTGAGTGAAGGCAGATAGGCTAGATCCTGGAATTCTAGATCAGAAGGAGTGAAGACAGATATGCTGGATCCTGGAATTCTAGATCAGTGGGAGTGAAGGCAGATAGGCTGGAATCTGGAATTCTAGATCAGTGAAGGCAGATATGCTGGATCATGGAATTCTAGATCAATGAGAGTGAAGGCAGATAGGCTGGATCCTGGAATTCTATATCAGCGGGAGTGAAGGCAGATATGCTGGATCCTGGAATTCTAGATCAGCGGGAGTGAAGGCAGATAGGCTGGATCCTGGAATTCTACATCAGAAGGAGTGAAGACAGATAGGCTGGATCCTGGAATTCTAGATCAGAAGGGTGAAGACAGATATGCTGGATCTTGAATTCTAGATCAGTGAGAGTGAAGGTAGATATGCTGGATCCTGGAATTCTAGATCAGAAGGAGTGAAGACAGATATGCTGGATCCTGGAATTCTAGATCAGCGGGAGTGAAGGCAGATAGGCTGGATCCTGGAATTCTAGATCAGAAGGAGTGAAGACAGATAGGCTGGATCCTGGAATTCTAGATCAGCGGGGGTGAAGGCAGATATGCTGGCTTCTGGAATTCTAGATCAGTGAGAGTGAAGGCAGATAGGCTGGATCCTGGAATTCTAGATCAGAAGGAGTGAAGACAGATATGCTGGATCCTGGAATTCTAGATCAGCGGGAGTGAAGGCAGATAGGCTGGATCCTGGAATTCTAGATTGGGGGGAGTGAAGGCAGATAGGCTGGAATCTGGAATTCTAGATCAGTGAGAGTGAAGGCAGATATGCTGGATCATGGAATTCTAGATCAGCGAGAGTGAAGGCAGATATGGTGGATCCTGGAATTCTAGATCAGCGGGAGTGAAGGCAGATATGCTGGATCCTGGAATTACAGATCAGCAGGAGTGAAGGCAGATAGGCTGGATCCTGGATTTCTAGATCAGTGTAAGTGAAGGCAGATAGGCTAGATCCTGGAATTCTAGATCAGAAGGAGTGAAGACAGATATGCTGGATCCTGGAATTCTAGATCAGTGGGAGTGAAGGCAGATAGGCTGGAATCTGGAATTCTAGATCAGTGAAGGCAGATATGCTGGATCATGGAATTCTAGATCAATGAGAGTGAAGGCAGATAGGCTGGATCCTGGAATTCTATATCAGCGGGAGTGAAGGCAGATATGCTGGATCCTGGAATTCTAGATCAGCGGGAGTGAAGGCAGATATGCTGGATCCTGGAATTCTACATCAGTGAGAGTGAAGGCAGATAGGCTGGATCCTGGAATTCTAGATCAGAAGGAGTGAAGACAGATATGCTGGATCCTTGAATTCTAGATCAGTGAGAGTGAAGGTAGACATGCTGGATCCTGGAATTCTAGATCAGTGAGAGTGAAGGCAGATAGGCTGGATTCTGGAATTCTAGATCAGTGAGAGTGAAGGCAGATAGGCTGGAATCTGGAATTCTAGATCAGTGAGAGTGAAGGCAGATATGCTGGATCCTGGAATTCTAGATCAGCGGGAGTGAAGGCAGATATGCTGGATCCTGGAATTATAGATCAACAGGAGTGAAGGCAGATAGGCTGGATCCTGGAATTCTAGATCAGTGTGAGTGAAGGCAGATAGGCTGGATCCTGGAATTCTAGATCAGAAGGAGTGAAGAGAGATATGCTGGATCCTGGAATTCTAGACCAGCGAGACTGAAGGCAGATAGGCTGGATCCTGGAATTCTAGATCAGCGAGAGTGAAGGCAGATATGCTGGATTCTGGAATTCTAGATCAAAAGGAGTGAAGACAGGCTGGATCCTGGAATTCTAGATCAGTGAGAGTGAAGGCAGATATGGTGGATCCTGGAATTCTAGATCAGTGAGAGTGAAGGTAGATAGGCTGGATCCTGGAATTCTAGATCAGAGAGAGTGAAGACAGATATGTTGGATCCTGGAATTCTAGATCAGAAGGAGTGAAGGCAGATAGGCTGGATCCTGGAATTCTAGATCAGTGGGAGTGAAGGCAGATAGGCTGGATTCTGGAATTCTAGATCTGTGAGAGTGATGGCAGATATGCTGGATCCTGGAATTCTAGATCAGAAGGAGTGAAGACAGATATGCTGGATCCTGGAATTCTAGATCAGAAGGAGTGAAGACAGATAGGCTGGATCCTTGAATTCTAGATCAGTGATAGTAAAAGTAGACATGCTGGATCCTGGAATTCTAGATCAGTGAGAGTGAAGGCAGATAGGCTGGATCCTGGAATTCTAGATCAGTGAGAGTGAAGGCAGATAGGCTGGATCCTGGAATTCTAGATCAATGAGAGTGAAGGCAGATAGGCTGGATCCTGGAATTCTAGATCAGAAGGAGTGAAGACATATATGCTGGATCCTGGAATTCTAGATCGGTGAGAGTGAAGGTAGATATGCTGGATCCTTTAATTCTAGATCAGTGAGAGTGAAGGCAGATAGCCTGGATCCTGGAATTCTAGATCAGTGAAAGTGAAGGCAGATAGGCTGGATCCTGGAATTCTAGATCAGTGAGAGTGAAGGCAGATATGTTGGATCCTGGAATTCTAGATCAGCGAGAGTGAAGGCAGATATACTGGATCCTGGAATTCTAGATCAGTGAGAGTGAAGGCAGATATGCTGGATCCTGGAATTCTAGATCAGTGAGAGTGAAGGCTGGATCCTGGAATTCTAGATCAGTGAGAGTGAAGGCAGATATGGTGGATCCTGGAATTCTAGATCAGTGAGAGTGAAGGCAGATAGGCTGGATCCTGGAATTCTAGATCAGAGAGAGTGAAGACAGATATGCTGGATCCTGGAATTCTAGATCAGCGAGAGTGAAGGCAGATAGGCTGGATCCTGGAATTCTAGATCAGCGAGAGTGAAGGCAGGTATGCTGGATCCTGGAATTCTAGATCAGAAGGAGTGAAGGCAGATAGGCTGGATCCTGGAATTCTAGATCAGTGGGAGTGAAGGCAGATAGGCTGGATTCTGGAATTCTAGATCTGTGAGAGTGATGGCAGATATGCTGGATCCTGGAATTCTAGATCAGAAGGAGTGAAGACAGATATGCTGGATCCTGGAATTCTAGATCAGAAGGAGTGAAGACAGATAGGCTGGATCCTTGAATTCTAGATCAGTGATAGTAAAAGTAGACATGCTGGATCCTGGAATTCTAGATCAGTGAGAGTGAAGGCAGATAGGCTGGATCCTGGAATTCTAGATCAGTGAGAGTGAAGGCAGATAGGCTGGATCCTGGAATTCTAGATCAATGAGAGTGAAGGCAGATAGGCTGGATCCTGGAATTCTAGATCAGAAGGAGTGAAGACAGATATGCTGGATCCTGGAATCTAGATCAGTGAGAGTGAAGGTAGATATGCTGGATCCTTTAATTCTAGATCAGTGAGAGTGAAGGCAGATAGCCTGGATCCTGGAATTCTAGATCAGTGAAAGTGAAGGCAGATAGGCTGGATCCTGGAATTCTAGATCAGTGAGAGTGAAGGCAGATATGTTGGATCCTGGAATTCTAGATCAGCGAGAGTGAAGGCTGGATCCTGGAATTCTAGATCAGTGAGAGTGAAGGCAGATATGGTGGATCCTGGAATTCTAGATCAGTGAGAGTGAAGGCAGATAGGCTGGATCCTGGAATTCTAGATCAGAGAGAGTGAAGACAGATATGCTGGATCCTGGAATTCTAGATCAGCGAGAGTGAAGGCAGATAGGCTGGATCCTGGAATTCTAGATCAGCGAGAGTGAAGGCAGGTATGCTGGATCCTGGAATTCTAGATCAGTGAGAGTGAAGGCAGATAGGCTGGATCCTGGAATTCTAGATCAGTGAGAGAGAAGACAGATATGTTGGATCCTGGAATTCTAGATCAGTAATAGTGAAGACAGATATGCTGGATCCTGGAATCCTAGATCAGAAGGAGTGAAGGCAGATAGGCTGGATCCTGGAATTCTAGATCAGTGAGAGTGAAGGCAGATATGTTGGATCCTGGAATTCTAGATCAGAAGGAGTGAAGACAGATATGCTGGATCCTGGAATTCTAGATCAGCGGGCGTGAGGGCAGATAGGCTGGATCCTGGAATTCTAGATCAGAAGGAGTGAAGACAGATATGCTGGATCCTTGAATTCTAGATCAGTGAGAGTAAAGGTAGACATGCTGGATCCTGGAATTCTAGATCAGTGAGAGTGAAGGCAGATAGGCTGGATCCTGGAATTCTAGATCAGTGAGAGTGAAGGCAGATAGGCTGGATCCTGGAATTCTAGATCAATGAGAGTGAAGGCAGATAGGCTGGATCCTGGAATTCTAGATCAGAAGGAGTGAAGACAGATATGCTGGATCCTGGAATTCTAGATCAGTGAGAGTGAAGGTAGATATGCTGGATCCTTTAATTCTAGATCAGTGAGAGTGAAGGCAGATAGCCTGGATCCTGGAATTCTAGATCAGTGAAAGTGAAGGCAGATAGGCTGGATCCTGGAATTCTAGATCAGTGAGAGTGAAGGCAGATATGTTGGATCCTGGAATTCTAGATCAGCGAGAGTGAAGGCAGATATACTGGATCCTGGATTTCTAGATCAGTGAGAGTGAAGGCAGATATGCTGGATCCTGGAATTCTAGATCAGTGAGAGTGAAGGCTGGATCCTGGAATTCTAGATCAGAGAGAGTGAAGACAGATATGTTGGATCCTGGAATTCTAGATCAACGAGAGTGAAGGCAGATAGGCTGGATCCTGGAATCCTAGATCAGTGAGAGTGAAGGCCTATTTATTGTAAACCTATCTAGCAAACATTACTACATAAGAAAAGGTCTGCACACAGTTTAATCTCCTATGTCTATTGCTCCTTATTTCAGGAGGTGGAGGTTATGTTTTCAGCCATATTCAGATACAGAGAGGCGGCATGTGGCTGGTAGGTTTTGCTGTACAGGTGTGAATAGCACTGTGTATATATCATGTGTCTGTGTTTAGACTACACCTATCAATGCTGCAGTGTGTGTATCGGTGTTACTGTATGGAATGGCTTTACTGGGGATCACATTGAGTATCAGTTAGTGAGTTTATCAGCCAGCGGACGGTTTTCTTTAGTGTTTATTTGTATATATATTATGATGTATTTTGCCAAATGTAGATTCTCTGCTACAATTATACTGTCAGTGAGTATGTTTTGCTCAGTCCGATCAGGATTAGTTACTAAGGTGTGAATTGTCTGCAGAGCAAACTGAATGCAACGAGGATTTCAAATTACAGGCCAAACCGGGAACAGCTGACAAAAAATTACTAAATTTGGCTTATTTTAAAAATCATTTCACAATTTAGTGAATAGCTCTTTGTGAGTCTGCTCCTCCCGGAATCTCACTCTGGGTTTGTTCATTAAACTCAGAATCACAGCAAATTGAAATCAAATTACAAAAATGTAATCTGGAAAAATTCTCAAACTCTCCTACAGCTTGGCTACGTTAGATTGAATTTCGCCATTCATCATTCATTTCATTACAATTTGTAGTTTAAAGAATAGACTCCTTCGCTTTCAATGGCGTCTTGTCGTCTGCGCTTAGCGTTCGTAGAGCAGACTGGTTAATCTTGCGCACCGTCACAATTTATTTAACCCAAACAATTACAGGAATTTATCAAAAGCAAGTTATTATTTCAGAGTCTAGTTGTATAAACGCTAATTTAGTCAATTTAGGTTTATTGTGTAAACCGTTTGGAACGATATAACTCACATACTATAACAACATCCGGGCATTGAGAAAGACATTAACGTATGTCGAGGAAGAGGATTTCAGAATGCATCCATCACTGGTAAAATCCTATCCCCTCGGGTCAAAACAATAAGATCATTTTTACTGAAGAATATGTTCATTTCAGTTACAATTTTGATAAAAGTCAGTATGTGTTAAATTGCTTGGAATGTGTAAAAACAGCACAGAATTTGTTACATTGAGCTCAAATCCTGCAAATTCTTATTTTTCAGATTTTAAAAATACAGCAATATGGGGAAGCTGAGATCAGATCTTTAGATCACTGACATACAGTTCATCACTGTTTATTAGAGAGACATTTATAAAGGTGCAGCCAGGGTTAGGGGTCGAATCAGGGCGTAAACTACTGTACCCCCTGTTCAGAGTTAAGGGACAGGTATTCATAGTTAGAGCTATTTGAAGGGTTCACAACACCCCACTGTAGACTGCCCTCAGGATTAGAGTGCTATACTGACATACGCTCTGGTTAAAGAGGGGGTTAGCTACCTCCTAAACCTGTTGTCTTAGTTTAAGGTTGGGCTGTACACAGAGGATTTTGGTTATAGACAAGAACTCAGATTATTATTATTATTGTATTATTTATATAGTGCCATCACATTCTGTAGCGCTGTGCAATGGGTTAAATCTCACTTGGGCAAAGACCTACTGAGGAAACCCATCCACCAATCCTTAGCTAAAATTAATCTAATGGATGAGTTACATATTTGACAAATTATCAAATCATCTGACATCACCATGAAAGTGAGGCGTGCAAATGCTAAGGGCAGCCCATGTCAACCCAGAGTGTTTGAAGCGATATTGTATCACATTGAGCAGCTTCATTGCAAACCTCCTGCATTGCCATGGAAACCTGGTCGTTTGTATTGCATTGCCGATCAAACTTCACCTGTGTTAATGAAAAACTAGTTTTATGGTTAGATGATCTGTGAAAGTATCAAACAAGCTTGTCTTATCTACACTAAAAAGCAGAATTGGAAACCTAGAATGTGACGGCAGATAAGAACCATTCGGCCCATCTAGTCTGCCCAATTTTCTAAATACTTTCTTTAGTCCCTGGCCTTATCTTACAGTTAGGATAGCCTTATGCCTATCTCATGCATGCTTAAACTCCTTTACTGTGTTAACCTCTACCACTTCAGCTGGAAGGCTATTCCATGCATCCACTACCCTCTCAGTAGAGTAATACTTCCTGATATTATTTTTAAACCTTTGCCCCTCTAATTTAAGACTATGTCCTATCGTGTTTTAAGCGATTGTCTCAGAATATTATATCTCACCTTGGGAATGTAGTAGGCTTGTCCAATTAACACGACACGGTACTAATACAAGAGTAGTGGACATGATGAGATACTTTGCCCAACGTGTCCTACAAATGATAAATATTATTTATTGTTTCCTGTACTGCAGTATTTAACCAGCACTGAATTTATCTATACATTGTCAGTGTGTACGTGTGTAGATGCCAGGCAGGTGATTAGTCTCCCCAGGTTTCCTTTCTATATTAAATTGATACACTGTGTATTGTGTTTCAATGTGTGACCCTGTGGGATATTCACAGCAAGCTCTGTAATGTACCTTGACATGAGCAGCACATGGTCACAGATGACAAATGTCTCCCTCTGCTGGTCACAAACTATGCTCACACTATAGCATCCATCCATTCATTCAAGAATTCTATGAATAGGTGTATAAAGTCATTTTTGCCTTTCCCCCACAGATTTGACTAATTTATCTCTAATGTATTTTTGTTATGCAACAGAAAAATGCAATTTCCTGACGCAGAAAACTAAAATACATAATCTTAATTTCTTGCAATAAATATAGACTTCAGAGACCCTGCAGTATAGTGACAGTAATTATACCTGGTTTTATAGAGCACTTAATAACCCCTCCATAAATCATAGAATTCCCCAGTGTTATAAGTGGCAGATTATAATCATGTTGATATTTTGTAACGATTAATTAAAGAAGAGCTGGTTATATGATAAACAAATGTAGGTGCGTGATCACATAATGTCTGTCTGTATGTCTATCTATCTGTCTGTCTATGTGTGTGTGTCTGTCTGTCTGTCTATCCGCTGTCTGTCTGTCTATCATAACAGCCCTTGTAACCTCTTGATTTGTACGCCCAAGGTGCCATGGTGATTACCTGTAAGGCACGTCAACACATTGTACAGCGCTGTGGAATATGTTGCCGCTTTATAAATGATTATTGTTTGTCATTCATTGTGGTATCATTAGTATATAATCACACAGCGCAGACAGTCGTGCGTGTGTGAATGTTTGTGTGTTTGTGTGCTTGTATGTGTGTGTAGAGTATGTATTTATAAATTATAATGTCTATATATCAGAGTATACCTTAAATATATCGCAGAAGAATTTTTAAATCTTTTATTTAGTCAGAGTTATATACCGAAGAATGAATTATTATTTTTTTCAAAATTGGAAAAAGTCTGCTATGTTTTCAATATTGTCCAAAAAGTTGAAATTCACATTTAATTTCCAATAATTAACTCTTTCATAAATAAACTGTGTATGTTTTCATTAGTGCCTTGTCTCACATTTCAAATATTCTAAAAATGAAAACAGTATTAAAATAATTGAAATAATGTAATTTAAACCCATTTGATAACATCGCGAAATATGTCGATTAAAAATAAATAATATTAATAATCTGCCAATTACAGCCCAGGCTGCCGAGACAACGATGTTAAATAATAATTTCAAATAAAAGACAACAGACATAAAGGATAAGAGTCAATTTCTTGTCAGAATCCTGCCATCTGGGTGATACAAGAAGTTTAAATAAATCAATCATTCTTGGTTAAATTGCTGCAAGCTGGGGAAAAAATGGTAAAAGTTGCAAATTGTAGTTTGTGACACATTGTTTGTGCAGGGGATGTGATGTGTGTGAAATGAAGCATTTAGTGGGTGGGGGAGCAGGGGAGGGTGAGAGGGGCCAGGCTTTTTACAGAAATACACACAACCCTAACATAAATAATCAGTCTCAACTCTGCAAATCGTGTTCTATAAACAGATGTCTGAAAAAAATCAACTGGGAAAAAAAGAAAAGGTTTAGCTCAGAGAAGTCCTGGAGTTTCCATGTTCAAAAACAACAAACGTTTCATTTTTGATCATAAACATTGTATCAAGTAGACATTTCTTCACAATCTATAGCACACACACAGACACACACACACACAGACACACACACACAGACAGAGAGAGAGAGAGAGAGAGAAGGGGCTTTCACATGGCCCTGGGTGACTTGATTAAACTTCCTAGTTGGTGTCAAAATAACTCTTTAAATTCAATCTTTGTTTTCTTTTGCAAAAACAAAACAAAACTAACAAAACACACATCATAACAAACACAGGATAAAATACAAACTATTTGCCAAACATACAATAAACAGTCCATATAGGTATTTTTGTGTGTGTGTGGGGGTTGTGTGTGTGTGTGTGGGTTGTGTGTGTGTGTGTGTGTGTGGGGTTGTGTGTTTTTGTCTTTTTCCTTACAAAAGCCTGGATTGCAGCTGTCTATGCAGCCCCTGTCACATTGCTCTGCTAAGTAAGAGGTGAGGGGGTATGTGCAGGGGTGGGGGCTGTTTGGACAGAGCAGGGTGGTAAGAAATTTGTAGCATTTGGAGGTCTGTAGAGCAGAATTCCTGTAAAAGTTGAGCGGCTCCTCTGTTTAAGCCCCCCCTCCCCTGTCCCCTCATTGATTTGAGAGAGGGCTGCCTGGGTGGTCTCTCTCCCTTCTTCACTTTGCTGAGCTGTTGCCTAGCAGCTAATAATAAGCCCTGTTTGTAGAGTAATTTGCCTCTTCCTTGGCCAATGGCAGCCTGATCTGGCTGAATCCAGCCTCCTCCCCTCTCATCATCTGTCTCTCTCCTTTTCAGGGAGTGTAAAGGGTGGATGTGAGTGCAGATTCTGGGAACCAGGAGACCCTGCACTCAGGACTGAGCTCTATCCAACTCACACTGCATCCTGATTACCGGGACTGGCTTTCAGCTCTTTTACTCATTCACATTTTGGGAGATTTTTTTCAGCTCCCATACATTCACCATTTCCACCTTTTTCCACCTAAATTTGCCCAAATCCCTCCATCAGCACTGGATAGCATGAAGAACACCCAGGGTTCTATGGATTTACCCACCTAGATGGAGACCTTCACAGCTGCCCCTCATCTCTTTACATGGATTAATCTGTGTTGATTGTCTACCTACGTCGGTGGTCGGTGGCCTGTATCTTGGACACATCCTACTTGTGTGTTAACCCCATTCCTCCTTTGTGCTCTGGGATCCCAATGGCCTCCGTGCCCCCCATAGTGGGGGAAGGTGGGTTTGTAGAGTTACCCCCTGGGTACAAAGCACCTCACCCCACTGCTGCCAACTCTGACCTGCTCAGGAGACCTAGTTACTGCCATGCTGCCTATGCACTCAAACAAATTGCCAGGGTAAGTACCAATGTGTGGGCACATTTAATGCCCCCTTCTATTATCTGTCATTAGAAAGGTGTCACTATAACATTGCCCAAAACATGCAGTGTATATTGTGGGGTGAAATAATTGTGGGGTTTCTGATTATATTATGGGGTGACACTGTTATAGTGATAACTATTCAGTGATTTAATGATTGTATCATACACACAGCCAGGCTATAGTGACATCTCTAACCTGCAGAGCTTACAATCTATGTACTGTTCAGTGCATGCCCTCCCAACACTGTATCACAATACACCCAGGCAGATATTAAATGTGCAGTTGTTGATATTATAATATTCCTTGCCAAAGAAGCTGACAGCCTCACCCAAAACTAATATTACAAAGCGCACCAAAAGAGCAGCATGTGTTTGGCAAAAACAGTCTGAGTTATGAATGATGTGGGTTTTGTCAATTTTCTGAAAATGATTGATTTTTATTTCTCATAAAATTTAATAATTTCTGACTGTTTCTCATAATAAAGTGGGAATGGGACTGTGAAGCAATTGACAAGGAATTGAAATTTTAGGCCAAAATAATCAAACGGAGAAAATTATCCAACTTTTCTAGTTACCGTTTCCACCTACTTTGGCCTGATGTTACCTATTCCCTTGTTAATTCTCCTTAACGCCCAGTTTAGTGAATACGACCCATCATCTCTCTGGGAATGTTAGTAGAATTGCATGTTACAAGCCTCTGGGGTGAAAGGAGTGATTTCCCACACACCGAGTGAGCGGATTTTGGGCAGATCTTGTTCCCCTCACTGTTTCCATTCCTGGGTGGTGACTGCTGGCTTGCCTTATTCTCTTACCCCTTTCAGAGAGAGCAGTCCCCAGATCCATGGAGTAGGAGGAGAGGGGAGAATTAATCTCAGATCAGACTGGAAAGTAAAAATTCACACGCCCTCAGCTCATACATTGTTAGGTTTAGATGTCACTGGCCTGAAGAGCTTACACTCTAATAGGTGTATATTGTTTGTGTTAAATCGTGTGCTTTGTGCTGTCATTAAGGAGCCAGATCCATGATAGCATGGCGACCAGTGTTTTAACAGGTAGAATGCCAACTGTGCCATGCAAACATGACCCTTGACCTCTTGACCTTGCCTGGGATTAGAGTGACACCCGGTCCATGTAGTTATAGCCAGGAGGGAAGCGGACGGTGGCAGCTCGTTAATAAAAGCTGCGGATGTTGGCTATAGAGTTACTGACAATTGCATTAAAATGTCTTTATTCAGGTGGGAGGTCAGTGCGTAATTTGGCTGTAAGGGGCTCTGCTGCCCCACACCCACTCCCACATTTGTTCATCCATTTGGCACTGGGGCCATCGAGGCACTCTGCATGTACCCTGCTATATTTCACTCATTGGTTTTCGGAGAGCAACACCTGTGACATAAGAGAGACCGTTCCTGTCAGTGTGTGCGTGGCGGGGGTATGAATTGATAGGTTTGTGTAGTGTATCCCCTCCAGACACGGATGGGATTATTATTATTGGTATTTATATAGCGCCAGCTTTACAATAAGAGGGGAATGGCAATAATCTGCTCTGTGGGCATTGCTGAGCCTGTGCCACCTGAGCAGGCGGCTCCCTCCCCTACCCACAGGATGCTAGCTGCTCCCTTCCCTTGGTAGCTGTGTGGTTGGCGCCGTATCAGTTTTCCAGCCACAGGGCACTGGCAGCTTCTGGCTGCAGCCACAAAAATGTGGGAAAATTCACTTTGGTTTCTGCCTAACGTTCACCCTTTGTTTTCTGCTGAATCTTAATCCTTTTATTTCCGGCCACAGTAAAATATTATCAGCCCCATTTCTTGCTCCCAACCTCCGTTATCCATTCATTTATACCCTTCTATTTCCTCTATTTATTTCTCTTTTTCTCCCGATAGCCTCTCTCTCCGTATTTCTTAGCCTGCTATGTGGGTGGGAGATCTGTACAGACCAGGTGGGCTGTAAAGGCCACAATAAATTGTCTGAGTCAGTGTTTAAATTCTGAGTTTTCACATCGCAAGACAAGACTTTTATGGCATTGAAAGCTCATGTGCAACATCTATAAAGATCAGTCCCATAAATTCTGTTAACAACCTGCAAAGAATTAGGGCTCATCGGACGACTCCTGTACTTCAACATCTGTAACTAATATCACCGCTGGCACTACCTGCTAGGGGATCTCACACTGTTACAATCAGGAGATATCAGCGCACAGAACTGGCTAACCCGGGGATACCTGGGCACGTAGACAACTTTTAGTGACCCCCAAGAGCAGCTGTGTTGAAAGCTGCTCAAGGCATGGTGACTGCGGGCTGTATTGTTCTGATGTATAGGAATTCTGGTGGGGTGCTGCGTGTGATTGATGACATTTGGTGTTTTTTTGTCTTCCTAGGGTAAAGCAGTAGGTCAGAAAGCTCCTCTCTGGCTGAGGGCTCAGTTCCAAGCTCTACTCTTCTGGCTCGGTTGCTCCATTCACAGACATTGCGGAAAAGTATTATTTATCGGACTGTTGGTGTTTGGTGCTTTGACGGTTGGACTTCGAGTGGCCTCCATCGAGACGGACATTGAACGGCTATGGGTTGAAGGTGAGTGTCGATTGTATTCACCCTGTTATTGTGAGTTTTTATTTTTTACGTAATTCATTCGAAACAAATGATTTGATCGCAAGGAGCAAAAATGTTTTAGCCAATAAACACCTACATTTTAAAGTAATATTTATTTATTAAAATAGATTTTGGTGGTAACGTAATGCTCGGTTGATGGTTTAATAAAGAGGCATGAGTAATTCAGTGTTGATGTTATTGGTACCAGTTTGTGCCGGAATGTCCGTATGGATGTATTGGTGTAAGAAGGTGATGGTAAAAATGGAGGTCATGCCCAAACTGTTGTCGTAGAAGGTGGGGCGCATACTGTTCATTCGTAAAGCGCCAACATACTGTGTCATGGGAGGCATTCAAGAATTTGTTGCAAATATGATACGACAGTTTGCAGAGAATGATGGGAAATGTAGTCCAGCAACTGGACTCATCTTTTTTGTAAGTTCGAGGCGCTGACTTTAACCCCTTAAGGACACATGACGTGTGACATGTCATGATTCCCTTTTATTCCAGAAGTTTGGTCCATAAGGGGTTAAATGTTGGCTCCTGTAATTACAATTAAACTACATTTCCCACGATGCTAAGCCAGCTAGGGAGTATGATACAATATTACAGTGTACGCAGGCTGCTCACATGTAAAGTATTTATTTTACTCTGTATGAGAACACACTGTACATGCGCACTGACAGAAACATAACTCCGCCTCTTTTAGACGCCAATCAGGTTATTACAGGAAGTCCCTGTCAATGACAGGATTTGGCAGTGTGGGCTCTAGCAGTGGCGGTCTCCACTTTCTAATGACAGTTTGCTAATTACATACTCCTTGCCCCCTAACCCCTATGGTCCCAGTATGGCACTGCGTTGATATGACAGTCGCTGTGTCTGGATTTGCAGATTGGAGGATTATTTAAGCAGAGCCTTCTTCACCTATTCTGTCTGTCAGTATTTTATCATTGTATGGTAAGCCATCACTGTAAAATTGTAATATCCTGCAAAAATATATAAATGCCTATAGTAATAATGAGAACATGAAATGCTCGCGTGAATGGGATGATTTATTGGAAGAGTTGTCAGATTCTCAACTTTTCTGGAAAAATAAGCTGATTCTCATGATCAATGAGCTGATTCTCAGGGTCTGTGTATGAATGAACAGATTCTCAGGGTCTGTGGGTGAATGGACAGATTCTCAGGGTCTGTGGGTGAATGGACAGATTCTCAGGGTCTGTGGGTGAATGGACAGATTTTCAGGGTCTGTGTATGAATGAACAGATTCTCAGGGTCTGTGTATAAATGAACAGATTCTCAGGGTCTGTGGGTGAATGGACAGATTCTCAGGGTCTGTGTATGAATGAACAGATTCTCAGGGTCTGTGTATGAATGAACAGATTCTCAGGGTCTGTGGGTGAATGGACAGATTTTCAGGGTCTATGGGTGAATGGACAGATTTTCAGGGTCTGTGGGTGAATGGACAGATTTTCAGGGTCTGTGTATGAATGAACAGATTCTCAGGGTCTGTGGGTGAATGGACAGATTCTCAGGGTCTGTGTATGAATGAGTCAGTTCTCAGGGTCTGTGTATGAATGAGTCAATTCTCAGGATCTGTGTATGAGAGGGCAGATTCTCAGGGTCTGTGGGTGAATGGACAGATTCTCAGGGTCTGTGTATGAATGAGTCAATTCTCAGGATCTGTGTGTGAATGAGCAGTTTTTCAGGGTCTGTGTGTGAATGAGCAGATTTTCAGGGTCTGTGGGTGAATGGACAGATTCTCAGGGTCTGTGTATGAATGAGTCAATTCTCAGGGTCTGTGTATGAATGAGCAGATCTTCAGGGTCTGCTAGTAAATGGGCAGATTTTTAGGGTCTGTGGGTGAATGAACAGATTTTCAGGGTCTGTGTGTGAACTAGTAGATTCTCAGGGCGTGTTTGTGAATGAGCAAATTTTCAGGGTCTTTGGGTAAATGGGCAGATTATCAGGGTCTGTGTACGAATGATTCAATTCTCAGGGTCTGTGGGTGAACTAGCAGTTTCTCAGGGCCTGTGTGTAAATAAGCAGATTCAGGGCCTGTGTGTGCATGAGCAGATTCTCAGCGTCTCAGGGAGAACGTTAAGAACAGATTCTATTTTCATTCTGCTGGTTAATGTTGGATAAGTTGTGGTTTCCATGATGACTGGTATTATTTTGCACCTTTGCAGAAACACCTTTCTGAATAAGCATAGAACATTTCTGTCCCCAGGAATATCACTAAGAATTGTCATTCCTGGTATAAAAGGTACAAAATGTTGGTCTTGCGGTAATATTGTGCCTTGTTATTGTGCTTTGTTACTGCTTCCAGTCAACGCGGTCATGCACGGCCACTTGGCTCTAAAACTCGTAAAAAGTAATTGTGCCAAATGGTTGGACTTATTGTGTGCCTGCAGACTGGCGGCTGGGAATAAGATGTTCTGCAGGATCTGAGGTACTGGAGAAGGGACACAGACCATATACAGATAAACAGTCATGTATTGAGAAATAAGGGCTGGGAATTCTTTGCGGAGCTGAAATGGATTTCGTTTTTTTAATGACAAAGCATTAACCTTATTTATTAAACTCTGAAATGTAGCAAATTAGTGTCTGAATAGGGAAACGTAGGAAAAAATAGCTGTTTTTGGAGGAAACCTTCTCTCACTCAGCCATAGTGTGACATTCATAGTTATTCACTAAAATGCAAATTGTTGGGAGTTCAAAGAGAATTTCACATTTAAGGCTTAAATAGCCGAGTTGGAAGAGTTCTCAACTATGCTTCCAATTCAGCTATTATGGCCTTAAATGTGAAATTCTCTTTGAATTCCCACCAGTTCTCTCTTTAGTGAGTATGCCTGTCGGAGTTCAGTTTTTGCAATGTAGACAGTAACACTATTTCAGGCTGCTGCAGAACATCTTCCATATATTATTATTATTAGCGTGTCCGTATTCACTGAACGTTGCAGACAGAAGTAACATTATTTTGGTTCATTTATTATAAGTAATCGATTATCTTCTCAATCCTGAAAAAGACCTTTTATCCAGAGGTAACCAGGGTTTACTTCCTGTGAATGATGAAGCCGATGAGCATCATGGGAAATGTAGTCCATGAACCTCTGCAGTGTAAAGGTTTAGCACACTGTCCGTAACCCTAATCTGGGGAGCACACTGTTAGTAACCCTAATCTGGGGAGCACACTGTCAGTAACCCTGATTTGGGGTTCACACTGTCCGTAACCCTAATCTGGGGAGCACACTGTCAGTAACCCTGATCTGGGGAGCACACTGTCAGTAACCCTGATCTGGGGAGCACACTGTCCGTAACCCTGATCTGGGGAATACACTGTCAGTAACCCTGATCTGGGGAGCACACTGTCCGTAACCCTAATCTTGGGAGCACACTGTCAGTAACAATGTGGGTTACCCTGATCTGGGGTGCACCCTGTGGGTAACACTGATATGGGGTGCACACTGTGAGTTACCCTGCTGTGTGGTGCACACTGTGGGTAACACTGATATGGGGTGCACACTGTCCGTAACAATGTGGGTTAACCTGATCTGGGGTGCACACTGTGGGTAACACTGATATGGGGTGCACACTGTGGGTTACCCTGATCTGGGGTGCATACTGTGGGTAACACTGATATGGGGTGCACACTGTGGGTAACACTGATATGGGGTGCACACTGTGGGTAACACTGATATGGGGTGCACACTGCGGGTAACACTGATATGGGGTGCACACGGTGAGTTACCCTGATCTGGGGTGCACACTGCGGGTAACACTGATATGGGGTGCACACGGCGAGTTACCCTGATCTGGGGTGCACACTGCGGGTAACACTGATATGGGGTGCACACGGTGAGTTACCCTGATCTGGGGTGCACACTGCGGGTAACACTGATATGGGGTGCACACGGTGAGTTACCCTGATCTGGGGTGCACACTGTGGGTAACACTGATATGGGGTGCACACGGTGAGTTACCCTGATCTGGGGTGCACACTGTGGGTAACACTGATATGGGGTGCACACGGTGAGTTACCCTGATCTGGGGTGCACACTGCGGGTAACACTGATATGGGGTGCACACGGCGAGTTACCCTGATCTGGGGTGCACACTGCGGGTAACACTGATATGGGGTGCACACGGTGAGTTACCCTGATCTGGGGTGCACACTGCGGGTAACACTGATATGGGGTGCACACGGTGAGTTACCCTGATCTGGGGTGCACACTGTGGGTAACACTGATATGGGGTGCACACGGTGAGTTACCCTGATCTGGGGTGCACACTGTGGGTAACACTGATATGGGGTGCACTGATGATCTGGGGTGCACACTGTGGGTAACACTGATATGGGGTGCACACGGTGAGTTACCCTGATCTGGGGTGCACACTGTGGGTAACACTGATATGGGGTGCACACTGTGGGTAACACTGATATGGGGTGCACTGGGGTGCACACTGTACACTGATATGGGGTGCACACTGTGGGTAACACTGATATGGGGTGCACACTGTGGGTAACACTGATATGGGGTGCACACGGTGAGTTACCCTGATCTGGGGTGCACACTGTGGGTAACACTGATCTGGGGTGCACACTGTGGGTAACACTGATATGGGGTGCACACTGTGGGTAACACTGATATGGGGTGCACACGGTGAGTTACCCTGATCTGGGGTGCACACTGTGGGTTACTGTGCAGCAGTGAGTGCAGCAGGGAGAGCATGGCTGCAGTAGGCAGTGAGCAGACACAAAGTATCCCAGCGCTGGGATCTAATGGAATCAGCATTCCATATACAGAGACAGAGAAAACAAACTAAGGATTTCTGTGAGCGGCTGCTTATTGGTTCTCTTCTGTAAGCAGGAAGGGGGGGAGGGGGAGTGCTGGTTTCTTGGGTGGTCACCATTGGCAGTGGGTGGTCTGGGACCTAATAGGAAGAGCACAAAAGGCTTCTTGGTGGAGCTACAGGAATTGTAAGCAGCTGTGCCCTGTAAGGAGGGGGGTTGGGAGCTTTTAAACATAGACTGGACGATGTGTATATATAATCTATACGTTACGTCCATATATACAAACATCCACGCCTCTGTCTCAGCTCACATTCTACGCTGGAGGATTTACATCTAAAATATCTGCCATCCGTAACAGAATATGTCTGGAAATTAATAAATGAAGGACACATAGTGGGACCATGACGCCTAATTCGCTAACATGTAACGCCGTCAGCTACTGCTCAAACTTTGGCAATAAAATTATGATCCAAATCCGATGGCTTAAATATTGCGCTGGTTAATGGATAGACTCTGTGGAGTTTCAATGAAATTTTTAGCACTTTAAAAAGAATGTGAAATTAATTAAACAGCACTTTGGAGTCGGTAAAAATTATATATATATATATATATATATATATATATATATATATACGAAAATGTCAAAGATAATGTTTTAAAACGTGTGTATTCGGGGCTTGTAGGAGGGCAATGCATTACAGATGTGTTTTTTGTATTCTACAATTAAAAGCCTTTTTCATTTATCACACGCATTTATAAGATATATTAAAAATATATCTTTGTATTTTCCTAAGGGAGTGATAGGAGTAGGAGTTGGTTCAGTTGTTGCAATAGCCTGTGTGTTTTGAGATATTTAAAGGATCCACACACAGTCTGCAGGATTTAATAGAGAAGAGATCGTGGATTGCTCGTAATTCAAAATGTCACTGTCTGTCAGCACCCCCAGCTCTGGAAAATACAAGATAAGAGTCACTAACGATAACTCCCAATCCACGTGTAATTAAATGATCCCTAAAGAAGAGGGGGAGTACGCAGAGTCCTCTGTGAAGGGATTTGGAGATTATATGTGTTATGATTAATTAGACTTTGAGTTTTGTGATTTGCCGTCACCCCTTGTGATTCTGATTTTCATGTTTTCTGAGAAGTAGCCGGGGCGGGATAGAGCTAAGCTTGATGAGAGTTGTGTTCGGAGATGTTGGCTGATTATTTCTACAATGTGGCCGTGTATATTTTGTGTTATATATCGTACAGCGCTACGGAATGTGATGGCGCTATATAAATAATAAAATAATAATAATATTGTTTTGCGCATTAGAAAAAGTCCGCAGCATGCCCCCTCTATATGCTGTCGAGATATTTAACTCTGGGTCTCGTCCTGTGTAGAGTGTCCTGTAACGTTTTAGCTGCTCACTTTAGCCATATACAGTTTAATGTCTAGATCTTGAATCTGAATTGGCAGCTGTCGCCTCGGGAACCTGATGTTCTAACTAAGCTTTGCGTTAATATTAATATTTTAAGAGAACCCAAGGCTGACGAGTTTCTCAATGGTAGATCACTAGCCAGGTGTGGTTAGAGGCCTTTTTTGGATGAAAATCAGTCTATATTGACTTTGCCACATCAAACGTTGTTTAGACAAAGTCTGGTCCCATCCCAAATAAAACTACAGCCCACCCAGTGAGACTACTGGACCCCCCTGTCACACAGGATGTCCCTTCTTCTACTCTGATGTCCCAGTTTTGTAACATATTTAATGTGTGGCTCTGTCTGAGTTCTGTGACTTTGGAAGAAATCGTGATTTATTTTGACACTATGCGACAGGTTGGTCCCAGGTGTAAATGTACATGGAATGTACACCAAAAGCTACGTTACAAAATAGTAATCGTAATGATCATATCTTAACACCACACGCAGAGTACGCAGAAAATCTCAACCATTATTTTACTTTTTCCGGGTAGACCAGAGCACCATGCGTTTGAGATTGTCTAACAACAGGGCCCATCTCCCCAAACATTGCCCCATGGAAACAATTACTGTTCCATTCTAGCCCCTAGACCATTATAATGATCTGCCCTGGGAAAGGCGTCTCTCATCCTCTCCAGCCTGCTCTTTCTGCTGGTCCTGGCTGGACTGTAAATCCCGTTATTAGAAGTTATAGAGTATCCTAGCAGCAGTAGTTGAGACTTTAAGTACTATTTGTTTCCTATCAAAGTTAATCATTTTCTTGGGTTAATTAATTCATTAGTTCATTCAGAAAATTCTCAGGTAATTAATAGTAAATAAACTACCTATGTCTTACTCCAATATGTTCCTGTTTTGGCCTCGGGGAGGAGAGGGTGGACATGTAAAAAGTTATCACAAGCAATATAATAACATTTCTAGATTATTTTAAAGTCCGAGCCATCAGCACATAGTGAAATTAAATCAGGAGGATTATATGTGTTGTTATAAAGTAATGGTGGTGGGAATGAGGTGGTGGGGGTCCTTTTTCCCTCTCCCCTCCTTCTGTCTTGCTTGTATTAGAACAATCTAGGAGGACATTCACGGTGCACACAATAGGCCCAGTCTGAGTGGGTAAAGTGCTATTGAGACTTGGGGAAGACTGTGCATCTGCTCTTAGTATTTATGGTGTGGAGTGCTTGGCTGAGATGGGAGTTCTGAGCACTATTTATATGGGGTGTGGGAAAAAGTTAGACTCCGTGCTTAAACTATTGGTCTGGGATCGCTTGTTACCAGTCCCCCCCCCTCCCACCCCCCTTTACCTCCCATTAAAGGACCTAGAGCGAGAGCTACACTGTTACAGGATTAATTTTTAATTTAGTATAATTTATTTAACCCCATACTAAGAATCTTTCCTTCTCGCTCTATAACACACATTATCTCAATGTTTTATATATTATATGTCTGGTTTCGTTATGACCCAAGTGCTGCATGAAACAGAGCAAAAATCAAAAATATATCTTCATGGTTTTTCACCAATGGGTGAAATACGTGGATGGGGTCATCTGAGGGAGACCCCACCCCCCCTCCACCCAGACAGCTAAATGAAGAATTACTAAGGACTGTTTTGCCGATAGCAAAGAAATGTTTAATCATTTTCTCAAAACGATAATAAAAGCCATCTCTTATAGTGATGACCCTGTTGGCTCCCAGGCCCCATGATGACACATTGCGACTCAGCTTGGGAAACGGATGTTTTGCCGAACGTAATAATGCAGATAACGATCTTGATAATTTCCCAAATATTTCTGCCAGGGCTTGGTGACTTTTCATTTTTTAATGGCTTCAATACGGGTACATTGTCCGTGTGTGCAGTCACAGATAGACAGAGATGTTTAAAATCTGATGGTAGAAAGGACTGATCACTTAAATTGCAGGAAATGGCTCCGATCTCTTAGACTTCCCAACGCTATGTCCAGCTGAGTCTACATTTGGGATCTCCAGTCTTACAGACCAGCATAAATGTCTGAGAATTACAGTTGAACAAAAGCCAAAGGTCTAAAGCTGGACATCCCTTGTCTACAGTAAAGGGACAGTTGATTATTTAAAAATTTGACTGAGTTACATTAGAGCCACGTCATTGGGTATCACAGGCCAAATAGGAGTGATGGTCAAAACGCCATGTCAGTTTATAATGATTTACACATATAACTCCAAGAATGTCCTCAGCGTTACAGCTCGGAGTTCTGTAGCATAGAATTTCATCTCCTGCGAATGAGCTTTTCAAAGCTTCTCGTTATATCAGTAATAAGAACTATTTTTTAATTTATCTGTCATTTTAAAATCACTGTATGGAGCTGGTATGATTGTGTCAAGAAATGACGCCCAATGGCTCAATTGAGCAAGGGAATCTAGATTATTGTTTAACACATTTACTCTGTGCGAACATACAGAACATGACAATCATTGGTTTAAGGCTGAATAGACGGAGGTTAGTTTTAACATTCGATTGTTTTTGGGACGAGACAGCTAATACTTTATTTGCTGTCTAGGGGGCCGGTAAATATGTATCCGAGAACCCCTTGTGAGACACATCCTCTCGAGCAGTGGGGGGCTCTCACAGATAGCTTAATCCATATAATCCCTTCCCCCAAAACACTTAGAGGAGACGTATCCATAGACTGCTAATTTCAAGCTCCCTGGAGCAATTGTCCTAAATACAGAGCGGTGGGAGAGACCGTTCCAAGCAGAGGTTACTTTATCGCATGGTATAGAATACCGGTATATCTGTGATTTCTGTATGAAAGCTGCCCTGGGGTTGCGATGACTACTCTTGCGTTATCGATACGTCCAGAGGCGAACTGTGCACACTTCATAGTGGTTAATAGAATGTGAAATTTTGGACATTTTGCAAGTAACTAATTGTGTTGGATGAACTTGTAAGGCACGGAGAATCCTGCAATGGCCTTGTCGTGCATAACAGACCTCCCGTACTGATTTAGAAATCTGTTACAAATTGCTAACTTCCTGTTGGTAGTCATGCCAGGGCTGAGATAGACAGCATTAAAGCGCAGACGAGAACGCAAGTTTGGCCTTGTTAGTTAGTTCCTCCAATATGTGTTCTACGAACAGACACCGGGGTAGAACAGCCTGCATGTTCAGCAGATCAGATCTCTTAAACATACAAAACGGCCCGGGGTTTACCCACTAAACACTGAATTGTGGTAAACCGAAAACCCTTCTGTAAAATGTAAGCAAATAAATAGCGTATTTAGAAAGACTATCCAACGTTTGGTGTAGTCACAGCTGGAATATTTCAGCCTAAATATTGCAATTCGCTGTAAATATACTGCTGGGGATAGTCAATAAACAGTGAAGCAAACACGGAAACGTTTCCTTCACCAAGAGCTGGAGATATTTTCTTATAACACAAAGATAACGTGTTAGTCGGACTATGAACAAATAATCTGAAATGGCCTGAAGCTAGCATGGGAAAGTACTTTACACGCATGTGCTGTGCCACGAGTACTTAAAGGGACACTACGAGCACCATAATCACTGCAGCATATTGTACTGGTTATGGTGCACAGACTTTGTTTATGGTTGCAGTCACATTGGATTTTGGGAAAAAGTAGGGTTCCTTCCTGGCATCCCACGGGCCTGCCCCCCGGCCTGGGGCATTATATGAGAACGTTTCACCTTATTATGCATCCAAAATATTTACATGGGAGAGTGGGATTCATCCTTCCCCTTTTCAGCGACTCTCTATTAACACAGACTCTGTGTGTAGAGTCCTTGTGACCTATGGTGTAGTAGTTATGGTGTGTGTATTTCCCATTTAAGAGCGATTAAGTTGGGATTTTTAAAAGATAAAAGCTGCCATCATCATTTGTTTGAGGATATCTAAACACCGAAAATGAGGTCTGAGCTGAGGTTTGTGTGAGCTGAGGTGTGTGTGTATGTCTGTGTGTGAGCTGAGGTGTGTGTGTGTGTGTCTGTGTGTGAGCTGAGTTGTGTGTGTGTGTGTGTGTATGTATGTGTGGGTGTCTCTATGTGCCTGTGAGCTCATAGACTATCCGGTCTGCGCAAATTGTGTGTGTGTGTGTGTGTGTGTGTGTGTCTGTCTGTGAGCTAGCAGAATTCTGAGGTCTGTGCAGAGTGTGTGTGTGTGTGTGTGTGTGTATGTATGTATGTATGTATGTATGTGTGGGTATCTGTGAGCTTGCAGAGACTCTGTGCTCTATGCAGAGTGTGTGTGTGCCCGTGTGTGTATGTATGTGAGCTGGCAGAGGCTGTGAGGTCTATGTAGGGAGTGTGTGTGCCTGTGTGTGAGATGAGGTGTCTGTGTGTGAGCTGAGGTGTGTGTGTGTGTCTGTGTGAGCTGGCAGAGACTGTGAGGTCTATATAGGGAGTGTGTGTGTCTGTGTGTGAGCTGAGGTGTGTGTGTCTGTGTGAGCTGGCAGAGACTGTGAGGTCTATGTAGGGAGTGTGTGTGTCTGTGTGTGAGCTGAGGTGTGTGTGTGTGTCTGTGTGAGCTGGCAGAGACTGTGAGGTCTATGTAGGAAGTGTGTGTGTCTGTGTGTGAGCTGAGGTGTGTGTGTCTGTGTGAGCGGGCAGAAACTGTGAGGTCTATGTAGCGAGTGTGTGTGTCTGTGTAAGCTGGGGTGTGTGTGTCTATGTG
Source organism: Pelobates cultripes (assembly GCA_933207985.1). Taxonomy (NCBI): domain Eukaryota; kingdom Metazoa; phylum Chordata; class Amphibia; order Anura; family Pelobatidae; genus Pelobates; species Pelobates cultripes. The sequence goes on from OW240919.1 coordinate 9,510,149, forward strand.
AGCTGGGGTGTGTGTGTCTGTGTGAGCTGGCAGAGACTGTGAGGTCTATGTAGAGAGTGCATATTAGTGTGTGGGGGTTACCTTTAAGTACTTGTTATCACATCTGCTGTGGGGTGGGAATATTTCCTGTTTAAACATGACCGACTATGAGTTGGCAGCTAACAAAATGCTCTATAAACCGCTGCTACCCCCCTGTCTTTACCCCAGACAGTAGAATGGCTCGTGTTTATTTTGCAGCCGATCTGCGATTGACAGATTTAATGCAGCACGCATGGATTGTCTAAGCAGAGGGGGCTGCTGGGAAAATATTAAGATCATATAATACTATTTTTTTTTTCTAAACTATGTATTATTAATGACGCAGCCAATGCAAACACCTTCCCAGAGTAGAGCTAGTCACCCATGAACACCCTCACTCGCCCCATGAGCTTAACATATGGTGGAGCACTAGCCACGCTCTCGTGCACACAGAGCACACGTGTACTGTTTGGGTGGCTCAGGAAATATCAGCAATTCCAAAGCTGCAGTCAACCAGGTTGAGTTATACTGCCGCTACGGGGATATACATAGTGACTGTTTGTGGGCTGAGAGTGAGGAAGGGGTAGGAACGGGAACCCACCAAGAATAATATGTGGATTTATTGTTAATTATAGAATTCTCTTTGTGAATGTCTTACCATTGTCACCAATTCTCTAGGGCAATAAAGCAGAAAAGAATTCTGGGTAGCGACTCTCAAAAAGGGGCTTATAAAATATATGGCTGCAAAAGTTTTATTAAAAAGAGCTGCCTTTCCAAATTTGGAAAGCAAAGTTTATTCTATAAACAGTGAGTTGACCCCTAACTTGCTAAATTTACTCCAAAATTGCAAATCTACAAAAAAAAAAACTAAACAAAAGCCCCAAAAGTGTATTTTCTTTTTCGCTGTTATATAGATATATAAATGTTGAATTTTTTTTTCCTGAAAATCCCAGCAATAAAACCCCAAATCATGGTAAATATTCTTTGGGATGAAATGAAAGTGTTGGGAAATGTGCATGTGTGGGCTTTTATGAAAGGCTCCTATTATTTATGATTATAGTTCATTTCTTGGAGAAATATCATTTAGACATTATAACAAGTACAACACACGTGTCTTGTTTGTTTAACACGGACACATAGCTCTGGGGAACCGCTAAATGTATAGAATTATAATTGAAACCTCCGACACATTATCTCGGAGAGTATTGACCTGCTATAGTAATAACATGCCTGAGACCGCTGAGAGTCTGAGTTTTTGTAGCCTAGTCTAGCACAGTTAGCGTGGGAGTGTGTGTGTGCAAAGTGCGAATGAGTAAAACACCCGGCTCAATCACATGGGGACCAGATGAGGGATGAGCTGCCAGTTTGGGTGGTCCAGATGGGCGAGAATAGACAGTACAGACGGAGATATAAGGCCTGGGCCTCAGTAATTAGTAAAACGTTCCTCCCCATTCAAGCCTCTCCTTGTCTATTCATAGCAGTCAGCCACCCAGTTTTACTGTAGGTTAGAGCACAGGGAGAGATCACGCAAGTTATGGTAAACGTGTACAGTTATTATGCAGACGCTGCAAGTTTTTTGTAAGCTAGATATGATTAACCTCTGCATCATACAGAGTAGGACCAGCTTAATGTCATGGTGCTATGAAGGTTCTTGTCACAGCCATGGTTGGACTTATCACCCTCAGCCAGCTGTAAAGGGAGTTGGTGTCACCCAACAGCTGCAGTCTCCTTCCACAATATCGTTGATGCTGGTTTGACCAAAAGGTCTGAAAGCCCAATGATTAAACAGGTGTTTTAGAAACAAAATGCTCTAAGTGCCATCTTTGTCCTTGACCTTGTTTTGGGGCAAATTTCACCCTGATCTTCCTCCTCCTCTCGCTGTGATCTCCGCTCTTGCCCTCCCTGGCTGTACAGCAGCGTCCTCCGTTTGAAGTTTGTCTCTTCGTCCCCCTGCCTCCTCTTTTCATGTCTGTTCCCTGGGTTAATTAGGGAGTTGACATTCCTCAGCCGATCTCAATGTGCTTTGAAGCCCTGATGGACCAGCACTGCTTCAAATTAGCGCTAATGACGAGAAACTTTCTTTCTTTTCACAAAGTTCGCAAGCGGCGCAGTGAATACCTCAGCTACGCCGTTCCCATCGTTTGAGAACTTGTTACGACAGTCACATTTCAACCTATTTCCTGCCAGGTTATTATAGAATAAGCGGCGGAGGTAACATTGTTACTGAGTGCAAGCTCTCCGGTGATGTTTTCTATGTAATATGTGTTCTATAGACCTTATTAATGAACCGTATACAAACAGTGTGTGAGAAAATGTCCTCTCCCAGACTGTCGAACAAATAGCTTGCATTATATTGAGAAATCCAGTTTGTAGCCTGTTATATCTGTAGTATATGATTCGTTCAATCCCTAATGAACCCAGACATTCCATATTTACTACTGCTTTGAAAAACGATCTCCAATCAGGTGCGGATATCCCACTGGCTGTGCGGTCAAGTGTCTTTATTACCAAGGGGGAAAAGGTCAATGACTGCATGTAGTATCCCCCACTTATTAAAATATTGAAAGTATTTGTGGTGAATTTGTTTATCCATTTTTTGGCTTTGCGGTAAGTACAGCAATAAAAACCCGCAGTAGGGCACTTTTTAAAGACAAGATATGCATCACACGTAGATCTGAACTCATAAGACGATGAGCTGGTTTCTGTCTGTGATGACTAATATGAGCCCTGCAGATGTCCGAGGTCTACATTGTCCATGATGCATTCATGATGTAAAAAATATAATAATAAAATTGGTCAGACTCAGCAGACCTATGACTTACCTAGAACTTTTCACTGGTTTACGAGTTTTCCTCAATTTTAAACAAGACCGATTGAAGCTCAATAATACTTTAAGCAAGCCATAGTGGTGGCTGCTCTTCTCTAAAGAAAGTCTTTATTTTAGGTTTGATATTAAATTCCTAAAAGCCCTGTATGTTACGAAGGGGCAGAGTAGATCTGTTAAGATGACTATTTCTTACTCTTCGTCTCTCCTGACAGCGGGGAGCCGTGTAAGCCATGAACTTTGCTACACCAAGGAGAAGTTGGGAGAAGAATCGGTTTACACATCCCAGATGCTGATCCAGACGCCAAAGAAAGAAGGAGAGAATATCTTGAACCAGGAGGCCATACTTCTTCATCTGCAGGCAGCTCTGGCAGCTAGCAAAGTCCAGGTGTCTATGTATGGGAAGTAAGTAACGTGAAGGTCCGTACTGTGGCCGTAATCTTTTGATTAGAACATTTTCCAACAATAATGGGGGGTAATGAGAGCTGGACATTTGTGTTCGTTATAGAAAAATGTAATGCTGAGTACTTTGGAAAAGTATAAAACCCTGTAATTAAACATACCACCTCATATACACAGCTGTTATAGAAGTCATGGCTGTGTCTCATTTTTTATATATTGACTTAGGGGGGGGGGAGATATCATCTAGTAAGTCGTGGGTTGAGAACTGTAGTGCACATAAAAGGTAGATACCTTGATCTAGGACGTCGAGGACTATCTACAGCACACCTTTACCACCTGCTTCCTAAATATTTGGGTTTCTTATTGGTCTGAAGAGAATAGAGAATGTGTATTAATGTCAAAGCAAAAATCATACGATGTTTGATATCCTGAATTATTCTTTAAACCATCACTGTGTTCTCCTGCAGATCGTGGAACTTGAACAATATTTGCTACAAGTCAGGCGTTCCAATAATTGAGACCGGGATGATTGAGAGAGTGAGTACTGTGGAAAAGACAGATTTGTTGTGTGTTATAAAAAAATTCTGTGTTGAATAATTATTGAATAATGATGTATCTGGGTCAGTGTCGAAACATAGAGCAGGTTTAAGGACCAAACTTCTGGAATAAAAGGGAATCATGACATGTCACACATGTCATGTATCCTTAAGGGGTTAAGGAAATAAAAGTAAAATTGTGCAAAACACCCATAGCGAGGTAACAGACAGTAATAGTTACATTTCACTAATTACATGATATTAGGGTGCTGCATAGACATTAGTCAGACAGATTACAAGTAGTTCTCCTAGTATTGGCTCTTTGCATTGGTCGGCGTTGTGTTACATACAGAGATTACAATTACATCAATATTTGTATCGTTCACCAGATGATCGAGAAACTCTTTCCTTGTGTGGTCATCACTCCCCTGGACTGTTTCTGGGAAGGGTCTCAGCTGCAGGGAGGCTCCGCATACCTACCGTAAGTATTTAGCCAGTCTTTGTTGAGGTTATATGTTCGCTGTGTTATGAGGGTATCTGGTCACCGTCATGCTAGAGGTGGACACACAAGGGCTTTGATATGCTCTTCGCTTTCTCACCCCCCTTTACAAGTTCAGGGCTACGGTTGGTGGCAACCTTGATTTTAGCCTATGTCAGTGTGTCCATTTCGGCAACACAAGCCTTGCCTGGAACCCCCCCCCCCCCTTCGCCTACTCCATGCAATTATGTTTCTATTAAGGCTGAGTGAGTGGGGATTCAGCCTGCAAGGGGGGGCAGGAGAGGATTTTGGTGAGGGGGTAAGTGTAAAAGGTGGGGGGGATGGAAAGGGAATGGAGGATGGAAACACAGACAATAGTGGCCATTCTTTCTGTTTACAAGTGTGTTTATCTATATGGGGCCCAAGCAAAGCACTTGCTTTGTCAGCAAATGGTAACACAGCACATTCTCATGCTAATGAACCTGTGGATGGCATGAGTTGCTAAACAAATTGAAATACTGCCATTATTCAGAGGGCTGGTGGACTAAAGAACTGTAAAACAGAAAGGGGGGAGATAAGGGAAAACCATGGAGGGAGGAAAATAGAATTAGAAGAATGCAAACGGACCAAAAGAACAGAGGAGCGGATTACAAGCGAAGAGTGGGGAGATACGCCAGCGTTAAATTATCTGTTGGTTTAGAAGATGATAAAATGTTTGATGAAATTCCTGCAGAGGTCTAAATTCGACATTCAGCAGCGCACGCTTTCGAGAGTCCTGAAAATTTAAATAAATAAATAAATATGACATTATCTAAATATATTGCATCACACCTGGTTAATAATGTGATAAGGTAACCGAAAGTCTATGTTAACCCTGTACGTGATCAGGATGAGCAGCCATAGCAGGACCATTTGATGGAGGTTTGCCTGTGCAGGAATTGAAAGGAGATGTGGTTGGACTGAAGATTTGAGAGAAGGCGGATCCGATGAAGTTGTAAAGGATTTTTGGTGCTAATATAAATCCTTGAGTCTATGGTTTTCTTCCCATGGATGTCACTGGTCTTTGTAAACAGGTTTTTGGGGTTCGGCTCTTGTGACCCCCATCTTGGGTATAGAGTGTTGTAAAGATATCTCTTTTGTTTGAAGGAAGCTCGTTCTTGCAAACAGTTCCCCCTTCCGCTTGAGTTCAGTTCAGGGGATTTTTTCTCTCCCTTTTTTAACGCAAAGAGAGGCAGAGAGAGAGAGCGAGCAAGAGAGAGCGAGAGACGCTTTATAACAAAGAGTCAGCAATGTGTGGAAAAAACAAAAGCCTTGAGTTGGCTCAGTGAAGCAAGAAAAGACAGATAAAGAGACTTCACTCTGGAAGCAACTGCCAGTCGTTTGGTATGTGGGAATCTGCGAGAATCGCCTTCTTTCTGGCCAGATTTAATGAATTATTGCACTGCCCCATCTCGGCCTACCCCTCCCTCGCCCGCCAATCTGATTCTGTGTGTGTGTGTCCCTCACAGTTTTGTTGAGCTGGGGAGGTGGATATTGTATCTTTTTTTGTTGTTGTTGAGATTATAATCTAAATTAGTCTTCATCCTGTTGGGTTAATGAGTAGGGGGCGGCCATTTTGGTTTTTGGACCTTTTTTCCCCCTTGTCAAATGTTCTTGTGATTGGGATGTTTTGGATGATGTTTATGCAGTAAAAGGAGAATTTCTTTACCCCCCTCCCCTCCCACTCCCCTTTAGATCTCACCTCTCTGTCCTTTTAGTTTACTGCTTGTCTTCCCTCAAACTCCCCCTTATTCACCTTCCTTTATGTAAAGCTTGAGAAAACACAGAACTTGTTATATAGGGTCAGCACATCCCAGCACTGAGAGTTTCCCAGCTCGTGAAGAAGGGATGCGGGGCCCATACCCTTTCTAAGCCGGCTGCATGGGGGCCCCCTAAACAGGCATGGTTGCCCCTTTTAATGAGAATTCCACTTGCAAAAATGTAACCCTTTTATTTCTGAATTGGGATTGTATGAAACATGAGTGACATCTCCTGGTACTTTGCACCATTTATTTATCTTAAGAGACTCGGTGATAATAGGCCTCACCCAGCTGCTAATTCCTCATTTTCTCCGTAACATTTGATCTTATAAAACTTTGTATATTTCTCTCCAGTCTTCCTGTTTGTAGCACTGACTTTTCCTCACCATATAAACGCAACCTAATATTTAATATATTTTATTTTGATGGATCGTCTTCTGAGCACGTTTTAAAAAGTGTATGTCGTGTATTCAAGGTTGCACGACTTGGCTTAAACAGAGTCGCTTGTGTGTTCTGTTACTCTCCATTTTAAGGCAAGTTTACAATCATTCTATATCCTTAACTATTTTCTGCCAAACACAAACCATCTGTGTATCACTTTTTATTTTTCCATCGTTCCATTATAGAAGATATTGTTTGTCAATCTTTCGGATTGTATCTTGCTCGATCTGAAATCCCAGGAAGAAGTTTAATTGCGGTTTTAATTTGAAAACCCAATGCCTTGGCCATCTACCTGTGGCATGCACAGAGTTAAATTCTCTCCAGCTTGAAGATCCGTAGCCTATTTGCAATGGCGATATCTTTCCCAAGCCTTCCACGCAGGGCGGCTGCTCTATCAAGATGTTACTGAGTTGCTGTTAATTGCCCTGACTTGCACTGTGCGTTAAAGAAATGGTAGCAGGCGGCTTTGTTCCTCTGTGTAACAGGATCATACATGGTATTTTGCTTAGCATCTGGTACGCCTCGCTGGTTAAGGGGGGATAGAGCCCCCAGGAACCACTTAGATCTTGGGAGGTGAAGAGCATGGAAGTGCCAATCAAAATGAAAATTAACCAATGGATTGCCGAGGTTGCTTGATACCTAATCCCTTTACGAATGGATTGATCAGCTTTCCAGGAAAATAACCGGGATATTTTTCTTGTTTTTATTTTTTATTTTGTTCTCCTTGTCTGAGCTGTGAGGGAAGGCTGTAATTGGAACAACCCTCATGTACATTTGGGGTTTCTCAGTGTGGGAGGCCGAGGTTGGAGTTACTGCTGGATTTATTAATAATTTTTATTTTAATACCCCACCCAACCACCTAATAGGGTCTTCTACACCTGGGTAATTCATTAGTAAATGTTCTCACCATTCGTAGCTTTGTAATTCTTTATCATGCCTGCTCTCCTTGTAAGTAATGAGTTAGTCATTCTGTTTGTTTAAAACCCTAGGTTAAAAGTAACACAAGATGTTTGTTTTTTTGGCAGGGGTCGACGAGACATCCAGTGGACCAACCTGGACCCCATCCAGTTAATGGAAGAACTCGGCCAGTTTGCCAGTCTGGATGGCTTTAAAGAGATGCTGGATAAGGCCGAAGTGGGACGTGCATACATGGAGCGGCCGTGTTTGGACCCAACAGATCCGGAGTGTCCAGAAAGCGCCCCAAACAAGAAAACACAAAAGGTGAGTTACAGTAACCATCGCTTTACCTCACTCCTTTAGCTGCAAAGATTTCAGCCAATAGGAAACCTATGATTTATTAATCCAGAGATAATGTAACTTTCATATTTATCACCTTCCCACTATATTCATAGGGCAGAAGTCTGGATCCATCCCATTGTACAGCGCTGCAGTATTGGTTGGCGCATTATAAATAATAACAATAATATGAAGGAGAAATTAATTATATATATAAATATGGCCATTCTATATTTGGAGTAAAAATCTGGAAATATGCCATTTGTCCAAGTCCTGTCTTATAAAATCCTGTGACCTTTTATTAAATATAATGTTTTGAAATTTGTCCTCTGTAGAATGTGGATATTGCCGCTACCCTGCGCAATGGCTGTAACGGTTTTTCAAAGAAGTTTATGAACTGGCAGAAGGAGCTGATCCTTGGAGGGATGGTGAAGGGACACGACGGAGACCTCAAAAGGTAATCGAACATTGTACAAATTTTTCTAGCTTAAACACAGGGAGTCAGACAAAACATATTTCGGCACATATTGTGTATGTGGTATTTAGGCTCGTGGACTAACTGTCTCAGATTTATCAGGTACCTGGGTGTTTTAGCTACCTGTTCATTGTACTGCACTACAGAAAATGTTTGCTTTTCTTAAAATAAAACAATGACGAAATAACCTGCGGATGTCTTCTCTTCATAGTGCTGAAGCTCTCCAGACCATGTACTTACTGATGAGCCCAGGACAGCTTTATGAACATTTTAAGGGCAGCTATGAGATTCAAGATATCAACTGGACCGAGGAGAAGGCGTCAGCCATCTTGGAATCGTGGCAACGAAAATTTGTTGAGGTCAGTACACGTTTCTAGCACATTGGTAATCTTGTAGGCATTATTACTTTTTAGAATATTTGGTGTATTGAGATATCGCACTATAATTAAAGTCTAAAAGAAAGTCACAAGATGTGTAAGGGTCAGAGGTTATCGCGGTAGGGCCATATGTTCCAAACCAGACCTCCTTTGCATGGGTATCTGTGGACGTCGGCCGAAGGAGATATGCCCACCAAAGTTTCCATCAATCTGGACAGCTTGTGACGTGATTGGTCCAGGAACACATACAAGTCCTGCTATAATAGAGAGGAGGAATTTCAGAAGGCAATGGGGGTGCACCTTCCCCAGAGACCAAGTGACCCTGTCTGACCTTTGCCCCCTTTCACCTCTGACATCTGTAGCCATCATTCTTTGCAGTCCTGAAGGGGAAAAGGTGAAAAGACCAGAGAGAGTTATGGATCCTGATACATAGAATTATCTAGAAATCAGTCACAATGTAGTCCATTGATGAGTGTGCCTAGCTCACGCTTTAATCTCCTGCCTGGCCTGCGGTAGGTTGGAGTTCTCAAAAGACACTGATTAGCCTGCAGACATACCTGTCAGCTCCTTAACCCCTGGACTAGCAAGCTGTTTGCAGAAAATTACCTTTAGAATATTGGTATTTTGGGTGTCCTAGAAAGTACACACTTATATACACTTTGATACATGCACAGATATACACATGCACATACACACTGATGTACAGAGACACTAAATGACACAGACATTCACTGACAGATACAATCACAGTGTGTCTGGTGTTGTGTAATGGTACCTGTGTGTGCATGTCTGGCATTGTGTAGCGTATATGTGCCTGAGAGGATGTGCAATGAGTTTCCGTGTGCATATGAGAGCACACATGAAATCTGTGTCTGCGTGTGTCTGTGTATCTCTGGGGGAGTGATGTGACAGCATGAGTGTATGAGGGAGGGGGACTGTTCTGACACATAATCACCCCGTCTACTCCTGGTCCTGTGGACTGCTACTCTGTGGTTGGCTGAGAGACGTCCTATGTGAGTTATATTCCGAATCAGGCAGGAGAGCCTAGGATTCTGTCAGTGTCCCAGAATTTATCCTTGCGTCTACCAACCAGTTACTGTTTGTCATACATTATATGCTGAGAGTTCTTATATTGTGAAATGTGAATTTTTGATGTTTTTTTGTTTAGCAAGCTCAGAAGTCCATTCCTCAGAATTCGTCACAAGATATCCATGCTTTTTCCACCACAACCCTTAATGACATCATGAAATCCTTCTCAGACGTCAGCGCCATCCGCGTTGCTGGTGGATACCTGCTAATGGTATGTTAGAGCCTTGAATTTAAAACCATATAATTTTGTTTTCTCCTTCCAAAACCAATAGTCAGGAAACCTAATGGGAAAAGTAACATTTAACTAGATAACCCAGTAATTACAATACTGGATACCCCAGAGACACGCACACTACATTTTCTCACTGTCCTTGTTAATGGTCTATATATAGGCAATATGACGTAACATTAGGGGCTGGATTGGGCTGTGGGCGAATCTACCCACAACACATTGTCCACAGAAAGTCTAGCGGTTGGACAAGGGCATCCAACGATACATATCTGCCTGCCATAGATTGAGGGCTCGTTTGAGAACGGTCTTTCTCTAATTCTAAAGCGCTATATAAATATTAACACTCACTTTTCTTTTTTAGTTGGCCTATGCTTGCGTTACAATGTTGCGCTGGGATTGCTCCAAGTCTCAAGGAGCTGTCGGTTTAGCAGGTGTCCTGCTCGTGGCTCTGTCTGTGGCATCAGGACTTGGGCTCTGCTCACTTCTTGGCATCTCCTTCAATGCAGCTACTACTCAGGTATGAAAAAGAGTAAAGAATCCGATGGGTTTTATATTTCAGACATTAATATTCAGAATATTAAATCTAAAAGTGTTTCTGTAACATTTAGAAATAATTTGTATATATGTTTCAATATGAAAGTGAAGTACTGGAAAGCAGTAACTCCCTTCTCTTGAGCATTTTATCAACTGGAAGCCACTGTGGTCAAAGCAGGAAATGGTACGAGCATCAAAAAATGGCTGCCTCCAGAGTTCTGAAAATAAGCAAATGTTATTAAGCATATGTTGATTTTAATATGTAACTTTGCAAACTCTGTGGAAAGATTGGATAGTTGCTGTTTCTCATGGGTAGACATTGATTTCCTTTAAGGCGAAGTGAAATGTGTTCTGAATCCTGATCTAATTTGTGTCAATAGTCATTAATGATTATTCCTGACTCTTTGATTACCTGTCCCCTTGCAGGTGCTGCCGTTTCTTGCCTTGGGCATTGGGGTAGATGACATGTTCCTACTGGCACACGCATTCACCGAGACCAGCCTGAGTACCCCGTTTAAGGTAAACTAGAGTTTAAGTCATGTTAAAGACATTTTCTCGCGTGAAGATTTCGATAGCCGTGGGACCACCTCACTGCTGTTTGAAACTTTGCCACAACTGCTTAATGAATCTAGACAATAACTCTTCCTTTGGCTGTCTCTATAGGAACGGACAGGCGAATGTTTGAGACGCACCGGAACAAGCGTGGCTCTAACCTCAATCAATAACATGCTTGCATTCTTCATGGCAGCCTTGGTACCTATCCCTGCCCTGCGGGCATTCTCACTGCAGGTGAGGTCGCAATTTAAATGTCAAATTACTTCCAAGTAAGATTTATATTTATTGGATTTAGCAACATTGTGCTAGTTACGTATGCATATTCAGTATGAAAATAAATCATTTTAAAAATATGAGGTCTAAAGCTACTTATCTTTACTCTTCGTTCAATTACCCATTGTACAGCGCTACAGAATTTGCTGGCACTATATAAATAATAAAATAATAATTACAAAGGATCTACACAATACTTCACTCCTGTTATTGTGCTTCATTTGACTAATGCAGCTGTTGAAATAACTTGTGTATATAAATGTACATATTTGACCTCCAGTTTAATATTAGTTCAGTGAACCTGGAGGGCAGCAAAAGGTAAAAGCAACAGAAGAGGTCTCTGAAGGTAGTGGGCTGATCTGCTCAGGTGAAAGGTGATTGAAGTACAAAGAGTAATATCCATGTAGGTGTCACCTCAGGGGCCTGTGGGAGGAGGCTTCATGGGTGGTCTCCATGATAAGACTAAAAAGCAGACATCTGTGCTGAGGCCTGCCCGGATGGCTATAGCTCACACAAATCAAGCAAACTAATTAGATGAGAGAGACACAAAAATAGTAAATCTAACGTAGATAAATAGTGCCCCGGCCTTCCGCGACGAGGTCAACCCATCCATCGATGGATCTATCCACACGGGACTTACTGAGATGTGGAGGAACAGTTCACAATGTCAAGAAACAAACTCTAAAATACACCATACAATCATTTGCTACAGTAGTTCTTATTGCAATTAGTTGTATTTTGAATGGTTTAAAGCATAAGAATACTGTACTGAGAAAATAATCACAATAATTAATGCTTTGATGTTATTGTTGTCCTTTCCAGGCTGCCATTGTGGTTGTGTTCAACTTTGCAATGGTACTACTGATCTTCCCCGCCATCCTCAGCTTGGACCTTCACCGGAGAGAAGACCAGAGACTGGACATTCTTTGTTGTTTTCACAGGTAAATAATATAATTATACTCTAAAACGATCTCCATAACAGGGATAGGCTGCTGGCAACAGACAACGCAAATAGATTTCACTTCTGTAGATACAATTTTGTAATTGTAGGATTTTTCTAGTGAACCAGAAATTAAACTAGGTTATATATTTTTTTTGAAGCCCCTGCTCTTCCAGAGTAATCCAGATTCAACCACAGGAATTTGCAGATGCAAACGACAATCACACCTATCATCCGTCTTCGTATGGAAACCCGACCATTACCACCAGCACCCAGATTACCACCACAGTGCAAGCGTTTACCCAGTGTGACCCATCAGGACACCACATCGTCACTATCCTGCCACCCACTTCCCAGATCTCCACCTCTCCATCTGTCATCGTGCCAACCATGGACCCACTTGGATCCCAGGTTTTTAACCCATCAAGTTCCACACGTGATTTGCTGGGTCAATTGGATGAAAGCAAAGGAGGCAGAGAATGTGTTCCTCTCCCCTTCTTAAAATGGAGCCTCTCGGATTTTGCTCGTGAGAAGTATGCCCCGTTGTTGCTCAAGCCTGAAACCAAGGTAATTGGTGCTTTGATGATACTTTCTGTGTTATGTTTTCTTGGACTTGACGAAAATAACGATGATTGAATGTACTGACTGTTTTTTATTTTATTTTATTGTTTTTTTCTTACAGGGAATAGTGGTGGCACTGTTTATGGCACTTCTAGGTCTTGGTTTATATGGTACCACCATGGTCCATGATGGGCTTTACTTGACGGACATAGTCCCACGGGAGACCAAGGAATACAATTTTATCTCAGCCCAGTTCAAATACTTCTCTTTCTACAACATGTTCATCGTTACCAAGGGTGGATTTGATTATCCCAAAGCTCAGGAATCATTGTATGAACTTCATGAATCCTTTGGCTCTGTCAAGTTTGTGGTACGAGAGGAGGGCAAAGAACTTCCTAAAATGTGGCTACACTATTTCCAAGACTGGCTGAGAGGTGAGCATCCGCACTCTAATAGAGTCAACCTATCGTTCATTGATTGCTGAATAGATTCAGACATTGTTTGGTAGTTTCTTGTAAATTAATTTGTCTTTTAACTTGATTATCTCTGTGTGTTCTTCAGGGTTGCAGGTAGCTTTTGACCGGGATTGGGAGTCAGGTCGTATCCTTCAAGATAATTACAGGAATGGATCAGAGGATGGTGTTCTGGCCTATAAGCTCCTCCTTCAAACTGGGAACAAGAAGGAACCCTTTAACTTAAATCAGGTATGTCCCCAATGCATTTCGACAATAGTTATTTAGAAACCAACTTCCACAGCATCAATCTTATTGTACATGGCTGCATTCCTTGGAATTGGTAGTATGTTATATAAAAAGTTTTACTTTTAGATTATTATTATTAACATGGAAATTCTATAGAATATTGTATAAATCCCAACAAAATCTTTGCATTTTGTGTTTTCATGAAACCTTTTGAAATTCTGTGGTTGGTCATCTTTAGCCATTCAATAAATTCCCACCACAGAGAACACAGCTGAACCAACTGGATTCTTAATAATATGCATTCTAATAATGAGTATGGATAGATTAATTAATTAAATGGACTAACTTGTGAACTTTCACCTCCATAATGCATGTTTTTTTTCTCTCATCTTGGATAGTTGACCAGCCGACGACTGGTGGATGAAAACGGCCTTATTCCCGAGGATGCTTTCTATATATATCTGACCGTCTGGGTCAGTAACGATCCATTAGGCTATGCAGCGTCCCAGGCTAACTTCTACCCCACACCTCCAGAATGGATGCACGACCGATATGACACTACTGGGGAGAATTTGAGAAGTAAGTTCAAGAGGAACATATCACGCGTGTGAATGAGTGATTTCCTAAATTAGAATAGAGTGGAATCCTAGAAACAGGTGTCTGCTAATTTCTGGAAATACCTTATGAAATTTACTTAGCAATGTAGCTAAGCTCTCTCTCTCTGACGATTAATAGCCATATGTTAAGACTCTGTGGTCAAATGTCTCTCATAAATATCACATTACCCATATAATTTAATACGTTTTATAAATAATCTTCTATGCTCGTTTGTGTAAAGGTCTAATCTCCTTCTTTCTTGCTCTGTTCGTAGTCCCAGAAGCAGAACCTATTGAGTTTGCACAATTTCCCTTCTACCTAAACGGCCTTCGGCAGACATCTGACTTCATTGAGGCCATTGAGAGTGTGCGCTCTGTGTGCGATGAGTTTGTCAAACAAGGCGTTTACAGCTACCCAAGTGGGTATCCCTTCCTCTTCTGGGAGCAATATATCGGCCTGAGACACTGGTTCCTTCTGGCTATTAGCATTGTGTTGGCATGCACGTTTTTGGTGTGTGCCATCCTGCTACTGAATCCCTGGACTGCTGGCATCATTGTAAGTAGGTCACACCAACTCTGCTCCACCCTGACCTACCCTCTGCTTGTAACTTTGTTTAAATAAGGTTGACTGACAATGAAATTATATCTACAGGTCTTTATCTTGGCGATGATGACCGTGGAGCTGTTTGGCATAATGGGGCTGATTGGGATCAAGCTTAGCGCTATCCCTGTGGTTATTCTCATTGCATCGGTGGGAATCGGAGTTGAGTTCACGGTTCACGTAGCCCTGGTAAGTTACACGTTCATGGCAGCGTTTGGTTGTATGTGATATTGTCTGTTGGTCTGGGCCATCTTTTGTCTCTCTGGGATAGCTGTATGGCTGTTCTTGACCCATCCATCCCAATTATAATGTGATGTGTCAGCCAACACAAGCTGTAGCACAGTACTAGTTGTGTGTGTTGATTACAGAACGTGAAATCTGTACATCTTTGAGACATTTCTGCAGAATATGTTCAGCGATCTTACCTCTTGTTACATCTCTTCCTCTACCCAGGGTTTTTTGACTTCTATTGGAGACAGGAACCAACGTACAGTTTTGGCGTTGGAGCACATGTTTGCGCCCGTTCTGGATGGAGCCATTTCCACTCTTCTTGGCGTCCTTATGCTGGCAGGATCAGAGTTTGACTTTATTTTAAGGTAAAAACCTTGTCTTTTGTGGCTTAGTTATTCTGATTGTAACTCCAGCGCAGTCCTGACAATTATTACTATTATTTATAGAGCGCCAACAAATTCGTAGCGCGGTACAACAGGTATTTGTGCAAATCAAACTATATGCCATGCAGCAATTATTGCCTTACAAACACGTTCATTCAAACACTGAATATACTGAACTGATAACTCACTTGCAAAACTGAGCACCAAATAGCCAAACAGTGACTAAATAGATGGCACATTTTTCTAAATCAGTCATTTTGGCCTGCATTTTGCAATTCACATATTAATTTACTATAACTTGTTTTCTAATTTACTAATTTAACACCTCAAATTAATCAACTGGTAAATGTTCAATAATTGACAAGAGGATTGCAAATAGCTGACCCGAAATAATAGCTGATAGCGAGAAATTTTCACCGTCAGTTATTTTGGTGTAAAATTTGCAATTCCCTTGTAAACTCTGTATGACTCCCATGTTAGTGGATAAAACCCATAACATCGGTATATGTTGTATATTATTAAAGGCGACCCTTCGTTCAGATGTTACAAGGAATTTGGGTGTGGGTGTTGGTTGTAACGAATATCGGGTGCGCTGGGCGCTGGTCTCCATGTCACCCACCACTAGCGATTTACACATAAAACTCTCCCATGTATGGAGAAGAGCTACATTGTATCTTTTCTTCTGTGGATACTACCACAAAGATACTGGAAAATCTTTTAGAGAATCTCCCCACGCAGACGGAACTCTGCTCGCCGCGGCTTTTGTAGGTCTTTTAATGGTTTAAGTAAACGACCGTCCCCAGGCAATGAAGTGGTTAAAGCAAATATTTGGAAATAACCTCAGCCGTTTGACGTAGTTTGAGTGATTTCTGGGGTTCAGAGCTGAGCTGGCGAAGGATTATGGCCTGTGTGCTGAATCCTGTCCAAACCATTCCTTTCAGCCTGGGAGGTCTTGTTTAGAGGAGGGAGGAAGGAGCCTGGGCTGATCAGGAAATAGCAGAACTATCCCTCATGTAAACAGACATTCTGTGCAGAGTTTGGGATAAACAGCTGAACTGGTTCAGAGATCTGACACCAGGCTCCCTCCCGCCTGCCCCAGGCCTCAGCATGCGCCCCTCCTAAACTAAACACTCAATGGGAGAGATTACAAGACCCAACATAAATATCACATCCCACTTCTAAGCTTGATACTGATTCACAGTTTGGCTCTGGGGCCATTTAACCCTTCCTCCTGCTCCCAATCAGTTCAGATCAGTCTGATAACTCTGGTTTAGTGGAGATGACACTCAACGGGGCAGTGTATTGTCACCGAGCCGCTTTGACGGGTTTAAAGGGTTAAATTGGCCAGACAGCCGTTACCCGAATTTAGAGAGGTGAGCTGGTAAAAGGGACCCAGTTTTACACATGTCCGTCATCGCTGGCCAAGGGCTTGTTCTCTCTCCTTGCACAGTCTCCTAAATCTCCCCTTCCCCCCTTCAAAGGGTTACAATGCAGGTTCTAATGGATAAGGAAAGGCTGGGGGATGGGAGCATGCAGGAAGCCAGGGGGGGACCAACACTGACAGGCAGAAGGTCTCCAGGGGGCAGAGTCCTAAAATCCAACTTTCAACCTTTCAAGCCTAAAAACACAGTATAAAGGGCAGTGATCACTTAACCCCTCTTAACCCTTTCATTGCCACGGACATCTGGGCTCAGCAAGGAATTTCAATACCCGCTCCTCACTAAATTATCTAACTAGTAAACTTGGTAGAGCTTGGTAGAATCAATTAAATCACATAAATACATAGAAATTTTTTTTTATTTCTTTCCTTTTCTGTGATTGGTGCGGCTTTTTTTCCCCCCTCTATCCGCCTTTATATAAACAAGACACCTTGTGCCTCCGGGGTAGAGGGATAATTCAGCAAATCTACTAAACATGCAGCAGCTGGTGGGTCCTTTTTAATGAGCATGTTTGCGTGAAACGTGAATGGTCTGCACATTAATAGGAGATACGGAATAAAAACATTTACAAATATAAAATCCGTCCAGCAGTAAAGTGGGTTTTCACAGGCGAAAAAAATGCCTTCTCGCAGTCGGTCCATCAATAAAACGCTTCACGTCTCCTTTTGCATCCTTGAAATGTTAACGTGCGCTTTCTGCCAAGGGATTCGAGTAAACATTACATTTCCACTAACGCACACCTGGTAGATATTCTTGGCCGGAACGCCGTCTAATGACGGTCAGCGGCGGCAGACTATCATGCCAGACGCAACATTACAGAATGCCCTAAACGTTGGCAGAATTTCTTGCACAGTAGTTTTTTTGGGTGCCTGTGAAGTGAGAATTATTTGTATTTTGCAGCCTGTTGACGTATTCAATATGCAAGCCAATCCCACCAAGAATTGCAATTGCAAATCCCTTTTTTACCTATTCTAGTAATGGCTACATCTGACATTCTGGAAATGTATGAACAATATGCCCCACAATGCTTAGCCAGCCTTGGTTGTTTACGCGGTAGTCCATGGAGGACCTGTGTTCTGCAATTTAAGTGACAAATTCATTCTTTACTTCCAGGTATTTTTTTGCGGTGCTGACAATTCTCACCATCCTGGGATTGCTCAATGGTTTGGTCCTTCTCCCTGTGCTACTGTCTCTGATTGGACCCCCTGCCGAGGTGAGTCTCGCAATCCTCACCCATTTATGAAGGGTATTATTTACTAAACATTCACTATTCACTAAAAAAATCAAATTGCTCAAAATAGTTGAAAAGTAGAAAATATATATATACACTCCCACCCAGCTACTGCCACATCTTGGCTATTTTAATTTTGAAATTTGGTTTTCTGTTCAGGGTTTAGTGAATGAAATGAAAAGGAACAATAAATTCACATGTTTAACGAAGTTACATGTTTGGAAAAACATCTATTTCCTATGTGTACCTTAATTCTCTTAAGTTTTCCCGATTGATGATCAGTTTTTTATATATACTTCTTTTATTGCTTCTAGGTCACCCCAACAGACAACGGCAGCCACTTACCAACCCCCAGCCCTGAGCCAATAGCTCCCCCTCTAAACCATCATGGATTCTACGCTCAGCACAAACCCGGGAAGTTTGGGGGTTTCAATGATCCCGAGGATTCCACGGAGTATTATTCAGAGACCACCACCACATCAGGGATGGAGGAAGACGATCCACAGCTGTATGAGAGAAGTTCGTACATCATTCCCCGAAAACCCTCACATATCATACTGGAAGCCAGCAGGGACCCTTCCTATCCGAAGATCATGGTAAGAGCACTCTGTTATTATTGGGGCTATATGATAGCTAACCTATCTTCGTAGCATTGCAATCTGAATTTTGCAAAGATCATGCAGTGATAATGAAATTATCTTTCCTTTCTCTTTACCAGTTGGTAAAGCCCTGCAAGGGGAACCAGGACGAACCAGTAAAGAATGATCCCCAGGACTTTTGTAAGAATGAAGCTCTTTCGGCTACAGATGCACCCCGGACTATTTGCAAAGACCAGAAAGAATTTCAGGAACTGAGAGACTGGAGGAGGAGGCAATTGCCCTTTTCTAACACACAGGGCCAAACAAGGACTAACCTGCCCCCTGGCATCAGGACTCAGCACAGCAATAGGACTCCAGGCCAAAGGACTGCACCTCCGGCCTACTGTGCTAAGATGCCGGGGCCTAACGGATCTATAACTACCGTGACCGCTACGGCCTCTGTAACAGTGGCGGTGCATCCAGGTTTGCCTGGAGCGGTCAGGGGTTACACCCACGAGGGTTATGAGGACAGTGAAACAGACTGTATGGAAATCAGACCCGAGTGGGCGAGGAAAACAAAAAAATACCCAGAAGTGTTTGAGTTGGAAGATCTAGAAAACGTCAGGACACAGGAGGGGTCCTCAGTCCGACACTAGGTGGGTACTCCTTTCAACACGTTGTACAACGCTATGGAATTTGCTGGCGCTATATGAATAATACACACTCAGGAATACCCTGGTTTAAAATCAGTCTTATTCAATTAACGTATTGCACTATAGTTTAAGGGTGATTATCTTATCCCGAGCACGCCTGGCAGTGCCACCTAGAGGCTCTGTGTGGTACTGCCGCACTGGGCCTCGTCAATGCAGGGAGCACAGCAAATCGAGACTAATTTTAAATTACATTCTGGGCACTGTCACTTTTACTTGATCTGGGTCCAGCGATTTCGTATGGTTTATTACATCGTCTGCCAGAGGAAAGTTTTCATCAGACATCTGCCATGTACCTTAACTGTCCAAGTGACAAGTCAATCAGTTGAATGGAATAACTCTGTATCTCTCTATTTACAAGCCCTGAGGAGAATAGAATTATCATTATTATTTTATTATTTATATAGCGCCATCAGATTCCGTAGCGCTGTACATCATGTAAACATAGAATTAGAATGCAGGTGAACTGAACGTTGAATTGGAACATTTAGGCTGTAACCCAAGTTCTCCCTATTTTATGGGTCTGGAGAATTTTCCAAATCAAGTATTATAGCCTACATTTTGCAATTCAGTTTTCAATTAACTGACATTTGTATAAGCCATTCAATAAGCAAATTATTGTACAGCACGTTTATTATTATAAAGTGTCAACAATGTGTGCAGTGCAGTACAATAGGTAGAGTTGGACGCACAGGAACAGAGGGTGCAGAGGGCCCTGCTCAAAAGAGCTTACATTCTAAAGATACGCAAAAAGCTTTGTTTACTACACAGTGACTTGTGAGGCGTCTACACGATCTTAGAAAATATAGCCCAAAATAGCCATTTTATCAGAATACATTTGGCAAACAAAAATCAGTGTTTAATCAGAGTTTAATTTAAAGTGTGCTGTAATAAAGAACATTATGTATAACTGAATATGAGTTTCTCTATTATCAAGGATAATCTTATCTCTTATTGCAGAATGTAGTCCGCTGTTGGATATTTTAAAATGTTTTATTAAATTATTTGTTTATTGATATTAACAATAATCTGCTGGGTAAGGGGTAATTTAGTCGGATGGAAATGATCTAGCCTGCAATGTGATTGTGTCAAATCTTTGTCTTATGTCGTTTTTGTCTTTTTTTTTTTTTTTAGGACTTTGCCAACTACACAGTCCTTTTCAACGGAAAGGGTTAAAGGCTCTGCCCCGTGGACAAAACTTTACGAAAAACTCATTGAAAGAAGACAAAATAATGAACATTAATAATAATAATAATAATAATACAAGATGAATGCATTAGAGACTTTTCTTTATGAAATATTTTAATATAAAAAGCAAAGAAAACAGACAAAAAAAAAAGACAAATAATTTTATGTTATTTAATAAGCTCATGACTTTGTACTGTACGCAGAGGGGTTGATCTCTCTGGAATCCTATATATGTACAACTTTAACTTACCAGTTTATGCTGCTATCTGTTAACCCTTTCATTAGTGGAGTGGTTTAAAACAAGGAACACACAGTGATTCTCTCCTGATTGTTTTGGTAAAATATAGTGTACCTCTGAATTGATTAAAGAGGGAAAGGAGGGTCCTCTAAATTTCATTTTTTTTAAAACCCTCAAAAACTGCGAATCATGATGGTTTATTCCCAGTGCTGGTATGTGACGGGATGCATCACTAGAACAATGAATGGAACTTATTGAAATTGTGTTTCTGAATGCACCGTTCCAAAAAATAAATAAAAAATTGGCGTACTCCTGCCCTGCCAAACCCTCCCTTTTCAGCACACTGTATTGTCATTAGCCTGGGTGCACTGCGGTTTTAATCAGGGGAACATATTAGTAAATACATTGTACAGGTCTGCGATCAGCACGGCAAGCCTGGATAATATATTTTATATGGATCTCTTATAAAAATTGTAATGCACTCATTCTAACGAATGCACATCTATGCAAAGCATACAGGTCTTTTTTTTTTTTTTTTTACATTTGCTATGGATACAGACCAACCTGTCTGCTGCCTTAATAGAGCTATGTGAAGCAGTTTTGGTTGTGAATTCCACTAGATTTGTGTCTGGTATTGGTTGGTTTTGCAGCGTTACACTTTGAAGGCTAACGTGATGGGCAATGCCTTGACTTGCTCTCCACTCTGGCTCTTATTAATCCTGCATTAACCGCTCGAGATTAACGTTAATCAACATCTTTTAAATTGACACTTTTTGTAGGTAGATGGAGCGAAAGTGGGAGAAACCTGCTTTACAGAGTTATAAATGACTACAAAGAGTTCAATTAAAGCCAGAACAGGCTAAACAACGTGGTGTGGGTGGAATCCCGTATACAATTAAAATTCTTCTCCTAAATCTCATAGTGCTACAAAGTATCAGTCACAGGATTTACCCACTGCCATATCAACTCACTCAAGCACTGAAAGGGTTAATGTCCTCCCCTGTCCCCCACCTCCTCTATTAGCTGTGAAAAAAGTTAACCCTTTCAATTCTCTGTCCCATTAGGACATTCGTATAATTGTCCCCGAGCAGGGACTATTTTATAAAATATTATAATTATTATAATTATTAGCTTGTTTGTATATTCTTTATTGTGTGGAAACGGCAGCTTGTCTAACATGTAATATATATAATAATTAACCAGCCTGCTGCGGCGCCAGGGGTCTGCGGATGTACAGTTTTTTGCGCCGCGGGCCCCTGTGGCGTCGGTGGGTTTGTGTATATGTATGTGTCTGTCTTGTGGACTGAAGCGCGGTACAATGTCTCACTGTGTTATATAAGTTATTTATAATAAAAAGAACAAAGCTTTATTTTTGTAGTGTGTACAGGAAATAGCCATTCAACGGAAGTTTTATTTTTAAAGAGTAAAATATATTATTATATATAAATATATCCTATGACTCCTTGTATTTTTTTATATGTATTGTGTTTGTCCTTTGGTTGTTACACGGCCGCTCTAGCGTTCTGGGAGTTGTAATACACACTGCGATATATTTTATTCTGCACGGAGATGCTGAATTTTCCTCATAGAGATGCATTGATTCAATGCATCTCTATGAGGAGGTCCTGATTGGCCAAATTTGCATTTGGCCCTGTGCCAGTTTGAGCCAATCCAATGCTTTCCCCATTTTGATGATGTCACAAAGGGGGCGGACCCAGCACCAGCAGACCCACATGGCGCTGGAAATAAGGTGAATTTTAAACTTTTAAGGGGGTCGGGGGGAAGGGGGCAAGTCACCTAAATGGTGGGTTTACCACTATAGGGTCAGGAATACATGTCACCCTATAGTGATCCTTTAAACAATAGTAAGGCATGTAATTGGCCAGTTGGGAAAGAGCAGTGGATTCATGGAATCTCCTACCAGCAGAGGTGGTAATGACTAACAAATCAGAAGAGTTCAAGAAGACTTGGGCAGGCATAGTGCGGTTTTGAGAAAGAAACTAAACCAACAATTAAGTTTATGCTTTGAATATCTTTATTACTATGTTTATAGTGCCAACATGTTCTGTAGCGCTGTAAATAGGGGCCAGAGTGGGCAGACTAGGTGCGCTGGCTGCTATAGTCAGCTGTAAAATCCACGTTTCTTTATTTCATTTAAAAGATATTTGACCTGAAATAATTCAGAAACACATTCACAGTGCGTTATGATTGAATATATAAAACAAGGCAATCTGCTGGTATTTGGTTACATAACACGTTTACATTTAAGAAATTCAAATGAAATATGGCTCAATCACAGACAAGTAAAAATCGAATTACAAATTAATAACACGTTTAAATATTGAAGAACTCACAATCTAATAGGAAAGTTATGCAATGATTAAATGTACAATAGGTCAAAGGTCGTAAAGTATTCATTAGGGAAGATGAGTGTGTTAGACTATCTGATAAAAAACAGTGTCTTCTGGCTATCAGACAAAGTCTACCCCGGCTGTGATATTGTCCAGCATCCCTTTTCCTGATTGCAGCAAAGTGGAGCTACCAAAATATTTTAGATTGTAAGCGCATTAGAGCAAGCCCTCTTTACCGAATGTCCGGGTATGTCAAACGTGTTTTGTTAGAATTGTTTGTCTTTATTATAATTATTACTGGTATTTATATAGCGCCAGCATATTCCGTAGCTCTTTACAATATTATCAGAGGGGGAAATTCAACAATAAATGAGACAATTACAAAAACTTACAGGAATGATAGGTTAAAGAGAACCCTGCTCAAACGAGCTTACCGTCTATAGGAGGTGGGACGTAAAACCCAACAGGACAGGAAATAGCAATCAAATAAGGTGGGAGTGAAGCAGAGCAGGAGGAGAGAGTAGAGTGCTACCCTTTGGAGCTTTCCTAAAGAGATTGGTTTTAAGGCACTTCTTAAATGATTGAAGACTAGGGGAGAGTCTGATGGTGTTAGTTAGGCTATTCTATAGGAAGGAATCCGCCTGCGAGAAGTCCTGCAAACGTGAGTTGGCCGTACGGGTGTGAGCAGGGGTCAGGAGGTGGTCACGGGCAGAGTGGAGGGAACAAGGAGGGACATACCTATGGATCTGTAAAGAGAAATAAGAGGGTCTAGAATCGAGTGCTTTATAGGTATGGATTAGTGCTTTGAATTGACTCCTATAGGATACAGGAAGCCAATGTAAGGACTGACAGAGGGGTGAGGTGTGAGAGCACCGACTAGAGAGGAAAATCAGTCTTGCTTAAAGGAACACTATAGCTTTAGGAATACAAAACTTTATCACTATAGGTCCCCCTCCCCCTTCCTGTGAATAAAGGAATAAAACCCTTTTTTATACTTACCTCGTCCTCCTCCTCCAGCAAGGTCATGCTCCCATGATGGGGAAAATTAATGAGAATGCATGGTGAGTGCTGTGCACACCTTAGACCTTCCCCATAGGAAATCATATAATCAGTGTGGTTTTGGGGGGATATTGAAGACGTTGGTCATCCTCATGAAAGGTGTGAGGACGTCCAACGTCGTTTTTTATAGAGTTAAACTCTGTTAGAATCCAGGAAGTGCCTCTAGTGTCTATCTGAGAGACATCCACTAGAGGTTGGCACTAAACACTACAGTTTATCCAAAACATGTTTTACATTGCAGGGTCAATGAGACAGGGACAATGCACCCAGACCACTGCAATGACATAAACTGGTCTGGGTACCTATAATGTCCCTTTAACTACTTAACTTTAACTTGTTCAGCATTGTGGATTATTTTGGGGCTATATAAATAATTGTAACTGTCAGTTAGAGGCAAATGTTGGAACTATCAATTACCAGCGGAGTAACAGCAGTTAAAGAATATGTTAGAGGCACTGCAAGCACTAATAAACCATAGAGTCATTGCAAACGTTACAGCCCCCTTAGGACATCCTCAGAAATGTTTCCAGGTGGGACAGTGTGATATGTACAAGACAGGTGGTACAGCACAGGCCGCTCGGTCTATGTTAGCATACAGGTCTATATGCTATAGGAAATCTCTCATCCAAGTCATCGATACCATGCCCCTGCTTTACATGGCTCTAAAGAATTGCTGGGTGTAAAAAGTGAAATAAGGGGACTTTAGATGAATGCACATTAAACAAGCAGGCCAGCTAACTGAGGGCGTGACATGCAGGGGGCGCTGTTTGCAGGACCCCTCGAGCCCCAAACATTACGCAAGCGTGTCTAATGATGCACTCGCGCTACGCCTTTTAGGAACAGTTCCCTGAGATCCCCAAAAGTAAACCAGGGCACAAAGTCAGTAAATGACCTGAAAATCAGGACTGTCCCGCCGAAATTGTGATGGTTTGGAGACACTATATATAGTGTTCCCATAAATAATCAATGTATCTATATTTTCCAGTAGATTAATCTAGTTACTGCGAGGGGGTTGTGTGAACGCATTTCTGCTTAATAAATCCGAGACTGTTGTTCACCACATTGCAATGTTTATTTTCTAGGCAGGGCCTGATTTAATTACCAGAAACATGATAAAGTATCATAAACAGACTCCGCTGGGACTGTCGGGCGAGGGGTGATTGGGTGAGCACGGACGCAGCTGCTGCGTCATCCTTTGATAACGTTTATTGAGATTAATTGTAGACAAGTCTCTGGTCACCATCGCCATCCCAACAGCTTGTTCAAATTTCCCAGAAATGTTTGCTCTGTCCATTTTTACTTTAATTAGACTCTTGGATACTTTAATAATATTATTACAGGACTAGGATCAGTTGTACTTAGAAACCATTACAGAGACAGGCCTTTCATGCTCCCCCTCCGAAAAAGGAACAAACTTTATACTGAGAGCTGACCTCAAAGGAGGACATGAGACTGAGAAGGTAGCGCTCACTCATGTTTATCCGCCAAGCCTACTGGCTGTCACAGGAACAATGGCTTAAAATGTCCACCATAATCACTGTAAACTACAATCTCAGCCCATTAATTAACAGGGACAAAATTGATCATCGTTAAAGTGGAACAGGTGCACAGGGGATCCAGGTAAATATCGAACCTTTCAAAAACAGTTCAACTTCTAACCGTGGGGCGGTGGTGACAGCATGCTGAAGTGGCTATGGTGCTTAGACTAGCCCTTTATATATATACCTCCTAAATGTTCTATTTCACAAAGAGGTTGTAAGTGCCAAAAAGCCACACTTTCTGTGTCCCTCAAAAGCTATCCTGAGTGCTAGATGGATTTCATATGGACGGATTATAATGTGCGTGGATAAATCACTTTGGAGTTTATTAGCTTAACCATGAATTCTTCCAGAATTAATGATGAAATTGCCCATTATAAGTAGAAGTAGACAACTTGGAAAATTCCACAACTCTGTTATTTAAACGTTTCAGCCCAAAACTTGCAGATCCCTTGACAATTCTGCACAATTCATATTTAATAAATCGCTTCATCTTTATGAATATATGTTACTAATACGCTGCAGGAAAATCTCTAAAAGTGGAGGGTAATAAAATGCAAGTTGTCACCAGCTATCAGATTAGGATTCATAGAATAACATTGGCTTTTTCCCGGCAGGCTTTCAGCTCTCAGTAAATCAGGGCTGCTGTCTGCTGGCTGGTTATGTCAGCTGTTGCGTAGTGTCAGCGATCGGATGGCCATACATCCTCACCACAAATCAAAAGCGCGTACGACTGGAGAGAGAAATCCTATAAAAGTGAGAATGGTACAACTGGAATATGACTCCCACCACGCTTCGTAGAAGAAACACTTAATACTTCAATCGAAGTTCAGTTTGTATAAATTAGAACATTAAGAGGAGAAAAAATATAAATTACAATATGTGATAGTCGTAGATCATTCTTAGATTGAGGCAGAGAATGGGGGCATCCGATTATCCCTCCCCATGTGTTTCTGGTCACTGACCGAGATTTTAATATCTCCGACCCCATTCCGAGGTTCCTTCCCTCCCTAAAAAAAAAAACAGAAATAAATCATTAATGGGTTCAGGAACCTTTATTGGTGTTAGTGACCCCGCATAGAGCCCAGTTATTTCCTCAGTCTATATATCGTAGTTATGATGAAGGCAGTATGACGAAGGGTATAAATTAATTACTCAGTCACTCCTGGCAACACAGGTTTGGTGAAGGGGCATCTCTCCTCTGGCACTGAGTGTGGGCAGCAGCGGACCAGACTAGGTACGATGGCTGCGAGCTCAGAGCAGGAGGCCGACTTTACAGTGGGCACATAACCACCAAATCTGGACGACTGAAGATGTCACCTGGTTGGACATATGGATCTTTCAGCTGTGAGATGCAGACACTAGCGTCAAAAATGACACAAACCATATAACACCACAGATACGGCATACTTTGTGCCAGGTGTAAAAGTGTGAAGAAATTAAGACTCTTGTTACCTTTGAATGTGGCAGTGTATCTGTGCATTGCTGCTGTCCATGTACGGCCCTTTATGGCCAAAGTCCACCAGTTTTAACATCGATCCTTCCAGCAGGTCAATGCATCACTTATTGCACCAAACTAATTCCAACGGGCTCTATACCCCTAGATCTCCATCCAATAGAGCAGGTCTCTGATGGGGCTTACTGAGCCTCCAAGGAGGGAAGCAGGATTTATTTATTTTTTAAATTGTGCAAACACTCTATTAAATATTTTCCATGATACGAGTACATTGTGTGCACCAATTATTGGAACATGCGCAAATATTGTACGCAAAATGTTACCGGCACTGCATAGCAATGCAACTTGCAAAATAAATTACCATCCGGGCTGCGTAGCAGCAAAGTCCAGCAAGCAATCACCATAGCGACGTGTTTAACTGATTTTCTGTGAAAAGAGGCTGCACCCACCTGAACATACATACATTATAGGGTGCTGCTGCGGCCAATTTATATAACACACAAAATCCTGCACACTCGCAGGTTATAACCGATTTTCTGTTCCATCAATCAAACTATCGTGCACCCAACATGCTTACATCATGGGAAAGATATAATATTTTGTGAACACGATTTAAAAAAATTCATCCCTTCATAGGACCAGGAGATTCACAACATTATCAGCATTAAAAAAAATAAAAAAAATAAATATATATATATATATCTGTGGGGCGTGAACCACAGAGCTTAAGGAATTTGTTAATACCTTGTTTTGGAGTTGGAAGGGCATGCTGCCTGTTACTAGATGTATGTACTAACATAGCGGCCGCTGAGTGCACATGTATCGATTTAATTAAATCATTTGGTTATCTGTTCTACAAACTGGGAGGTCCAACTAGCATCTCTCAGTGCACAGCACCACCTAGTGTTCGAAACCTGCCATGCACATTCTTAGAGTGTACTTTATTATACCATCTTTCATTCAATCTAGTTAAATTGAAGATGTTCTGCTTCTCTGATTTCATATTATTTGTAAAAAAATAAATAAAGGCATCCCACATATTTTGCTCTCCGTTTACAAGGTATCTAATGCCCTTTCTATAAACATTAAAGATTATTTTATAACGTTACTGTCATTTCAGATACTCCACACTCCTAGATTCAAATGTGAAAACATGGGAGATGTGTTGGGAGGAAGAGACCCTTTAAATATGGCAGGGGGCTACAAGCAAAGACAAAATGAGTCAAACGAGGTCCTAGCGTTGTAAAAAAATGGTGAGAGGTAGGAAATCGGGGAAATGGCAAAAGATAGAGAGTTTAGAAAATGAGTTGGGGGTAACCATAGCCTAGATTTAATATTGCTTTATAAGCTTTTCTAATGATTTAAAAGGACCACTTCATCTCATTGTAGTGTTCTGGGTGCAGTATTCCTGCCCCTTTAACGATGCAATATAAAAGATGTTTTAGAGAAATCGCAATGTTTGCAGAGTTAAGACTGCCTCTAGTGGCTATCTCCTAACAGCCACGAGAGGCACTTCCTGCTGTTTCACGGAGTCCAATTCCATGAAATGACTCTTTTTTCGCATTTTAATATTTTGAAAGCTAATCCTACAATATTAAATCAAGGCCTAAATTAGGGCCATAAAGGAAATAATATGGACCGGTGGATGAACAGAACCTTATCCCAAGTTATCTTCCACGACTCTAGTGGATTAGGGGTCCTAATGCCCTTGGATCTCCCTCTGCTGTATCAAGTTCATTTCAAAGTCCAATGTGTTGTGTGTTCCGAGGTGGTCTTCTGCTTAGAACAATGTGATTATTTCAGTTACTTCCTGTCAGTTTCAATAAGTCTGCCCGTTTTCTTCTCATCTCTCTCAGTATGAACGCCATTGTAATTTACAGAATTATAAATAACCAAACTTGTAGAAATTCACCCCTGGAGGGTATACTATGGCTTCCATTGGTGAGTAACGTTTAAGGTCAGGCTAGGAGCATAGGACTACAAATTATTATCCCTGATCTAGACTGCCCCCGATAACAGCCAGTGTTACAGGTATACTCACAGACTGGTGACTAAAACGCTGAATATCGGTTTAAAAGTCAATTCCAGCAATAGTCCTATACCCCAGGATATAGTATTATTATTGGTATTTATATAGCGCCAGCTTATTCCGCAGCGCTATTAGGGCCATTGTTTGTCAGTAGTTTTGTTTCCCTGTCCCATTGTTCGAAGAATGGAGGTGGGAATCCTATTACACCGTGTACTAATCCTTCTTTCATCATGCTGCACAATATTTGGGTAACAGTCAGATAGCTTAATGTCCACCTTGTCAAAAGACATATATGGCTGATCGGGATAATATCTGTAACACGCACAAAGCAGGTGCACACGTAATAATTACAATAAATCACCCCAGAAAGAGGATCAGAACAGGACGTGTTCCCCAGCCTGTAACAGACTGTGCTAAATTATTTTCTTTAACAATTTCTTCCTTAAAGGGTATTGGAGAGCTATGTGTGTCGGTGTGTGTGGGTGGGGGGATCTAAGACTATATACAGCTTACATCCTCATTATCTTGTTAAGATTCGCTTGATGTATGGGAAGAAGGGGGGCTAGCTAAATTACTCTTCTACCTGTAGTGCAGTGTAAACAAGAGGCCGAGGGGCCTTGCTCCAGTGTGGTCATTCCATGGGAAGGGTTACATTCAAATGTTTGGTTCTAGTGTTTACAGTCTACCTCTTCTGAGGCTACAAACAGACCACCCAAGCTGGTGAAGGCAGTGGAATCCATTAGCATACACCATGCAGCACTCTGGTGATTGAGCAAACTTGTAATAATCCAGCAAGGGGGGTGGAAGAAAAACAGTTTTAACACAACAATAGCCTCAGTAGCCCACCCAGGCAGCCAGCAGACAGACACACTCATCAAGGCATGGTCCTTTGTCTCAATATAAAACTGTTAACCCTGCAAAGCTCTGTGGAGGTTGATAGCAGCGAGGGGTGCTGTCCAGGATTTGACACTACATGCTGCTAATATGGCGAGGCCACAAGTCTCTGATCTAAGTGCAGCAGATCTGGTTACATTGTATCCCTATAGATGCCATAGGCATGCGCAAGGGGTGTGCCAGGCAAACCCTGTCCTCCCAGACCCCTCTGTGAAGCGCTATAGCAAGTTGTTACATCCTGCTGAAAGATGTCACGTAAGGCACAACAGCCGATGTCAAATAATCTCCAGCTTGTAAAGAGATACTTGGCTACTTTGGCCTAAATATTGCAAGTCAGTTCTCAATGCACCACAATGCAATGTTTAGTGAATAGTACCTGTGAAACTGTAGGATTTTGCTTTTATCAATATAATAAAACATTGTAAAACGTGACACGAGGTATAAATGTTGTATAAGGCCAGGATACAGCATTAAGGTAAGTAAGGGAAAATAGGGGTAAGGACAGATTTAGGGTCAGAAAGGAAGCATAGTTCATAAAAATGAACCTGGCTACGGATAATGAGGATTGTAGTCAATAACAGCTGCACGGATGACTAAAGGGCCAACCCTAATCTTGTTCCCGTATTTATTCCAAATGGAAGTCAATATTTAATGTACAATATACTTGGATAGGGCCCGCATTCCTGGAAGGGAATTTGGATGAATTTTATAGGTGGGGATTGAACAGCATCTAATGAGCCAAACCCCTCAACCAACGTTTTCCAACCTTAGGAGACTATATAATTAGCTTTCTGCAAACGGTTAAAATTGCAGTTTCAGTAAATGTATATTTATCTACATAGCACTTTACACGGTATGTGTCAGCAGAGGGAGGGACAGTCAGTGCAGTAGGTATACAGTGTATGTATATTTTATTTATATAGCGCTAACAGGTGTACTCAGCACTTTACAGGTTACATTACAGTAGAGGGAGGTACAGTAAGTGCAGTAGGTATACAGTGTATGTATATTATGTTTATATAGCACTAACAGGTGTACTCAGCACTTTACAGGTTACATTACAGTAGAGGGAGGTACAGTAAGTGCAGTAGGTATACAGTGTATGTATATTATGTTTATATAGCGCTAACAGGTGTACTCAGCATTTTACAGGTTACATCACAGTAGAGGGAGGTACAGTAAGTGCAGTAGGTATACAGTGTATGTATATTTTATTTATATAGCGCTAACAGGTGTACTCAGCACTTTACAGGTTACATTACAGTAGAGGGAGGTACAGTAAGTGCAGTAGGTATACAGTGTATGTATATTATATTTATATAGCGCTAACAGGTGTACTCAGCACTTTACAGGTTACATTACAGTAGAGGGAGGTACAGTAAGTGCAGTAGGTATACAGTGTATGTATATTGTATTTATATAGAGCTAACAGGTGTACTCAGCACTTTACAGGTTACATTACAGTAGAGGGAGGTACAGTAAGTGCAGTAGGTATACAGTGTATGTATATTTTATTTATATAGCGCTAACAGGTGTACTCAGCACTTTACAGGTTACATTACAGTAGAGGGAGGTACAGTAAGTGCAGTAGGTATACAGTGTATGTATATTTTATTTATATAGCGCTAACAGGTGTACTCAGCACTTTACAGGTTACATTACAGTAGAGGGAGGTACAGTAAGTGCAGTAGGTATACAATGTATGTATATTTTATTTATATAGCACTAACAGGTGTACTCAGCACTTTACAGGTTACATTACAGTAGAAGGAGGTACAGTAAGTGCAGTAGGTATACAATATTATTGGAAATCGGTGACCGATAATCTGTATCGGCATTGGCTCTGGAAAATTATATTTGTTGATCCCTATATTTTGTAATACGTACATATTGCTGTTTAGAAGAGAGAACAAGAAAAAGTATTAGATCACAGGGCGCGCCATCTTCAATGGCGTCCAGCACATAAAGGAATGCCCTCTACTCTGACCAATCTGTATGAGTCGAGGAAGATGCAGTCAGTCTCCGTCCAGTCCATGAAGTGTAAATGGCCTTAAAGGGACACTATAGTCATCAAAACAACTTAAGCTTAATGGAGCAGTTTTGGTGTATAGATCATGCCCCTGAAGTCTCTCCGCTCAATTCTCCACCATTTAGGAGTTAAATCACTTTTGTTTCGGTTTATGCAGGCGTAGCCACACCTCCACTGACTGTGACTCACATAGCCTGCATGAAAAGAAATGGTTTCACTTTCAATCAGATGTAACTTACTTTAAAAAAGTTTCTATTTCCTGCTCTGTAAATTGTACTTTAATTACATACAAGAGGCTCCTGCAGGGTCTAGAAAGCTATTAACAGAGCAGGAGATAATAAATTGTAAATGAAACACTATTTTCAATACAGGAAGTGTAAACATTAGATGACTCTTTGCAGGAAGTATTGGAAGGCTGTGTAAGTCACATGCAGGGAGGTGTGACTAGGGCTGCATAAACAAAGTGATTTAACTCCCAGAGAATTGAGCAGTGAAACTGCAGCGGCAGGATCTACACACCAAAACTTCTTCATTAAAGGACCACTATAGTGCCCGGACAACATACTCGTTTTTCTGGCACTATAGTGCCCTGAGGGTGCCCCCACCCTCAGGGTCCCCATCCCGCCGGGCTCTAGGGGGTGGAAGGGGTTAAACTTACCTCTTTCTCCAGCGCCGGACGGGGAGCTCCCCTCCTCCCTCTTCTTCTGTCACTGGCTAAATACGCATGCGCGGCAAGAGCCGCGCGCGCATTCAGCCAGTCCATAGGAAAGCATTCACAATGCTTTCCTATGGACGCTGGCATCTTCTCACTGTGAAAATCACAGTGAGAAGCGTGGAAGCGCCTCTAGCGGCTGTCAATGAGACAGTCACTAGAGGCTGGATTAACCCATATGTAAACATAGCAGTTTTCTCTGAAACTGCTATGTTTACAGAAAAAAGGGTTAATCCTGGCTGGACCAGGCACCCAGACCACTTCATTAAGCTGAAGTGGTCTGGGTGCCTATAGTGGTCCTTTAAGCTAAAGTTGTTTTGGTGACTATAGTGTTCACTTTCTGTGAATCTCACGCAGGGAGCTAGGGCCAATATGCAGCTATGCTTGGCAGTCAGCACCGTGGCTATGATGGACAACGCCATCTGTCAACCCCATTCTCCCCTGCCTCCTTTACCCCCCCCCCACCCATCACCCATTTTGTCTACCTACCATAACCTGTGGATTATTAAGTGATGTATGTCTCTCATTGCCTCTATATAAAACACAAAGAATAAGTTAAAGGACCACTATAGTGCCAGGAAAACATACTCCTTTTCCTGGCACTATAGTGTCCTGAGGGTGCCCCCACCCTCAGGGACCCCCTCCCGCCCGGCTCTGGAAAGGGGAAAAGGGGTTAAACTTACCTTTTTCCAGCGCTGGGCGGGGAGCTCTCCTCCTCCGATCCTCCTCCTGGGCTGAATGCGCACGCGCGGCAAGAGCTGCGCGCGCATTCAGCCGGTCACATAGGAAAGCATTAATAATGCTTTCCTATGGACGCTGGCGTGCTCTCACTGTGAAAATCACAGTGAGAAGCACGCAAGCGCCTCTAGTGGCTGTCAATGAGACAGCCACTAGAGGATTAGGGGGAAGGCTTAACCCATTCATAAACATAGCAGTCTCTCTGAAACTGCTATGTTTATGAAAAAATGGGTTAACCCTAGCAGGACCAGGCACCCAGACCACTTCATTGAGCTGAAGTGGTCTGGGTGCCTAGAGTGGTCCTTTAACTGGCCCATCTTTGCCTTGTGATTTTCTAGAAATTCCTTCCATCCATGAGTTGGGTAGCCATGATGTGATTGCACAGGACTGGAGCCCGTATACTCAGCGATAGTCAAATATAACTCACTATCTGTTAATTGCACTGACACGGACTGAGAAATAAATCTATATTTGGGGGTTTATTCTGCAATCATGTGAAGACACCATCACTAAAATGTGAGTTGTTGGAAATCAAAAATTTTTTTTCAAAGATTAGGTCAAAATTGATATATCTGAAAAATCTAGGTCAGCTGTGTTTCCAGTTTATTTGTATCGGCCTAAAATGTATATTCTGCTAATTTGGGTTATTGAGTTTCCCTGTGCTAGGCGCTGGAAGGGGTTAATTCTCCTCTCTGCCCTGTATAGTGCACTTTGTGCTCAATCTCGCTGTGTGGTCCGCGCTCTAATTAACTATCTTGTCACTGCCTCTCTGCCTGGGGGGACAGCTTACCAGAGCTGACTGGATGTGAAACCACCCACCCCCAGCCCTGTAATGAATATCAAACTTCCTACCTTACCTATTGTAGGCTCTGAATTCACGCTGTTTGTACTGGGATTGTCACCCTGGGGTATTGTGTCCAAACAGACCACCCCAATGAAATATCCCCAGACAGCATTAAACAAGCCACAGTATCAGGAGGCGGAGGGGAATGGGGTTACTGTGAGAAGCCTTTACAGTTATTATTTATATAGCGCCATCAGATTCCGTAGCGCTGTACAATCGGTAGTTCATCGTTTGTCAGAGCAGGGGTTCAACTATAAGGTATTTACCACAGCATTGATATAATGTGAACTATCGGCCTTCTTAGCTGTGCATTTAATCTCCGAACATGGAATTATTACTCATTTTGGATGCATACCCGATGACAGATTAGGTGACCGGGTACAAGGCCAACATGAGAGCCCAAGGACAGGGAGCCTGGTGCATGCTGGGACATTATATACAAAGTATCATTTTATCATAATATTCCAGGAACTGATAAACTGTGCTATATAAATAACAAAACAAATAGATACAGATATAGACGGTAAGCTCGTTTGAGCAGGGTTCTCTTCAACCTATCGTTCCTGTAAGTTTTTGTAATTGTCTAATTTATTGTTAAATCTCCCCCTCTGATAATTGATAATTGTAAAGCGCTACGGAATACACTGGCGCTATATAAATACTACTACTACTACTACTAATAATAATAATAATGATATAGAAAAATGTGTAATAAAAATAAATCAAATTTTTTGAGTACCAGACAGACTAACAGCTTATTACAGACCATTGTATTATTTCAGTTTATTGTATCATTACTGCTTATTGTATTATTACACTTTATTGTATTATAACAACTTATTGTAATATTACAGTTTATTACTATTACAGCTCATTGTATCATTACAGCTCATTGTATTATTGCAGCTCATTGTATTATCACAGCTTACAGCAGAGATTGTTGTTATGGTTCGAGGAACCTTTCCCCATACTCTCACCCAAAATATTCAGTCATATAGCTCTGAACCCCTTCACTTTTGACATAATATAAAGGAATTTTGCTTTCTCATTTGGCAATCCACATATAATGCATGTTCTGAGCACGATTTGACTGCTCACACAGAGTCACACAGACATGCATTACACCGCATTCCTCTCCTATTACACACATCACTATCCCCCTATTACGCACTGCACTATCCCCCTATAATGCACTACACTATTCCCCCATTACACACTGTACTATTCCTCCATTACACTATTCCCGTTACGCACTGCACTATCCCCCTATTCTGCACTATTCCTCCCACTATAACTGCACTATTCCTCCATTACACTATCCCCCTGTTACAAATTTGGGGCACTGCGCGGTCAAGCTAATGTATTCCCAGATAGGAGTGGTGCACTATTCCTCCATTACACTATTCCCCTATTACACACTGCACTACCCCTATTACGCACTGCACTATTCCCCCATTACACACTGTACTATTCCTCCATTACAATATTCCCCTGTTACGCACTGCACTATCCCCCGTTACGCACTGCACTACCCCCGTTACGCACTGCACTACCCCCGTTACGCACTGCACTATTCCTCCATTACACTATCCCCCTGTTACGCACTGCACTATCCCCTGTTACGCACTGCACTATTCCTCCATTACACTATCCCCGTTACGCACTGCACTATCCCCTGTTACGCACTGCACTATTCCTCCATTACACTATCCCCCTGTTACGCACTGCACTATTCCTCCATTACACTATCCCCCTGTTACGCACTGCACTATCCCCGTTACGCACTGCACTATTCCTCCATTACACTATCCCTCTGTTACGCACTGCACTATCCCCCGGTTACGCACTGCACTATCCCCTGATACACACTGCACTATCCCCGTTACGCACTGCACTATTCCTCCATTACACTATCCCCGTTACGCACTGCACTATCCCCCTGTTACAGCAAAGTGTGGATGAGCTGATAATGTTATGTATTAGAGCCAGCCTGGGTGGTCCACACTTTA
The DNA here is from genome assembly GCA_933207985.1 of Pelobates cultripes. Taxonomy (NCBI): domain Eukaryota; kingdom Metazoa; phylum Chordata; class Amphibia; order Anura; family Pelobatidae; genus Pelobates; species Pelobates cultripes. The sequence continues at coordinate 9,546,474 of OW240919.1, forward strand.
TCTGCGGCCTCAATCTGTGCTGCTTAGTTTAGAGCCTTGCAGAGTGACAGTAATGACCATAGTGTGTCTTAAAGGTAAAATATGAGGGGAGGGTGCAGCAGGTCCGAGCACTGTCTGGTGCATAGTGACAATGCCTCCAACCTCAGACACTGGATAGCACATAAAGCGATACAAACCATTACTGTCAGCTCCTGTCTGGATAGATTGTCATTTCCAAAGCCGGACCTGAGCCAGTCTGAGAAACTACCGACTAATTAGAATACTGATTTAACCAACAGCCCACCCTGCATCGTCAGACTGAGACAATGCAGAATATGTCGGTGGTGTATAAATTCTAATAATTCTGAAAGTAATCAACAAGTATTACTATAAGAGGCTATCTATCTGTGTTATTGCAGTAAATGTTACAATAGGGTTTATAAAACGCTGTATTAAAGGGACACTATACGCACCCAGATCACTTCACGTCACGCAAGAGGTCTAGGTGTCAGGTAGGTTTGTTCAGCAGTTTACAGATTTTTAAGGCAAATCTAGCTGATTTTTCTTTAAAAAGTTAAACAAAAGTTCTAGATTGGCAGCTGATCATTAACAGAGGGCACAGAACTAAGTGGAGCATGGATGGGCTAGACCAGAATCCACAGGTCACCCAGTGAAAGCTGCCTGATTGCAAAAACTGAATTTGGCACCATGTAAATACGAGTTATTTTATTATAGTTAAAATGTTATTTTTATTATATTTTGACCTATTTTCATGCCCTGTACAAAAGGTTTTGTAATCATATATTTATTTACATAAACACTGCACATTTTTAAAGGGACCTCTGAGACCATAAACACTGCATCCCAAGATATTACATTTCATTGTAGTGGTTATGGGATAAATAGTCTGTGGCTTTTTGATATGTGTCAAATTATTTTTTTAGTGTATTGACAAAAAAAAAAAGAAAAAAAAAAAGAGGGATTTCCTCTTGCTACACCAAGGTCCATCTGTTGCCACTGGTCTAATGCAATAGTTCACTTCTGCGGTAGTCTGGCCAACTGCAAACAACAACAACCAGCTCAGAGTGCTAGGGCTTGGTGAACGTCCGTAAGTGCAAACCATCTAGAAACGGTGATCTCTCTCCTGTTCTCCAAAATGGAGCTGTACTTTTAATATACGGATTACAACTTGCACGGAATTAAACGAACAATGTAGCGTCAGGAATACAAATATGTATTCCGAGCGGTACAGTGCCCTAGTCTCCGCTCTGCCCGTGCCAACCTTCTGTCCGTTGTTCGCACCCGTACAGCCAACTCACGCTTGCAGGACTTCTCGCAGGCAGCTCCCTTCCTATGGAATAGCCTAACTACCCCCATCAGACTCTCCCCTAGTCTTCAATTGTTTAAGAAGTGCCTTAAAACCCATCTCTTTAGGAAAGCTTATGGCCTCCCAGAGTAACCTCTACCTCACATTCCTGTCTCTTGCTCTCTCCTAAAGAGCAGCACTCTCTCCTCCAGCTCTGCTTCACTCCCACCTTATTTGACTGCTATTTCCTGTCCTAATGTGTTTTACACCCCATCTCCTATAGACTGTAAGCTCGTACGAGCAGGGTCCTCTCCAACCTATCGTTCCTGTAAGTTTTCTTGTAATTGTCCTATTTATAGTTAAATCCACGCTCTCATAATATTGTAAAGTGCTACCAAATCTGTTGGCGCTATATAAATGGCAATAATAATAATAATAATAATAATAATAATAGTCACCATTCCACTGCAAGGTTACAAAAGACGAGCTTACTTACCTTTTCCCCTTCGCTGTGCTGGTCTCAAGTGTTCGGCTTGGACTCTTTTTTTATTCCACATGGGAAAGTCCTGGGGGGGCTACTGCGCATGCGCAGCACAACACTCTGCTAATCATATGGTCTCTCTAAAACCGTGGGATTGAAATACAGGCGTTTTACTCCATTATTTTGCAGAAGTGCATCTAGTGGCTGTCCCAATGAGGAAGGGTAACCCAGCAAAGCATCATTGATGTCCCAGAAGAACAGGGGAATTGGGGGACAGAGCACCCAAACTGCTCACTTGACATGCAGTGGTCTGTGTGCCTATGGTGTCCCTTTAATAAAGAGTTTTATAAATCATATTCCAAAATTTACTGTAATAACAGAAAGTGTGGAAAAAACCAATCCGTTTTTATTACACAAAATACATTGTGCCATAGATAACCCATTACAGTAATACTTGTTCATTACTTTCAGAATTAATGACATATGTGAATTAATGACATTAATGACTGATTGGCCAGGGCTGTGTTTGAATTGTGCTGGCTCTGCCCCTGATCTGCCTCTTTGTCAGTCTCAGCCAATCCTAGCATTGTGATTGGATCAGGCTACCACTTCTGATGTCAGCAGACAGGGGCAGTTCACAAGCAGAGGCAGCAGCTTCAGACTTGAATACAAGTAAGATTTTACTATATTAAGGGAGGCGGGGGCAGAAAAAGAGTACAGAAAAAGAGCCTTGTTTCTCCAGGATGTCCTAGACAGACAAAATGATAAAAACATAAATTTAATATGTGACCTAAAAACACCAACACACTCAGAAACACATGTACCATACAATCAATAGATTGTGTGATATATATGTATGTGCAGAATTAAAACACCAATATTAAACCCATTAGTTATTATATTATCTTACCATGGGGTAGCTGTATTAGTTATTATACTATCTTACCATGGGGTAGCTGTATTAGTTATTATACTATCTTACCGTGGGGTAGCTGTATTAGTTATTATACTATCTTACCATGGGGTAGCTGTATTAGTTATTATACTATCTTACCATGGGGTAGCTGTATTAGTTATTATACTATCTTACCGTGGGGTAGCTGTATTAGTTATTATACTATCTTACCATGGGATAGCTGTATTAGTTATTATACTATCTTACCATGGGGTAGCTGTATTAGTTATTATACTATCTTACCATGGGGTAGCTGTATTAGTTATTATACTATCTTACCATGAGGTAGCTATATTAGTTATTATACTATCTTACCATGGGGTAGCTGTATTAGTTATTATACTATCTTACCATGAGGTAGCTGTATTAGTTATTATACTATCTTACCATGGGGTAGCTGTATTAGTTATACTATCTTACCATGGGGTAGCTGTATTAGTTATTATACCATCTTACCATGGGGTAGCTGTATTAGTTATTATACCATCTTACCATGGGGTAGCTGTATTAGTTATTATACTATCTTACCGTGGGGTAGCTGTATTAGTTATTATACTATCTTACCATGGGGTAGCTGTATTAGTTATTATACTATCTTACCATGGGGTAGCTGTATTAGTTATTATACTATCTTACCATGGGGTAGCTGTATTAGTTATTATACTATCTTACCATGGGGTAGCTGTATTAGTTATTATACTATCTTACCATGGGGTAGCTGTATTAGTTATTATACTATCTTACCATGGGGTAGCTGTATTAGTTATTATACTATCTTACCATGGGGTAGCTGTATTAGTTATTATACTATCTTACCGTGGGGTAGCTGTATTAGTTATTATACTATCTTACCATGGGGTAGCTGTATTAGTTATTATACTATCTTACCATGGGGTAGCTGTATTAGTTATTATACTATCTTACCATGGGGTAGCTGTATTAGTTATTATACTATCTTACCGTGGGGTAGCTGTATTAGTTATTATACTATCTTACCATGGGATAGCTGTATTAGTTATTATACTATCTTACCATGGGTAGCTGTATTAGTTATTATACTATCTTACCGTGGGTAGCTGTATTAGTTATTATACTATCTTACCATGGGGTAGCTGTATTAGTTATTATACTATCTTACCATGGGATAGCTGTATTAGTTATTATACTATCTTACCATGGGGTAGCTGTATTAGTTATTATACTATCTTACCATGGGGTAGCTGTATTAGTTATTATACTATCTTACCGTGGGGTAGCTGTATTAGTTATTATACTATCTTACCATGGGGTAGCTGTATTAGTTATTATACTATCTTACCATGGGGTAGCTGTATTAGTTATTATACTATCTTACCATGGGGTAGCTGTATTAGTTATTATACTATCTTACCGTGGGGTAGCTGTATTAGTTATTATACTATCTTACCATGGGGTAGCTGTATTAGTTATTATACTATCTTACCATGGGGTAGCTGTATTAGTTATTATACTATCTTACCATGGGGTAGCTGTATTAGTTATTATACTATCTTACCATGGGGTAGCTGTATTAGTTATTATACTATCTTACCATGGGGTAGCTGTATTAGTTATTATACTATCTTACCATGGGGTAGCTGTATTAGTTATTATACTATCTTACCATGGGGTAGCTGTATTAGTTATTATACTATCTTACCATGGGATAGCTGTATTAGTTATTATACTATCTTACCATGGGGTAGCTGTATTAGTTATTATACTATCTTACCATGGGATAGCTGTATTAGTTATTATACTATCTTACCATGGGGTAGCTGTATTAGTTATTATACTATCTTACCGTGGGGTAGCTGTATTAGTTATTATACTATCTTACCGTGGGGTAGCTGTATTAGTTATTATACTATCTTACCATGGGGTAGCTGTATTAGTTATTATACTATCTTACCATGGGGTAGCTGTATTAGTTATTATACTATCTTACCATGGGGTAGCTGTATTAGTTATTATACTATCTTACCATGGGTAGCTGTATTAGTTATTATACTATCTTACCATGGGATAGCTGTATTAGTTATTATACTATCTTACCATGGGATAGCTGTATTAGTTATTATACTATCTTACCATGGGATAGCTGTATTAGTTATTATACTATCTTACCATGAAGTAGCTGTATTAGTTATTATACTATCTTACCGTGGGATAGCTGTATTAGTTATTATACTATCTTACCATGGGGTAGCTGTATTAGTTATTATACTATCTTACCATGGGATAGCTGTATTAGTTATTATACTATCTTACCATGGGGTAGCTGTATTAGTTATTATACTATCTTACCATGGGATAGCTGTATTAGTTATTATACTATCTTACCGTGGGGTAGCTGTATTAGTTATTATACTATCTTACCATGGGGTAGCTGTATTAGTTATTATACTATCTTACCATGGGATAGCTGTATTAGTTATTATACTATCTTACCATGGGGTAGCTGTATTAGTTATTATACTATCTTACCATGGGGTAGCTGTATTAGTTATTATACTATCTTACCATGGGATAGCTGTATTAGTTATTATACTATCTTACCATGGGATAGCTGTATTAGTTATTATACTATCTTACCATGGGGTAGCTGTATTAGTTATTATACTATCTTACCATGGGGTAGCTGTATTAGTTATTATACTATCTTACCGTGGGGTAGCTGTATTAGTTATTATACTATCTTACCGTGGGGTAGCTGTATTAGTTATTATACTATCTTACCGTGGGGTAGCTGTATTAGTTATTATACTATCTTACCGTGGGATAGCTGTATTAGTTATTATACTATCTTACCATGGGTAGCTGTATTAGTTATTATACTATCTTACCATGAGGTAGCTGTATTAGTTATTATACTATCTTACCATGGGGTAGCTGTATTAGTTATTATACTATCTTACCATGGGGTAGCTGTATTAGTTATTATACTATCTTACCATGGGGTAGCTGTATTAGTTATTATACTATCTTACCATGGGGGTAGCTGTATTAGTTATTATACTATCTTACCATGGGGTAGCTGTATTAGTTATTATACTATCTTACCATGGGGTAGCTGTATTAGTTATTATACTATCTTACCGTGGGGTAGCTGTATTAGTTATTATACTATCTTACCATGGGGTAGCTGTATTAGTTATTATACTATCTTACCGTGGGGTAGCTGTATTAGTTATTATACTATCTTACCGTGGGGTAGCTGTATTAGTTATTATACTATCTTACCATGGGGTAGCTGTATTAGTTATTATACTATCTTACCATGGGGTAGCTGTATTAGTTATTATACTATCTTACCATGGGATAGCTGTATTAGTTATTATACTATCTTACCGTGGGATAGCTGTATTAGTTATTATACTATCTTACCATGGGATAGCTGTATTAGTTATTATACTATCTTACCATGGGGTAGCTGTATTAGTTATTATACTATCTTACCATGGGGTAGCTGTATTAGTTATTATACTATCTTACCATGGGGTAGCTGTATTAGTTATTATACTATCTTACCATGGGGTAGCTGTATTAGTTATTATACTATCTTACCGTGGGGTAGCTGTATTAGTTATTATACTATCTTACCGTGGGGTAGCTGTATTAGTTATTATACTATCTTACCATGGGGTAGCTGTATTAGTTATTATACTATCTTACCGTGGGGTAGCTGTATTAGTTATTATACTATCTTAGCTGTATTAGTTATTATACTATCTTACCGTGGGGTAGCTGTATTAGTTATTATACTATCTTACCGTGGGGTAGCTGTATTAGTTATTATACTATCTTACCGTGGGGTAGCTGTATTAGTTATTATACTATCTTACCATGGGGTAGCTGTATTAGTTATTATACTATCTTACCATGGGGTAGCTGTATTAGTTATTATACTATCTTACCATGGGGTAGCTGTATTAGTTATTATACTATCTTACCATGGGGTAGCTGTATTAGTTATTATACTATCTTACCATGGGGTAGCTGTATTAGTTATTATACTATCTTACCGTGGGGTAGCTGTATTAGTTATTATACTATCTTACCGTGGGGTAGCTGTATTAGTTATTATACTATCTTACCATGGGGTAGCTGTATTAGTTATTATACTATCTTACCATGGGGTAGCTGTATTAGTTATTATACTATCTTACCATGGGGTAGCTGTATTAGTTATTATACTATCTTACCATGGGGTAGCTGTATTAGTTATTATACTATCTTACCATGGGATAGCTGTATTAGTTATTATACTATCTTACCATGGGGTAGCTGTATTAGTTATTATACTATCTTACCGTGGGGTAGCTGTATTAGTTATTATACTATCTTACCATGGGGTAGCTGTATTAGTTATTATACTATCTTACCATGGGGTAGCTGTATTAGTTATTATACTATCTTACCATGGGGTAGCTGTATTAGTTATTATACTATCTTACCATGGGATAGCTGTATTAGTTATTATACTATCTTACCATGGGGTAGCTGTATTAGTTATTATACTATCTTACCATGGGGTAGCTGTATTAGTTATTATACTATCTTACCATGGGATAGCTGTATTAGTTATTATACTATCTTACCATGGGATAGCTGTATTAGTTATTATACTATCTTACCATGGGGTAGCTGTATTAGTTATTATACTATCTTACCATGGGATAGCTGTATTAGTTATTATACTATCTTACCATGGGGTAGCTGTATTAGTTATTATACTATCTTACCATGGGGTAGCTGTATTAGTTATTATACTATCTTACCATGGGGTAGCTGTATTAGTTATTATACTATCTTACCATGGGGTAGCTGTATTAGTTATTATACTATCTTACCATGGGGTAGCTGTATTAGTTATTATACTATCTTACCATGGGATAGCTGTATTAGTTATTATACTATCTTACCATGGGGTAGCTGTATTAGTTATTATACTATCTTACCATGGGGTAGCTGTATTAGTTATTATACTATCTTACCATGGGGTAGCTGTATTAGTTATTATACTATCTTACCATGGGTAGCTGTATTAGTTATTATACTATCTTACTTTGGGATAGCTGTATTAGTTATTATACTATCTTACCGTGAGGTAGCTGTATTAGTTATTATAATATCTTACCATGGGATAGCTGTATTAGTTATTATACTATCTTACCATGGGATAGCTGTATTAGTTATTATACTATCTTACCATGGGATAGCTGTATTAGTTATTATACTATCTTACCATGGGATAGCTGTATTAGTTATTATACTATCTTACCATGGGATAGCTGTATTAGTTATTATACTATCTTACCGTGGGGTAGCTGTATTAGTTATTATACTATCTTACCGTGGGGTAGCTGTATTAGTTATTATACTATCTTACCGTGGGTAGCTGTATTAGTTATTATACTATCTTACCGTGGGGTAGCTGTATTAGTTATTATACTATCTTACCATGGGGTAGCTGTATTAGTTATTATACTATCTTACCATGGGATAGCTGTATTAGTTATTATACTATCTTACCATGGGATAGCTGTATTAGTTATTATACTATCTTACCATGGGGTAGCTGTATTAGTTATTATACCATCTTACCATGAAGTAACTGTATTAGTTATTACACTATCTTACCATGGGGTAGCTGTATTAGTTATTATACTATCTTATACCATGGGGTAGCTGTATTAGTTATTATACTATCTTACCGTGGGGTAGCTGTATTAGTTATTATACTATCTTACCGTGGGGTAGCTGTATTAGTTATTATACTATCTTACCATGGGGTAGCTGTATTAGTTATTATACTATTTTACCATGAGGTAGCTGTATTAGTTATTATACTATCTTACCATAGGGTAGCTGTATTAGTTATTATACTATCTTACCATGGGGTAACTGTATTAGTTATTATAATATCTTACCATGGGGTAGCTGTATTAGTTATTATACTATCTTACCATGAGGTAGCTGTATTAGTTATTATACTATCTTACCATGGGGTAGCTGTATTAGTTATTATACTATTTTACCATGAGGTAGCTGTATTAGTTATTATACTATCTTACCGTGGGGTAGCTGTATTAGTTATTATACTATCTTACCATGGGGTAACTGTATTAGTTATTATACTATCTTACCGTGGGGTAGCTGTATTAGTTATTATACTATCTTACCATGGGGTAGCTGTATTAGTTATTATACTATCTTACCATGGGGTAGCTGTATTAATTATTATACTATCTTACCATGGGGTAGCTGTATTAGTTATTATACTATTGTAACGGACCGTTTTGCACACAAGGGGTAAAAACCGTTTAGGCGATCGGCCCCCTTTCCAGAGATACAGGCACAGCTACTGCAGAACACTAGACTCCCGAACTGGATACAAAATAGCACTCCAACTCCCAAACTGGAACCTCCAAATAGCTGCTAGCAGACGAACAGGAAAAGCAGACAAACAGCTTACACTCCTGGCAATCAGTCTCTAACAGCATACAGTGAATCCCCCCCAAGAACGAGACAAGGCTCTGTGTTGAGGGTCAAGCAGTGGTCTGAGGTGCTGGCACACCCAGCCTGGTTTTTATTACAGTCTTGCAAATACAGGACCGCCCACAGGGAGGTATAAAACAACCAATCACATCACAGTTACATCCCACATATTCCCTCCCCTTATCCTGAGAGGAAACTCAATTATACATACAGTTAAAACATACTTTCTACCCAACTTTCATAACTCAAAACCATACATCACATTCACCTAAAATTACATATTCACAATCAATCCATTCAGGGGAACAACATATTAAAAAATGGCACAAATCAGACCAGGGGTTCAAAAGTTAAAAAGTCCTTTGTGACTAAATGAAGCATGGCTTTCTGGCCCAAACCAGTTTCAGAGTCTTCTATCCTGGAGATAAGTAATTCAATTATCTCCCATGACAGACACAAGACTCCATTAAGCACATGGTTGCAAAAAGACACAAAACACTTTAAAATACATAAAGTCACATTTATTACATAAAACACAGACATGTAACATATCCCCAGATAGCTCAGGTCCGAGCGCACATTATTAAGCGAATGGCGCTCAGACCACACGAATACAGTTTAATCGCCATGGAGCCAAAAGTCTTTACAGTCAGTTTCATACGAATGGGCTCCATGGGATTCCTATCTGGGGTATAACACATTCAAACAAATCTACCGAACCCCAGGCAGAAAAGCACGAATGAAGCTTTTCTGCAGGTAGAAAAGATGTCTTTTAACAGGGGGCCATAGTCCAAAGGCAGCAGGCGAGTAACCAGGCTTCTCCAATGCAATGTGGCGAGATTGGTCTCGTCACAACTATCTTACCATGGGGTAACTGTATTAGTTATTATACTATCTTACCATGGGGTAGCTGTATTAGTTATTATACTATCTTACCATGGGGTAGCTGTATTAGTTATTATACTATCTTACCATGGGGTAGCTGTATTAGTTATTATACTATCTTACCATGGGGTAGCTGTATTAGTTATTATACTATCTTACCATGGGGTAGCTGTATTAGTTATTATACTATCTTACCATGGGATAGCTGTATTAGTTATTATACTATCTTACCATGGGATAGCTGTATTAGTTATTATACTATCTTACCATGGGGTAGCTGTATTAGTTATTATACTATCTTACCGTGGTACTGATATTGCACCATCAGTGGATC
>OW240919.1:9567079-9708963 GCA_933207985.1 Pelobates cultripes
GGATAGCCTTATGCCTATCCCACGCATGCTTAAACTACTTTACTGTGTTAACCTCTACCACTTCAGCCAGAAGGCTATGCATCCACTACCCTCTCGGTAAAGTAATACTTCCTGATATTTTTAAACCTTTGCCCCTCTAATTTAAGACTGTGTCCTCTTGTTGTGGTTTTTTTCTTTTAAATAGTCACCTCCTTTACTGTGTTGATTCACTTTCTTTCCTCCAAGCTATACATGTTAAGATCCTTTAACCTTTCCTGGTAAGTTTTATGCAATCCATGAACCAGTTTTGTAACCCTCCTCTGACATCTCTCTAAAGTATCAATATCCTTCTGGAGATACAGTAAAATTGTTTTTAAATTAAAGTATTTTGAAAATTTATATTTTATATACACATAAAACATTTATAAAAGTGTGTTTTAATAATCTATATAATCAATAAATTGAAACAAAAATTTCAAAACTTACTGGTTTACATTTGTTCTAACTGTATTTTGATATTAATATACATATATTTAAATTAAAATACATTTAGAATGACGTTATAAATACATATCCCCTTAATGACCGTGGACATACTTGGTACTTCTGACAAAAAAAAGGTCGTTAAGGACCGCGGCAAATAGGAGTTCTGGACCGGCGATCACGGTCGGTGGGGTCTGCCGGAGACCCCTGCAGCAGCTCTAGGCCTCAAGGGCCATGTGATCGCCGCTGCAATAGGAGTCTTTGGAGCTGCCAGCAGGGGGACTGTCTGAGCTGTCAGGTAGTCCCTCAGGCTGCTAAAAAGTAAGGAAAAATAATATACATATAGTATACACTGCCTGGCCGGAAAAAAGTCACCACCTGGATTTAACTAAGCAAATGGGTAAGAGCCTCCTATTGGATAGTTACTGCATAGACAATTACTTTTCAACTGGCAGTAAGTGATTTAACCCCAACTGATGCAATGAGTAGGTTCTCATTTTTTAAAATATGTCCAAAGATATCTCGTGGTCGTGGAAAAGATGTTGGTCTGTTTGAGAAGGGTCAAATCATTGGCATGCATCAAGCAGAAATGTGTATTAAAAAAATCTGAGGCGCTTTCCCTGGTGGGGGCCGGAGGGGACAATTGGTGTGTGTCCCCCCGCCCCCCATTTTTATTTAGGGCCCCCACCCACTGCTCAGGGGGGAGGACAATAGGTTCCCCACCCCCATCTGCCGCAGAATTTATTAATACTAAGTAATCTTTACTTAGTATTTGTAAGTTTGGCTGAAAGACCAATTTAGGTCTTTCAGCCTTTTGGTAGATAGCTCCCTAATTCACACAGTATTAGGGAGCTATCAAGCGGCTGCAAGATGCAGCCATGGCACGAATTGGATCGGAGTTTCATTCATTAGAATGAAATTCCGATCCGAACAAAGTCCCGAATTGCGTCCTAACACGAATGGAGAAACTGTTCTTATTCTGTTAGACGGAACGTTTGCGAAACTACCGAATTGCGTCCTAAGTGACAGGACGTTCGGAAGTACTGACAGGAAGCTTTGCAAGATCACAGATCAAAGGTGAGAATTGTGGGAAAAATTTCTCTGACCACCGGAAATGCAGCACACTTTGCTCCTCCGTAAGACAAAGTAGACCCTAATTTGTCTAATTTTTTAAAGAAAATTAGAGCAGACAGGAAGAAATGAGAGGGAGAGGAATTGGGAAAGGTAAGTTTGGCATGACAGTGCTGCTTTAAACTGTTTTTTATTTATTAGCAGTAGGTATTTAGTGTAAATGTGAGAGCACATTTGAAAATAACAGCAAGACGGTGAATTTAGAAGATAGGGCTGGAAGCAACTTGCACTTTGGGAGGGTGACAAAGGGATGAGACACTATATTTCTGAGACGCTATAATTCTAAAACCACCACTTTCTCATAGGAAAGCATTGGATTGACTACTGATCTCGGCCAAGGAGACGGGGTAGTCTGCAACACAGCCCTGACCAATCAGCATCTTCTCATAGAGATGCATTGAATCAATGTATCTCTATGAGGAAAGTTCACTGTCTCTATGCACACTGTGCAAACACTGACACAGGAAGCACCTCTAGTGGTTGTCTGAGGAGTGGCCACTAGAGGTGTTCCTAGCCTGCAATGTAAACACTGCATTTTCTCTGGAAATACAGTATTTACGGCAAAAAAACCTGCAGGGACAGACTATGCTCACCAGAACAACTATTAAGCTGTATACTATACATTAAGCTGTGGTTGTTCTGGTGACCATAGTGTACATTTATTGCTTGAAGAAAGGAGAGAGAAGTCAATGGAGAGACAGAGTTTCAAGCAGTGGTAATTCAGGAGAGACAAACATGCAATCCCTGTACAGCAAGAAATGGGATCAAGTAGAAGTCACCAGGCTGCAAAGTGAGGAATATCTACTGAAAACATAAAGGGTCTCTGTAATGTTCAGACAGAGGTGGAGCCACAAACCCCTAATTGTGTATTAAAGATCACAGTGAAATAGATTCTGTGGTTTGATTTACACTCGGGGGGAGGGGCAAGCTCAGAACAGAGGAGGTATGTAATGATGATAAAAATTCACAAAAAGTACAACTAACTCATAATAATATTAAAGGATCACTATAGTGTCAGGAAAGCGGTTTTCCTGACACTATAGTGCCCTGAGGGTGCCCACACTCCCCCGCTGACGTCAGCTCCCAATGCCGACGTCAGCGGATCCGCATATTCAAAGTGTCCATAGGAAAGCATTTCTCAATTATTTCCTATGGACGCTCTGCATGATGGAGGCATAATATGCCTCCAGCGTGGCAGATGCGCCTCTAGTGGTTGTCCGGAAGACAGCCACTAGAGGCTGGCTTAAAGGACCACTATAGTGCCAGGAAAACATACTCGTTTTCCTGGCACTATAGTGCCCTGAGGGTGCCCCCACCCTCAGGGACCCCCTCCCGCCCGGCTGGGGAAAGGGGTAAAAACTTACCTTTTTCCAGCGCTGGGCGGAGAGCTCTCCTCCTCCTCTCCGCCCCGCCGGCTGAATGCGCGCACGCGCGGCAAGAGCTGCGTGCGCATTCAGCCCGTCGCATAGGAAAGCATTTACAATGCTTTCCTATGGACGCTGGCGTGCTCTCACTGTGAGAATCACAGTGAGAATCACGCAAGCGCCTCTAGTGGCTGTCAATGAGACAGCCACTAGAGGATTAGGGGGAAGGCTTAACCCATTCATAATTATAGCAGTTTCTCTGAAACTGCTATAATTATGAAAAAATGGGTTAACCCTAGAAGGACCTGGCACCCAGACCACTTCATTAAGCTGAAGTGGTCTGGGTGCCTAGAGTGGTCCTTTAAAGGACCACTATAGTGCCAGGAAACATTGCACCCAGACCACTGGACCACAAATCTGGTCTGGGTGACTACAGTGTCCCTTTAAATGTATGCTTACTAATGCAAGGAGACTAAATAACAAAATGGGGGAATTAGAGGCAGTAGCATATACTAAACAATATGATATAATAGGCATAACTGAAACATGGTGAGATGAGACACATGACTGGGCAGTTAACTTAAATGGGTACACGTTATTTAGGAAGGATAGGAAAAACAAGAAGGGTGGTGGGGTATGTTTGTATGTCAACCATGAGTTAAAGCCAAGTATTAAGTATGTGGAGTGTGACGAGGAAAATGTGAAAGCTTTATGGTAAATATCTGCTTGGGGCAAACCAAGGGAAATCAATTATTGGTTGGGATATGTTATAAACCACCTAATGTTAATATTAATGAGGAAGAACAGCTGTTAGAGCAAATTGGGAAAGCTGCACATCTGGGTAACACGTTAATTATTGGAGATTTTAATTACCCAGACATAAATTGGGACAGAGGGACTAGTACTTCAGCAAGGAGAATCAGGTTTTTGAACTTGTTAAATGACACCTTCATGTCACAACTTGTACAAGCACCAACTAGAATGGACGCTTGTCTGTACCTGGTTCTAACAAACAACGTTGATCTTTTGACCAACATTCAAGTAGGTGAGTACTTGGGAAATAGTGATCACAATATGGTGTCCTTTGAAATAAACTGAAAAAAACAAAAGCACATGGGGTATACTAAAACATATAATTTAAAAAGGCCAGTTTCTATCAGTTAAGGACAGCTTTACAATATATTGACTGGCATAAACTCTTTAGTGAAAAAAAACACTGAGGATAAATGGAACATCTTCCAACAAATATTAGAAAGGTATATTTCTCAGTATGTACCATTGGGTAATAAATATAAAAACAAAGAGAACGTTACCTGCACTCTGGCCTAAATCCCTATGTATATTTAAACAAAATGGAGGCTCTTTAGTTTTATTCCAATGGCCATTTGAATATAAGCTCACCTGCCACGTCAAGGCAAGCCCCAAAAGGTGAGTCCTACTCTAGCCATTAGATTTGCTGATATCAGCCAAGAATCTCCAATGAGACAGGAAAGGGTTTATAAAATACCCCTTACTGTCTCACTGGAGATTCTTGGCTGATATCAGCATATCTAATGGCTAGTGTAGGACTCACCTTTTGAGGCTTGCCTTGACGCGGCAGGTGAGCTTATATTGGATAAATCATCAGACATCCTATAAAAGATATAAGGAAGCCAGTAATGCGTGCAAAGCAGTGATTAGATTCGCTAAACTCCAAAATGAAAAAATGATAGCTAAAGAGAGCAAAACCAACCCCAGAGCATTTTTTAAGTACATAAATTCTAAAAAAAAAAAATGAAAGTTTAGGTACACTAAAAACTGAAACGGGGGTGTTAGTTATTGAAGATCAGGAAAAGGCAGAAATGTTAAATTACTATTTCTCCTCCGTATATATTAAGGAAGAACCTCTGACAATAGATATGCAAATGATTGCTGTTAAAAACTTGCAGAAAAATTGTAATTGGTTAACTCAAGACAAGGTGCTGCTGAAACTAAAGAACTTTATATAAACAAAGCTTCAGGGCCTGACGGTGTTCATCCATGAGTACTTAAGGAACTAAGTGTAGAAATAAGTGAACCTCGGTTTTTAATCTTTTAAGATTCTTTTATTTCAGGAAGTGTTCTGGAGGCAGGCAGGTGTGGTTCCTATATTCAAAAAGGGTTCAAAATCCTTGCTTGGAAATTATAGACCTGTGAGCTTAACTTCTGTGGCTGGAAAAGTATTTGAAAGGTTATTAAGGGATAATATTAAGAATTCCTTGAGAAGAACATGGTTATCAGCAAAAATCAGCATGGTTTTATGAAACACAGGTCATGTCAAACTGACTAGATTGCATTCTACAAATAAGTAAGTAGAAGTATAGATCAAGGTGTTGCAGTGGATGTGATCTATTTGGATTTTGCCAAGGCATTTGATACGGTTCCTCACAATAGATTAGTGTTCAAACTCAAAGAAATCGGTCTAGATGAAAAATATTGTTCTTGGGTAGAACATTGGCTTAAAAATAGAGTACAAAGAGTTGTCATTAATAGTAAATTTTCAAGCTGGACAGAGGTGGCAAGTGGTCTCCCTCAGGGTTCTGTTCTGGGACCCCTTCTATTTAACATGTTTATAAATGATCTTTAAAAAAGCATTGAAAGTCATGTTTTGGTGTTTGCAGATGACACAAAACTCTGTAAAGTAATACAATGAGAGCAAGATATTACTTCGCTGCAGAGGGATTTAGATAGACTGGGGGACTGGGCACTCAAATGGCAGTTGAAATTTAATGTTGAAAAATGCAAATTTATGCACATCGGTGTACAGAATGCACAAGCAACGTATACCCTTAATGGAAGTGAATTAGAGATAACAACACACGAATAGGAATTGTTATAGACAACAAATTATGAAAGAATGTGCAATGTCAATCAGCAGTGGCTAAGGCCTGTAAAGTATTGTCATGCATGAAAAAGGGCATTCATTCTCGGGATGAGAATATCATTTTGCCTCTTTATAAATCACTGGTTAGACCACATCTTGAATATGCTGTGCAATTTTGGGCACCTGTTCTTAAGAAGGATATTATGGCACTAGAAAAAGTGCAGAGGCAGGCTACAAAATTAATAAAAGGAATGGAACATATCAGCTATGAAGAAAGGGTAACAAATTTAAACCTCTTTAGTTTAGAAAAACATTGCCTCAGAGGGGATATGATAACATTATACAAATTTATCCGGGGGGGCCAATACAAACCATTGTGTGAAAATCTATTCGCAAACCAGACTTTACATATGACACAAGGTCATGCGTTTAGACTGGAAGAAAGAAGATTTCGTCTAAGGCAAAGAAAAGGTTTTTCTACTTTAAGAACTATAAGGATGTGGAATTCTCTGCCTGAAGACGTGGTTTTATCAGAGTCCATACATATGTTCAAACAGCAACTAGATGCATACTAGCAAAAACAGAATTGTGGCAAAAGTAACCTCGCCACTGGCTTTTGTGGAGCCTGTTTGCCGGCCTCCTGGCCTGTAACTATGGCCCCTGTAATAGACTTTGGTTAAAGACACAGTTTGTGCCTTTTAGACTTGTATGGTTACAATTTGAACTCTCAAAGTGGCACTTCGAACTCCCGAAGCGGTTCAAAGTGGCCGGCTGGCAATCGAACACGTGGCGGCGGCCATCTTAAGCCGCGAGCACAATGAGCGGTGTTTGGTCGTCGAGTACATGGAACTCAAATCTGACACTCGACAGCACGAACACCGCTAACCACATACCTTCCACTGATGTTTGGCTATTCGAATGAGAATCGAACAGCGTTCAGTAAGAATAAACTCCCGAACGAGAGACATAAACTGAGACTACTCCCGAAGCTATATGTTTGGTATTTTATATGCTACTTTGAATCCCTGAAGTAGACTGAGCACACAGCCTGATTCTCTGGAACTGTTTTGGGCATGGGACCATGCGTGCGGTCGGTCAAAATGTGACTTCCAGGAAATTCCTGTAACCCTGAACTGATCTGGGTGATTTTTGGATATGTTGGTCACCCGGATCAAGTCTAACACAGGATGTAACAATTGTGGGGTTTTCATGCGTTTTTGGGGTTTTTCATAAAAATGTGTGTTTTTCTGCCTGGAGATAATTGAGTTAATACAATATCTGACTCGATTATCTCCCAGGCAGAGGGGAGGTATTGTATGTTTGTATATGGGAGTGTCATGCATTTAAACATTGTTGTTATTGGTCTGTGACTTTATAACGTAGTTCCCCACAAGGTCCATGTGGGAGTACGCCTTGCACGGGGACTTGCATAAAAGGCCAGTGTGGCTACCAATAAATCAGTTCACGTCACCTTCAACACGCAGCCTTGTCTTGTGATTGTAGGGAACAGCTATACAGGCTATATAACCACTAGCTCTTATAAGAGCTTCACAGCTATACTCTCTTGGAGGAGGGGCATTCCCACTGGGTGCTGGATCCAAGAGGTTGGTCCAGGGTGGGAAGGCACGGTGAGACCCCAACCAAGCTACGGCAGCGAAGGGGCTACGGTGCTTATGGTGTCCAGTGCGGTGATTATGGTACTCAGCTCAGAAGCATCGATTGGTGGAGGCAACCAGTCGGGTTGCCAGTCGGTCCATCACAAGAATATTCAAGGATATAATTTTTCAATAATAGGAAAAAACAAACACAACAAAAATAAAATACTTATCAGTAAAAATAAAATACTTATCAGTAAAAAGGAAAACAGCTTACCACTGAACACCTCCCAAGTAGTGTTACGTCTGAACAAGCCAAGAAATACAATATGTGTGGGATTCAGCTGATGAAAAAAAAATCAAATGAAATAAAACAGCATAATACAGTTTTAGAAATGTAATATTTCCTGCTATAGATTGCACTCACAGGATGTTGTAAGTATATGGGCTCTATTGGTGCCTCCCCCGATGTTTTGGGGGGCTAGTATCTACCTCTTAGGATCAAGTATCACCCGGGATTAGGAACCATTCAGGACTCCGACGGGTAGATAGGTAAAAAGGAGGTTTATTGGTATAAAACGAATCCTTTTTATACTTTTTATACCAATAAACCTCCTACCTGTCGGGGTCCTGAATGGTTCCTGATACCGGGTGATACTTGGTCCTAAGAGGGAGATACTAGCCCCCCAAAACATCGGGGGAGGCACCAATAGAGCGCATATACTTTCAACATCCTGTGAGTGCAATCTATAGCAGGAAATATTACATTTCTAAAACTGTATTATGCTGTGTTTTACAATTTTTCCATGTAGGGTAATAGCTTCTTGATCCAAGGATTAATATGACTGCTATTTTGGGGTCAAGAAGGAAGGTTTTTCCTAATTTGTTGCAAAATTGGAAGTGCTTCAAACTGGGTTTTTGTTGCCTTCTTTTGGATCAACAGCAAAAAACAAATGTGAGGAAGGCTGAGCTTGATGGACGCAAGTCTCTTTTCAGCTATGTAGCTATGTAACTCCCACAGTTACTCAGTTTGTACAAAATATGAAATTAAAAAAATAATAAATATAAAATGTCTTATTTGCGGGGTATTTTATTACCATATAAATAATATATATATATAATGTTTTATTTGCAGGGTGTTTTATTACTATATATATATATATATATATATAAATAATAGTTATATACAGTATATAATAAATCCATTGGTAAGTCTGACTTTGTAAACCAATAAACACCAATTTAAAGCCATGTTATTTAATCAGACAAGAAATGTCCCTTTAATTCTGGCTGTGTACCCACACTGAGCCCTGGCAGCTCACTTCCGCCCGCAGTATCTGTACTACGTCATATCCGGAATCAAACTGGCTGCCGTGGGAGTCACCCAGGCTCAGGATCTCGCGCGATTTGGCCGCTATATAAAGCCGTCCCCTGGTCGTTCTCTCTCTTTCAGTTCCGGGGTTTCTAGCAATCCGAGTCCATCCTCATGGTTCCTACGATGGAGCTCGGTGTACGGCCGGTATTACGTGGAGGGGGGGACCCAGCAATGCCTGCCTGCCGGTATTACATGGAGGGGTGACCCAGCAATGCCTGCCTGCCGGTATTACATGGAGGGGTGACCCTCTAGTAGGACCAGGGTCTCTGCTGTCCATCATGGAGGAAACCTGGGCTCACATGGCCGGTTGACCCCCTGGTAGCAGTAGGTCTGCTATCCATCATGGAGGAAACCTGGGCTCACATGGCTGGTTGACCCCCTGGTAGCAGTAGGTCTGCTGTCCATCATGGAGGGAGCCTGGGCTTACATGGCTGGTTGACCCCCTGGTAGCAGTAGGTCTGCTGTCCATCATGGAGGGAGCCTGGGCTCACATTGCTGGGTGACCCCCTGGTAGCAGTAGGTCTGCTGTCCATCATGGAGGGAGCCTGGGCTCACATGGCTGGGTGACCCCTTTGGTGGTAGCTGTGGCTGAATGACCATTTAGGAGTTGGGTCTCTGCTGTCCATTATGGAAGGAGTCATGGATCAGGTGAGGATCTTCTGTTATTACTGTCTTCCCTGCTTGACTGAGTATAGATGATGAAGCTCTTTATTTTGCTGCTAAAATGCTGAATAACCTCTGTAGATACAACCTTGGAGAACTGAATACTCCTAGTTCCATGCATTATGGGCTTCTGGTCCCATGTTCAATGGCTAACTGCTCTCATTATTTTCTCTTCCAGGTCCAGCGCTGCTTGTTCTCTCATGTGCCAGTAAGGTGAGTGCTGTCCTGAAGACCTTACAAATCATGTCAATTCATTTATAATCTTATATGATCTGCCATGACTTCATATTCCTGTGAAGTCTAACCCTTTCCAAGTCACATGGTATGAGCTTCTTATGATGATAACTATTGTCCAGTTCTGCTACTGATTGTAAAGAGATGAAAATGGCTTTCTGAGGAAGACCTACACCGTGACTTATTCATATTAGTTTTGTATTTAGTTTTTTCAATCCAGCCCAGAGTCTCATTGTACTATGAACTTGAACTGGTTCTCCAATCTCCTGAGCTCTAGCTGCCTTTAGTCATCCGTCTTCTTGTTGGTTAATATCCCTATGTAATCACTGGATTACACTCGGTGGTCTCATGGGTTTTGACCACTATATAAAGACGTCCCCTGGTTGGTTCCGGGGTTTCAAGCAGAGTCCATCCTCATGGTCCCTACCATTGAGCTTGGTATTTGGCTGGCATTACATGGAAGGGTTACCCCCTGGTAGCAGTGCAGTCTCTGTCTATCATGGAGGGAGCCAGGGCTCACATGGCTGGGTGAGCCCTTGGTGGTAGCTGAGGCTGGCCATTTAGGAGCAGGGTCTCCGCTGTCCATCATGGAGGGAGTCTGGGATCAGATTAGAATCTCCTGTTATTGCTAACTGTTTTCCCTACTTGACAGAGTATAGATAATAAAGCTTTTTCTGCAAAAAGCTGAATTTCCCCTGTAGATACAACCGTGGAGAACTGAATACTCCTAGCTTCATGCATTAAGGGCTTCTGGTCCCATGTTCAATTGCTAATTGCTCTCACTATTTCCTCCTCCAGGTCCAGTGCTGCTTGTTCTCTCCTGTGCCAGTAAGGTGAGTGCTGTCCTGAAGAGCTAACAATTCATGCCAATTCCCCTATAATCAATCTGATCTGGCATGACCTCATGTTCCTGTGCAGTCTAACCCTCTCCAAGTCACATGGTCTGAGCTTCTTATGATGATAACTATTGTCCAGTTCTGCTACTGATTGTAAAGAGATGAATATGGCTTTCTGAGGAAGATTTACACCGTGACTTATTCATTAATCGTTTTGTATTGACTAGTTTTTTCAGTAACTAGGAATCCAGCCCTGAGTCTTTGTACTGGTGCTCTAGCTGCCTTTAGTCATCTGTCCTCTTATGTTAATATCCCTATGTAATCACTGCATTAAATGCTCACAGGACATACCTGGGTAGATGCCTTTTAGGAAATACTTAATTCAAACTGTGCATGAAAACTGTATTCTCCCCTGTTCCTCATCCTATCACTGATAAAATAATTCCTGTTCACTTTTTTTTTTTTAATTGACCGAAAATGTTGCACTTTATAACAAACAGTATATCATTCTATTACAGAGCTCTTGCTTGCGCTAGGCCCAGCTGCTGTGGAGATGTCATTCGCTGCACCATGGGAAAGGTAAATGGAAATTGCCCATTCTCTCATGTTGGTGTGAAGTCGATTGACTTCTTGGCACTCACGCCTATGTCTTCTAATGATGATACCTTTGTCCAGTTCTGCTACTGAAGTTCAGCGATGAGACTTGCCTATCTGAAGAAGACTTTATAGCAGGGCTACCAAAAGGTAGATCCCTGGATATTCTAAAGCTACAGCTCCCATGATGCTTTAAAATGACAATGCATCATGGGAGCTGTAGTCTTCAAACCTCGTGAGATCTACCATTTGGGCACTCCTGCTCTATAGTTTACATGTTGCATTGCTTAAAAAATGTCAATTTTAATACTTTGTTTTTTTCGTTGTAGGTTGTCTGCCTGGAGTCTGATGCCCAAGCCATTACTCACTCCTGTATATGAATAAAATAAAATATTCACTGTCTCCTGGTTTCTGCTTCTCTCTTATCCACACACTGTACACCAGTACTGCTAGCTAGTATGTCTCCACCCTAAGATCCCATGATAAATGCAATGTTTGCACTGATAAAATGTCTCCTTAGTCTTTTTGGCTTTGGGGGTCTATGTTCGGTGCCAGAGTAAAATCCCTTCGAGCAGAAAGGCCAGGTTCTATGGTGACCTGTCCCTTCCGATAGTTGGGTACACAGTGACTGACTCTATGCCAAGGGAAAGTTTAGCAAAGAATAATGTAATCGTGTGCCGAATGAAAATTCCTTTAATCTACACTTGAAAGCTTTGATCTGTCTGGTCTCTACATGGTGGATCAATGCATTTTGGCCAAGGTTAACTAGAATTAGGTTTTCCTAGGAGGTAAGAACTTGCTCACAAGTTTGTTGTAGGCAGGGGTCTCCAATAGTTTCTGCAAGTTGTTTACATGGATAACCCCCACTGCATTTAAATTAAAACCTATAATTCTTAAAGGGGAGAATTTTTTTATTTATTTTTTTATTGGGGAAATGTACTGTTTAGTTTACCTGAATCCTCTAACATTTTCTGTTATTTGTATAAATCTCTGTGACAGAAAACAGTTGTCTCCCCCCCCTGTGATTTTTTTTTTTTTAATTTGATATATTTTTTTTTTTGTAAACACCAAAATAAGTCCTGCTGGCTCTTGTAATCGTCCGATGACTAACTCCAGACCTCTAAAGCACCTTGCTAAGCTGGAGTGTTTCTTTAAACAGCCTAGAGCAGGTATAGGCAATCTTTGTCACTCAATGTTTTGGACTACATCTCCCATGATGCCTGGGCAGCAGTGTGGTAGATGTAATACACAACATCTGGATGTGCTGAAGTTTATCTTCCCCCTGCTAGAGGGAAGGGGACCACCAGCTTAGGTAGAGGAAGCCGTAGCGTTACTACGGTGAAAGATTGGCAACCCAGGTGATGGCTGTGAGTTCAGAGAAGTTTTAGACTGTGAGTCTTCAGCTCTGTGCTCTAGATTAGCCAACAACTTCCTTGAAAACGTAAACATGGCATAGTTAAAAATGATCCAGGCTTCAGGTTTAGCTGTGGGAAGGGGACTCAATGTTGGGGACTCTGTATATCACTACCGCTACATTCTACTCCTCACACCATCTGTTGTGAACGAACATCAATTTACTAGTTTTCAAAAGTAGCACTGAGAGAGGAAAAAAATTGGACAGGCATGTATACTTAAAGATTGTATGGTTTCCTGGTGTAATACCTCCATACATATCTATACATGGCTGTAAGCAGATCTGTATGTTTTAATTGGTGACATTGGTTTTTCCGTTCTTGCTATAAAGCTCATTGAATATTCGTGTGGGCTTCTGTTACCATGTAAAAACTAGTTTGTGTATACAGTAACTAGTCAAATTGGTGTAATAACACTTTCATCAAATATCAGAGAACTAATAGAATGTATAAACAAACGGCTTGTTAAAAAGATACACGTTTGTCTATCTACGTGCGTCCTGCTGTATGCCATATGTGCACTTTGTATCAGTATAGCCCAATGCTAATTCCCTCTATTGTTTGGGATATTTTCTTGTCTGTTATTTGTGCCCATGTTGATGAGCTGTATGGAGGAGACTATAAGCAGCAGTGGAACCTGGATGACCCAGGTATGTCTGTCAAACTGTTTACTAGCACTGGGCTGTAGTTATTTTGGTACTTTGTGTCATTAATTAAATGCTGCTTTCACCTAAACAGAGGTGACCCTGAGCAGCCCTTGTAGATTAAATCTAGCTGGATGGTTTTAAAGGGATATTATAGGCACCCAGACCGTTTTGTGTTATTGAAGTGATCTGTGTACAGTGTCTCTGTACCCTCAGTCCTGCAATGTTAAACACGTTTTATAGAAGCTGCCATGGCTGTCTACTAGAGAGTCATTAACCCCTTAAGGATGGCAGGCGTTCTATGCCATCCTTAAGGGTCTGGCTCTAAACGGCGTCATAGAACATTCTTGCTGCTCACGTGGCCAGCGCCATTTGCCTGATGCAGATCGTGGTCTCGGGGCATGCCTGGCAACCCAGGCAGTCCCCTGGTGGCCAATGACCGCGATTTGCAGCACGTGATCACAGTGACAGCCAGTCACTGTTACAAAGTGTCAGCCAATGATTTTAAATCACTGGCTGACACTTTCTCTGCACCTCACTTCGTTGCTGATAGCAGCTCTTGTTGAGGAAAAGTTTTAAAACTTTTTAAAAGTAAAAAAGTGTTTTTTTTTTTGTTTTTTTTTAACCCTTTCAGTGCTGATCACAACATTAACACTGTGATCAGCCTGATTAGGGCTTTTAGTACTCTTGTACTATATTATTATTTTTGGGGGGGTAAAAAAAAAAACCTTTAAAAAAAAAATGTTTTGACCCTTTGTGTCAGTTGCAGCAACCCAAATCTCCCTTAACCCCTTCCCTGCTGCTGTGATCAGAGGGCTCTCTGATCAGGCTGACTTTTTTTTTTAGTTTTATTTTTATAAAATAAAAATTACTTTCAGTACTGATCGCAGCTGACTAAACTGTGATCAGTGCATTTATTTTATTTTTTGAGGGTGGGTAGTGGGTGTTAGGCAGGTACATAATAGGTAATTACCACCTTAGTTTTTTATTAGTTAATTTTTCCCCTTTGAATGGCACATTGCTATTCTGCAGAGGAGGCTATGCCATTCTGGCAGGCAGTGATAGTTACACTCTGCAAGACAGTGACACTGTCTGGGGTCCCAGACAAAAATATTTCAATATGGCGTTAAATTTTATAAATTATGCAACTGCAGTACTGCTTACACATGGGCGTTTCGCATTTACCAGGGGAAGGATGGCTATCTTGATCCACCAGGATGCCATGATCCTGTGGGTATAAGTGACAAGATTGTTTGGGATCTAATCCATCCCTTGTTAAATAAGGGATACAGGCTATGGGTTGACAATTACTATATCAGTATAGAATTGTTTAAAAATTTATATTGCTTTGAAACCTTAGCTTGTGGCACAGTGAGGAAGAATTGCAGGGGTTTTCCCCAAACCCTGGCAAGAGGTAGAAGTGGAGTTCCCTCTTCAGCTCTCCGCCAGGATGAGTTGTTTGCCCTTTGCTTCACGGATAGGAAGGATGTATACATGCTGTGGCAAAACTATCCACTTAAGACTGTATTTCCATTCCTGTAATATTGTAGCTTTAAGGCTATCTAAACTGTGCATGTTCCCTTTTCTGTATTTGATGCGAACGAGAGCATTCGTATGCTGGCAACACGGAAGCCACCAGCATTCCTACAGTAGTTTCACGAACAGTGAATTTCAACACTGTTTGTGAAACAAACTACTGAATGGGAGACCACACGTACAGGAGGTTGTGTGGCTCCCATTACGCATCGCAACATTGTATCTTTCGGCAGTTAATAGATGTTCAGGGTGGCCACCGTTCGGATACCGACCATGCGGCTGTCGGCCATCTTGGATCCCTTGTTAGCCCAGCGGTATTTTGTCGTCGAGTGCCTGGAACTGAAATAGACTACTCGACGGCACGAATACCGCTGGACTTCCAGGCCATTCGGGAGCACCGGTCTTTCGGTATTTTATCGCTGCATGTGTATTCGTGACTTTGGTGGAAAATGTGTGTTCAAGTGTACCTAGTGCGGCGTTCGGCTAATTGTGCTGGGATCTGAGCGGTACTTTCACAAAGTATGTGCTCAGACCCCAGCTATCTGCCAAACTGTCATTCGGTATAATAGCACGACTAATGTTAAAGTTATATGTTTTTATGTAAAAAGCCAGTTCTGCTGCACGGAGGGATAATCCACTTAACTGGGTATTCTAGTGGGAGTATCTCTCTCGTACAGCAGTGCATGGTGGGAGAAATGTCCTGGTTGTTAAGTTCCCTATGTAGTCCCCTACTGTACAACTCCTGTAAAGTCTGGTAAGGAAACCCCTTGCATGGGGAACCACATAAATACTGTGACCTGTGATTAAAACCTCAGTTGACTCCCAGCCTATGTGTCGTCTAGTTCTTGGGAAGGAAGGATTTACATAACGCTACCGGGATTATTTTATGCTGTACATGTTTTACCTGGATTATTATATGCTGTTCCTTTCTACCAGCGGAGATACCATGGATTATACTACCTCTCCGCTACACATGCTGTCTACGATGCACAATGAAAGTACAGTGCCACTGTCTGTGAGAGGTAGCACTGAGCATTTGGAAAAGCCAAAGTGCATTGTAGATTACAGCAGGTTTATGGGGGGAGTAGGCTTGGCTGACCAATGCATACAGCCCTATCTGGTAAACTGAAAAACTAGGACCTGGTACAAGAAAATTGCTATCTACGTGAGCCAGATTGCAATTTTCAATGCCTATGCCTCTATAAAAAAAGAGGTCATAGGTAAGCCCTGCCTTTTCTAGAATTCATGCTAAGCCTTTTATCCCATATGTTATTTATTCACCCCCCAATCCCACTTTGGAATCAGGAGAGCTCCAAAGACTTTGTGGCAAACACTTCCCTTCCTGAATCCCACCCACCCCCAGTAAAAAAGTTCCCCAGGAAAGTGCCATGTTTGTTCCAAGAAAGGAGTCTGAAAGGTCTCCAGTTATTATTGCCCAATCTGCCCATCTCTACCCGCCCTCTGCATAGCAGACTGTTTCAAAGTCTACAATACAGAGCTGAAAGGATCGCTGTAGGAATACATGTTTGTGTTCCTGACCCTATAGTGTTCAAACCACCATCTAGCCCTGCATGCCTCCATAAATATAGCAACATCTTACTGTATTCAAGCCTGAATCTGTAACTCTGCATGCTGTTTGCCTAAAAAAAACACGAAGTCTGCTGACATCATCAGAAGTGGTGGTCTGAGCCAATCACAGTGCTTCCCCACAGGATTGGCTGAGACTGACAAAGAGGCAGATCAGGTGCAGAGCCAGCACAAGTCAAACACAGCCCTGGCCAATCAGCATCTCCTCATAGAGATGAATTGAATCAATGTATCTCTGTGAGGAAAGTTCAGTGTCTGCATGCAGTGGGAGGAGATACGGAATGTTTGGATGCATTTTAGGCAGCCATGACCCAGGAAGGATCTCTAACAGCCATCTGAGGAGTGGCCAGTGAAGTTATCACTAGGCTGTAATGTAAACACTGCATTTTCTCTGAAAAGACAGTGTTTACAACAAAAAGCCTGAAGGTAATTATTCTACTCACCAGAACAAATTCAATAAGCTGTAGTTGTTCTGGTGACTAAAGTGTCCTTTGAACTACTAAATCACTCTGTATGGGACTTTGGCAGTTTGTTTGCTTGATTTCCCTGGTTTTCTGACCTCGGCTTGTCCTGACTATGCTTTGTTAGCTGCCTGTAGCGACCTATTGGCTTCTTTTAACGACTACTCTGACTTCTGGATTCTTCCTTACCTTGGCCTGTCCCTGTTTACGCTGGCCATTCTAACAACTCAAAGTACTGCATTTGTAGTACTTGAAATGTGACCTCCCCAAAAAAAGAAACTTTAATCACAAGGTTAATGCTTTGATTAGCACTGAAAAGGTTAATAAAATTGCTTATTTATTAATTTTTTTTAAACTTAATTATGCCATTTGTTATACTCTGGGTTGCCTACTTTTGAAAATGGTATGCCATAACGGTGGAAATGTTATTACCCAGGATGCCATACTCTCTGTAAAAGGCGAGACAGGCCCAGAAAATCACTTTGTCAAACTTCTAACTTTGAAATGGACATCTAATATTTTTGTCCCTGTGACTTCCCCCCCAAAAAACAGAAAATATGGTACATGGAGGTACTGTTATATTCAGGAGACAATGTTAAATAAAAATAGTGAGGCTTTGTTGCAATAACTCGTATTAGGAATATGTAATGTCCTGTGAAAAGTAAGTTCATGTGTGTGAAAAAGCACAAATAAAACAATAACCGCTATGTTCCCTAGACCAAACATCTCAAATTATGCCATTTGGAATGCTCTGGGTTGTCTACTTTTGAAAATGGTATGCCATAATAGTGGAAATGTTATTACCCAGGCTGCCATGCTCTCTCAAAGGTGAGATAGGCCCAGAAAATCACTTTGCCAAATTTCATTGTGTAAACACATAAATGGATATAAAAGAGAATGGTATAGGCTATATACCAACAAGTGGTGCGCTATTACAATATGAATAATAAAGGGGTACACTCGCCCCTTTGATACAGTGACAATCTGGAAGTATACGCTTGAGTATGCATACAAAGGGAAATAAAAGGAAAAACAATATATAGTGCAGATGGTTTTCAAATGAAGATGAGTGATAATAGAAAATGATTAAACCACTCACATGGACTGGAGCCTATATGATATTGGCTCCGTAAGTAAATCCTTTTTGCTTTTTTGGCAGCAACACACCCCTTGTCCCGAATGATATTCCTCCAGGGATATAGAACAAGAAAGAGACAAACCAGCTTTGTAGTATTGTATGAAAACGTAAATATAGTATTGGTGGTAATAGTTGTGCTCACCTTTAACAGAGCCCTGGATTCCCGGCTCTGAGGTTGATTGACAGTGTGCTGCTTTTATTGGGATCGCACTCCCCAAATGTGATTCCTGATGGCTAGGAAGGACTTTTTGGACTAATAAGTATAAATTATTAAAAGTAATTTATTGGTAATAAATTAAAACAGAATTAGTACTTCATCTATAAAATAAAAAAAGTCTGAATAGAAGAGTCCAAATGTAAAGTCCAAAATTCAGCTAAACGCGTTTCACTCTATGAGCTTCCTCAGTAGCTGTGTAGTAGCCTCAGGGATCTTCTGCTTTATATATGTTCCAGAGTTCATATGGGTCCTCCCTTTTGGGGTCACATGATGTACAATTTACCAATCATAAAGTCAAGTTCTTTCTCTTTATTATGTGTAATAGTGACACCTGTAGTGGAGGAGCCCCCATTTGATAATAATACTGTCAATCATTAAGAAACTTAATTGAACGAAAATCATTGGTGATTCAGTGATGTCATATTGCTAGACATCCAATGGGGTAAGTGGTTGGCGGAAGTGACGACACGGATATTGCCGCCCGCCAATTCTGCCCTCCACCGCCATCACGAGGTAGTATATATGCTTGAATAATGGTTGATAGTCAGGCATGTCACTCCCTAATGAAGGAAGTGGCGCGGCATAATGGGCCGCATGTCACAGCCTCCTATGTATAATATCCAGATTACTCCCATGTATACATGGGAGGGTCCAGGCGCCAGTCGGGGGAGTCGTTTCACAATTGTCACAGACAGGAAACTGTGCATTGGAATAACGATCCCTCCTGAACAGCAAAAAAGGGGGAACCCCTGTTTAGGAGAAATAAACATGGGGAAAATGTTACTTGAACACACTAACATTACACTAGTGGGTACAACTTACATAAGTCTTCCCATCCGGTCCGCGGTTAGCGGAAAAAACGTAACGTGCGATCCCGTTTGTCAAAAATGCCCTCTACATGAGTGGGCTGGAATAAAAAGTATTAATAATGTAAAGTATAATATCTGGGGAAATAACAAATGAGGAAATTTGGATGCTAATAAAAGAGGATATAATAAGAGACATAGATATTAAAGGAGGTGTGCATGCTACTAAGGGGGGGTGGCTGCGATAACATCACAGTTAGGCACTGTGTGTCAGCCCAAACTCCTCCTAATTGCATATGTGTTACAAAAACTCCATCCTGAAGATGGGCATTAAAAGGGGGGAAAAAGGAAATGATGAGTGACATTGCCTGAGTAGCACGCCATATAGGGTTATCCAACTGGGATTATGATTAGCAAATTGGAAATTAGGGTTATCCAACAAATTAGCAAATTGGAGGCCTGAGTAGCACGCCATATAGGGTTATCCAACTGGGATTATGAAATTAGCAAATTGGAGGCCTGAGTAGCACGCCATATAGGGTTATCCAACTGGGATTATGAAATTAGCAAATTGGAGGCCTGAGTAGCACGCCATATAGGGTTATCCAACTGGGATTATGAAATTAGCAAATTGAGGCCTGAGTAGCACGCCATATAGGGTTATCCAACTGGGATTATGAAATTAGCAAATTGGAGGCCTGAGTAGCACGCCATATAGGGTTATCCAACTGGGATTATGAAATTAGCAAATTGGAGGCCTGAGTAGCACGCCATATAGGGTTATCCAACTGGGATTATGAAATTAGCAAATTGGAGGCCTGAGTAGCACGCCATATAGGGTTATCCAACTGGGATTATGAAATTAGCAATTTAGCAAATGGATAAGACATATATATGTCCTTGTAACTTTCCAAAACCCCATAAAACCTATACATGGCATGTACCGTTTTGCTTGTGAGACATCACTGAACAGAACTAGGAGTGTTTCAAAGCCGTAAAATATATGCTGACAATAATATTATCAGTGAAAGTACAGTTTTTATGTAAAAAATAAATCTGAACACTAAATTTAAAAGGTTTGTGCCCAAGTGGCTACTACAAAAGACTGGGCATACTCCATTTTGAATAGCCTGGGATGTCTACTCTTTCAAATGGTATACCATGATGGGGTTAATTTTCATTTCTGGGCTGCCATACGGTCTCAAAGGCAACATAAACACCGCAAACTAATCTGACAGATTTCTACGTAGAAAAATAATTTAATGGACATGTCGTATATTTGACCCTGTAACTTTCCAAAACCCCATAAAACCTGTACATTGGGGGTACTGCTTTACTCGTGAGACATTTCTGAATACAAATATGTGTATTTTATTACAGTAAAAGCAAACAGTATTCTGACATTAACAGTCAATAATGCCAAGCGGAACTTGAAAAATTAAATTTCTTAATTTATTTTACTTTTTTAGATTTTATTCATATAAAATGGAGTTCCATATATGAATGTTTGATATGAAATGAAAGCTCTGTTTCTCCTGAACAAAATGATATATAATATGTGTGGGTGCGCTTAGTATGAAAGAGGTAAATTATTGTTGAACAGACATAGAGCCAAATTCCGTGGTTTGTTTACGTTTCATTTTGATCACAACGGGTACATTTGGCTCAGTCCTTAAGAGGCTAAAGGCGCGACTCTGCTAAAAGACGTTGGATGTCCTCGCTTTTTACATGGGGACATTCAGTGTCCTCTAAATCCCCATAGGAAAGTACTGAGCGCATGTGCATTAGGTTCCCCACGTTGTGGGCGGCAAGTAAGTGACTAAAAGTCTTTGTAGTGGTAATGATGCTGTAGTGGTAATGGTGCTTAGAATGTCATGGTTCCCATTCACATTTGGTAATATAAAGGGAGCCTTGCTGCCACCTAGTGGTGACCCAGGAGTACAAATATTACTGTGACATGAAAAATTGATGCAATTCACTAACGGTTAGTGACTAACCCATCAACTGTGGGATATGAGTGTGACCCACCATGTACTAAAAGGGTTAATCAGCATAGGGACCTTACAATATATGAAAAGATATATTCAGTTCTAGATGGTCCTCTTATCCTGAATATAATCACCAGATGATACTTCAGTGTCAAACATAGAATGGACATTGTAAAGCGATCATGGTGCTTGGAGTATGTTATGAAATGGTGCACATACTGAGTTTAAGATGTAAATCCACCTCTGGTTGCTTCATTGGGGCACAATAAGCCAAAACAGAACAAGAGTTCTGGTCTAGCTAATGGCAATGCTTCATGCAGGTTACAGGTGTCCAGTGGCACCACAGCCTCCCTCTGTGCTTCCCAATTCCTCCCCTTAGCCTGTCCCTCCCCTGTCAGCAGAGGAGGATCGTGCTGAGGGGAGAACTTGGCCTCAGTGCTTGAACGTAGGTAAGTTTAGGCATTTTTTGATTTTTTTTTTGGGGTGGGAGGATCAGGATAGGGACAGTTACTGTAACCAAAACCAGTGTTTTTTCAAACCCTTTAATCCTTATTACCAACAGAGGTGTTACCTCTGCTATCTGCTGAGATTGTTATGAACCACGAAACCTTAAAATTCAAGAATATATTATACAATGAAGTACTTTTTGGGTTGGTAGGACTGAATTACTTAAATACGTGCATGTTTTCATTTTTTAAAATGCAATCCCCCATTTCATTGTTCTTTGACCGTACATTCCTGGGCATTGTGGCAGACCACAAGTGCACCTGGTTGCTCAACCTGGCCACAAAGCACAGAATGCAGACAGGTAGGGCAATGTCGTCAGTGAGCTCTGCTTGTCCTGTGCATGGCTCTCTGCATGCTAGTTACAGGAATACATGTAGTATGCACGGAAATGCTCACACAGCAGCGATGGGTATGTGCCAAGCACTGACTAGTGCCCACTTTGGTACTGCAGTCTTTCAACAAGGCCCAACACAGTTCTACATGATCCATAAAATCCATTCTCTAACAAGATTTTGTTTTTAAAAACATAATTTATTTGAAACATTGGATGCTAAGCAAACACAATCGCATATAATACAGCAAATATTCTGGGTTTAGATTGTTCTTAACAAATACAATTTTGTAAATTTACATAATTTTCCTTTTTCCATTATTTGTTAATTCATAATAGAAATGTATAATTTTTCAGAAATTGCATCTTATCTTGCAATCTGCCTGACATATTACCATAAAAGCAGAAACACTATTTTTGTTAAATACAGTAGGTGAGACAAAATAGATCAATGAAAATGGCCTAATACCCTGTTTATGGATATTTTGAATTCAATCATGGGGTTGCAGTTCCTTACAAACTGAACCACAATATAAAAATATGTTTTGAGGTATAGTACCCACATACATCAAGTACAGTTGTACCAAACACCAGTAGAGTGCAGGATACTATTGGCTGCTATTGCAGCTGCAAGGAATCTGTATAAAAGCTCAGAGACCTCCCTCCTTCCTACTCAGGGACGCTGTATCAAATCCATGATGACTAACCTTTAAAGAGACTTCCAGAGTGAAGGGGAAGGCATGTCAAACTGACATTTTCAACTCTTTGTTGAGAACAAAGCATTAGAGTGAAACCCTGGTAGAGAAATGTGTTTCTGTGCAGGGTGAAACCAATTTTGGATCGAAAGGCAGATTAAGTGTGGCTCGTGGGATACATTTTTTTTCACATTTAGCACATCTTGTAGAAGTGGTTGAAAGGTTTGACATTGCTGGTTTACACCAAGACAAAGGCTTTTTGTACATATTTTATTATAAAAGTAAAATTACTTAATCTGTAGAAATCCAGTTTAACTTGTGAAGTTTCATGGTAGGTTAAGCAGAGCCTTGACTTGTTGGTACTAATGGCTGCTGGGAGTGGCCGACTCCAAACATTGGTTCAAGGACTTTTATTCCAGGCTAGCACTGAAGGCTATATTCCAGTTTCCTGAACCTTGATAAAGCTTTGGAAGAATCTAAATGGAACCTTCAGTACTGGTCTGGAAAAAAATATTGTTGGCCTTTTATTCATTGAAGATATAGATCCCAGGCACTATCAAAGCAGGATGGAGCCTGGATGGAATGGGACTTTGCCAGCATGTAGCCAGACTCTTAATATCCCACAATAACACTAAGAAGAGGCACTGTAACTCTTTGCCCCATTTCCCATGTGGAAAATTATGATTTCTGGTGGAAAAAGGCTAGTCTTTAGCACTCAGCCTGGTCTGAATCCATGTTTTCATCAGATGGCTCGCTAACAGTGATTAGCAAAGGGGATGACTTGGGCTGCTCCATCTTCTTCTGTTTCTCCGAGGCTTGCAGTCGGCGAGGCACCTTTAGGAGAAGCCTTGGAGTAGGTGGCTCGCTGCCTCTACTTTCCTTCTCATCTTCTGTTGTCTCCTCCTCGTCGATGCGTCTTACAAAGTCTGTATCTTGATCAACGTAGCGGGAGTTAGGGTTGGGAGATGCATAACCTTCTCCTTTAAATCGGACGACGGGGTGAGCCCGCGCCCCACGACCCATGAAGTTTTTCATGCTAACAGCAGGTGATGGTGCAGAGGAGAGGAAACGACTGAGCATCGGAGTACGAGCACGGGGCATGCTTGGGGTGTAAGGTACCTGTTCTGAGTCTCCTACGTAGCTGAAACATAAAATACATGGTTTAGTACGATACAAGGTTCTGACAAACCAACTGACAGAGATATCAGTGTCCACCAAAGTTTAATGTGGAAGATTGATAAAAGTGTTAGGAAAATAAATTTGGGCAATCTCTCTATAAGTGTTTGTGCACAGGCCATTAGCTTCAATGACAGTAGCCCCAGCCCCCAGTGACAAATGCCATTCCATCATTGATACATGCCAATGACTGGGAATGATCTCAGTTTAAATCAAGGGCCACACAGAGCCATATAAATATCTCCTGCAACCTCACATAACAGCCATGTGAGGTTTAAAAAAACCCTTTATTTTGTAATGCTGGAATGCTTTGAAGACTATTTAGATTATCAGTCCTCCTGCTGCCTTAGATATAAGGTTAACTTACCTGAAATCAAGTGGTGAGAGAGTCTCTCACTAGAAGAACGTTACTACTGATGATCTAGCAGCCAATACAGATACAATGGACACAGGACACATCTTCACCTGCTGTGTCTGCAATGCATCTCATAGAAAAGCATTGAATCCACAATTTTCTATGATAAGTTTGTGCTGGGGCACACAGCGATTTGGAAAAACACTAACGGCAGGGAGGGTGCAACCTAGACATTTTATAAAAGTTATGATTTTTCTGGAAAAATATAAAGAGAGGACGCTCTTTGCCCCTAAAACATGTTAGCTGAAGTTCTTTAGGGGTTTGGAGAGATCCTATAAGTTTAATCCACACCATCAGGAGGAGCGTGCTTTCATGCTATTGGTGGGGGTTTTTTTTGTTTGTTTTTTGAGAAGGGAAAGTAAATACATGAAATTAAGTGGCAGAAAACTCTCCTACCGCATATCGAAAGCAGAACCCATAAATGATGGTTTGAGGGTCTCGGCAGCTGTAGCAATAGTATAAGGTGGAGCAGCATTCTGGTCATCCCAATACTTGTCCTTCTCCATCGGAGGCAGATTTTGATACATATCATCCACAGACAATAAGGAAACCTGCAAGGAAAGCATGTGGCATCAAATCACAGGACCAAGCTAGAAGCAACCTATCGCAATGCTATAAAAGGTTATCATTGGCCATGGTTAGTGTGCTACTACGATGGTCATACTTTATGTCAGGATTATTCACTAAACATCAGATATTGTCAGATTGGACAAAACCGATGAAAATTACTGCATTTTTATATTTACTAAAAGCTAAAAGTGGTCAGAATTTGGTCGGTCTGACTGATTCTGTAACATTGGTTCAGATGATTTCAGAAAATCTGTGATTTTCACATCCAAACCAATTTACAGTACTGGAATCGGAGATTTCTCAACCACCTTATGGCGGCCGATGATAAACAGAATGAATCCAGCAGGATGTCCCTTCGCAAATGATCATTCAGTGGCTTTTTGGCAAGTGAATTGATCATTTTAAGAACTACATGTCCACCACATGTCCACTCGCGGTGCTAGCAGCCAGTGGGTAAACAGTTACAAACCCTTGGCGCTGCCGCAATATTTATTTAGTGGTTGGACAGCGCTTGTTAATGGGCCGCCACATGAAAAAAGTTAATAAATCAAAATCCTATTGGGGTCAATAATTATTACAATAATGGAGTGTAATGTACCTCCCTATGTCAGGTATGCATTTGTTACCTGCCATAGGGGGTGCACACCGTGTGCACTATATTTTATGTTTTGTTTTTATATCTAAGTCAAGGATTTTACCCACCCATAGAACGAAAGAAGTCTGCACCTATATCCCAAGAGTGGGGATTATTCCACTCCTAGCCATAAGCAAGGAGCCATTAGAGGGCTCTAATAAATGTGAGTGTGCATTTTTATACTATTTAATTCGGGATTATTCTAGCTTTAGCGACTGAATAATCTAAATTTTATTAAAGACAGGAGGCGAATATTTGCTTAACCTTCTTTACTGAACCTCCCAGCAGCAAAGAAACAGTTAACATAAGTGAGAAAAAAATCAACCAATCAGGACACATATTAGAACATAACAGTCTTTCAGGCTCCTCTCAAATCCTCTTTCTGATGCAGCCGATCATAAGTGTAGTCAACCGTGTAAACCGGAGTAAGTCATCAACCATGTAAACCGGAAAAAACGCAGTCGAGATTAGAGACCAAGGGAACGTAGTCTTCGTGGTTCATGTAGAGAAACTTCACACTAAAAAACAGAGAAAGATCGTGAAAGTATGGGTACTTGGACTGGGTGTCCGCAAGATATCTATATACACAGATCCACCCCCTGGATATTATGAGTATAACTATTGCAAATTTCTAAAATAGTCAGAAAACCAGGCAGATGAATAAGCACCTAATCAGAATAAATGGGAACAAAACAGTTAGACATATATAAGTCTATACAAGGAAAACTTGAAAAATTTTATGGATACATGCGACTTGATAAAAGAAAAAACTGGGATGGGAGATAAATAGGGTGGGAAAATATTCGCCTCCTGTCTTTAATAAAATTTAGATTATTCAGTCGCTAAAGCTAGAATAATCCTGAATTTTATGGCAAGACAGGAGGCTTCATATTTGCTGTTTTAAAGCGTGGAAACCAAAGAGTAGGAAGCATGGGACGATTGTTGAAAATAGAAGGTACGGAAGGTAGACTCTCGAGACCAGTCAGCGCATTTTAGGATGTCTGCGAGGGATCCCCCGGCCATAAAGGCGGAGGATGCAGCCGCACCTCTGACAGAATGAGCTCCAAAAGAGGAGTCTATGCCCGCTAAACCTAGAAGCCATTTAATCCAGCGGGCAATCGTGGGACAAGACACTGGTTTGTGTGGTCGCACATACAAGATAAACAGGGGGCCCGTAGGGGTACGTAGAGGTGATGTAGAGACGACGTACTGTTGAACACAACGAGCAACGCAGAGCGACGGTCTGTCAGAAAAATAAGGGTAAGTAATTGTTAAAGAATTAGTTTTAGTTCGGCGAGAAATGTTAAAACGTACACCCTGGGGCGTGAAATCAATAGCATGAAAGTCAAATGCCTGAATATCAGACACTCTCCTAAAAGAAACCAAACAGAGAAGAAGAGCTAATTTGGCCGACAGTTGTCGTAAAGGGAGCGCTTCATTGGGTGGCCAAGTCTCCAGGAAGGACAAAACAAGAGCAACATCCCAAAAATGTGAATATTTTGGGGCAGGAGGTCGAGCAAGACGAATGCCACGCAACAGTCTACAGATGGAGGGGTGTTTACCTATCGCTGTATTATCAACGGGGCCAAGAGCTGCCGAGATTGCTGAATGAAAGACGTTAATGGATCTGTAGGATTTACCCTGATCAAAAAGAGAGGACAGAAAGTTCATAACATTAATCAAAGAAGTTGAAAACCCCTTTCCAAACACCAGCGATACCAAACTCGCCAGGCTGAGAGGTAAGAGCGTCTAGTCCCGGGGGCCCATGAGTCCCATAAGAGTGCTCTAGCAGACTCCGAAAGTCCTGTGGCATCCCAGGATCCCCTGAAACAGTCCAGGCCACTAGCTGGAGATGACCCTGCAACGCCAGAGGGTGAAAATTGCCTGCAGGATCTTTGAGAAGATCGTGTGTGACAGGTAGCAGTAGTGGATAATTCACCGACATTTCTAAGAGATTGGGGAACCATGGTTGGGTACGCCACAAAGGGGTCAGCAGTGTTATTGTGGCCCCCTGAGTCCTGAGATGATGGAGAGTGCGAAGGATCATGGAGAACGGGGGAAAGGCATAAGCTCCGGTCATTGGCCAAGCTTGAAGGAAGGCGTCTACTGCCAGAGACGTCGGATCCGGCAACCAACTGAAAAATGCGTCTGTCGATTCAGACGAGACGCAAACAGGTCGAGGCTGAAAGGACCCCGAAGAAGATGGAGACGGTAAAAAACGTGTGGGTCTAATTGCCAGTCGCTGGAGTCTCTCCAGTGTCGAGAGAACCAATCTGCGACTAAGTTGTCGGAACCTGGCAGATACTCCGCTCGAAGGGAGATGTTCCTGTCTAGGCAAAATTTATACAGTTCTTTTGTGAGGTCTGAGAGCATTTTGGAACGGGATCCCCCTAAACGATTCACGTATTGAACAGCTGAGATGTTGTCCATTCTCAGTACTAGGGAACAATTGTAGGAGTCCTTCGCAAAACTGCGAATGGCAAAGGACCCGGCAATCAACTCGAGGCAATTGATGTGCAATGCCCGTTCTGATGGGGACCAAGGACCTCCGGTAGAGAGATTTGCGCATGATGCACCCCAGCCCAGAAGACTGGCATCCGATTCTAGGATGTAATCTGGCTGTGATCCGAAGATCGCTTTCCCATTCCATGCATCCATATGGTGTAGCCACCAGTTCAATTCGAGTCGGACTTCGTCTGTCAAGGAGATCAGTTGATCGTAAGACGCAGAGTGACGTAAGGAGCGAGTCTTCAGACGTTGCATTGCTCGGTAATGTAAAGGAGCTGGGAAGATCGCCTGAATTGAGGCGGAGAGCAGTCCGATTATGCGAGCTAAGTCGCGAAGACGGATAGCCGAAGAGGCTAGAATTTTCCTGATGTCTTTTTTGATGTTCTTGACCTTTACTGAAGGGAGTTGTAAGATCGCCAAAATTGAATCTATTTGGAATCCCAGGAATTGAACCACTTGAGTTGGGGTGAGGACGGATTTCTGGACATTGATCACGAACCCCAGGTTTTGTAACAGAGCTGTGGTCATATCCGTATAGAGGCGCAGAGTGTCTGGGTCTCGAGCCATAAGGAGGATATCGTCCAGATATATGATGGAGCGAATCCCTTGAGAGCGTAGTAAAGCCATGACCGGCTTCATCAGCTTGGTGAAACACCAAGGTGCGGAACAAAGTCCGAAGGGGAGGCATGTGAACTGCCATAAATCGTGATGCCAACGGAACTGTAGGAAACAGCGATGGGCCGGTGTTATAGGAACCGTGAGGTAAGCATCTGTCAAGTCTAAACGGGAGAACCAGTCTCCCTCGCAGAGTAGGTCTCGAAGGAGGTGGATACCCTCCATCTTGAAATGTTGGTAAACAATAAAATTGTTCAGTTCTTTCAGGTTGATAACTGGTCGAAAGTCCCCTGACTGTTTTCGGACCAGAAATATGTTGCTTATGAATCTGTGAGGAGACCGAGAACGTTCTATAGCGCCCTTGGCGACAAGATCGGCAGCGCAGCCTCTAAGGTCGCATTGTCCTCTTGAGACATGTGCAGAGGTGGAGGAGGAGACTCCTGTATAGGGTCGTTTGCAAAATCTATATGGAAACCAGATACAGTTTGAAGGATCCATGGATCCTGAGTTAAAAGTGACCACTGTGGGAAAAAAAGGGTTAACCGACCTGCAATAGGAACTTGAGAATAAGGAAAGTCTATTACCTGAAGCAGTGCGGCCCCGGAGGGAAGCATATCCACGTCCTCTGATGGAACGTCTAGAGGGAAAGAACTGCTTGTGGTAGAAACGGGTATTGCCCGAATTCCATGAGTCTGCTGGTTGAGGCCTGTAGCCCGTGAAGGCAGCTCTGCCAGTCGTTCGGCCTCTATAGCGACCAGCTCTACCGGAAAAACGCTGGGGTCTGAACACCCTGCGAAGGTTCCATTGTGCCTTGTTAAGGGAAGTAAACACGGATACGTGTTTATTCAGGTCTCGTATGAACCTGTCCCCAAATAATAAACCGTTAGCCTCTGGACCAAGTTCTTTGGTGCCTAGTTCTGCCAATTTGGCATCAATTTTATATAATACGGCTTTACGCCGTTCAACGGACATTGCCACATTGGCGTTGCCTAACAGGCATAACACCCTTTGTGCCCATTCACGCACCATGTGCGCGTCAAAATTGCCTCCTGCCAGTGTCTCATCAGCAATTATGAAAATCTGGATAAGCGGGCCCGCTATATCCATCAGCTTGTCCTGGGTGGCTTTTAAGCCAACTTCGATTCCCTTGCGGGGATCTTTACCCGTCTTAGTTAGAAAAGTGACCAGGAGTGGATCAAGCTCAGGGGTGACAGCCACTTTATCAGGGATTATAGGCCGTGGACACTCTGCTCTTAATTTGGCCCTAATCTCCTTTTCTAAAGGTTTGCGAAGCCATAATCTGCAATACTTTGCAATGTGATCAGGAGGTGTCCACTCCGCTGAACGAGGGTGTCTGATACAGCGTGGATCAAAAAGTGGACGCCCTTTGGTATCCAGTAGGATATCATCTTTATTAGAATCTAAATTAGAATTGGGCATGGGATCAGCGTCCTGAAAGGACTGATCTTGGGGTAGGAGGAAGGTTTCCGTAACAAATTCAGAAGAGGAAGGATCACGTGGAGGATCCTCATCTGAATAAGCATCGTAATCGTCCATCACTCGAAGGTGATAGTCAGAGGTTGAGCCCTTTAAGGGGTCAGCTTCTGTAGCCAAAGTAGGTTTGGTCTTAGACAATTTAGCCGTCTTCGCTGGGGCTTTGCCTTTGCCAGCAGAAGCACTGTCACCCTTCCATGGGCGCTTACGTGGGGCTTCGTCATGATCAGAGACTCTAGAATCACCAGAGACAGATAATGGTGAGATGGTGGCAGTAGTGGCTGTCTGATCACGAAACGCTGCTAGAGCCTTGGGAATAGAGTCTGCAATTGCAGCTTGAAGCCAGGCTTTTAGTTCTGCAGACATTGCAGGTTCTGTTTGATCAGACATGGTGACCAGTAAAAAATAATAGTGGGTTCACCACAGAAAATAGTATTCAAACAGGTATATTAACTACCTCTATATATTCTTATTTATCTTTTTTTTTTATTTTTTTATTTTTTTAATTTTTATATATATATATATATATATTTGTATTGTAATATTATGTTAATAATCAAGGCAACGTAAACTGGCAGGGGCTTTCTTCTGGGGTTCACCCAGACAAAAGTATTCAATCACTTTTTAAAAGAAACTCAGTGGGGTTCACCCACAATAATGGCAGTTAAAAACTGTCTGTATAATAGTGACAGGTGGTACCTGTCAAAATCAAACACATGGGGTTCACCCTATATTTAATATATATAATATGCTCAAAGATAAGGCAAGAGGGGGTCACCCTCATGAAAGAGGCAAGAGGGGGTCACCCTCTAATAGGCACATAGCTGTAATAAGAAAGGAAAAAGGCAGCTGCAATAAAACAAAATAAACAGTAATAAGTGACTGGTTCTTTAAACAAAAAACTGTAATAAAATAAAGAGCCACCAGAGGGCAATATACTTACATTTGACAGAGCTGCAAACAGCCGATCGGAGCTGAAGCAAAAAGCCGCAAAAAAACGGAACAGACCGAACGGAAGATGGCCGCCGGCAAGAAGAAGGCGGGAAAACTGCGCGCCTAACAATGAAGCGGCTAAAAGGGCGGCACAGAAAAGATTGCGGGCGTGAGTAAAAAATGGGCCGCGGCCACAGCAGTGGCGCGGCCCGACAGACCCAAGCACGGAGCAACGATCAGTGAGGCACAAAAAGCCCTCCCCCCCAAAAAAAATAATTAACAGGGATTAAAGAAAAACGGCAAAACAGGGAAAGACTAGGTTGACAAGGGAAAAAACAGGCAGCAATAAAGGGCTAGACAGCACAAAAAAAAAAAAAATGACCTCATGTAGTCAATTAGAGGGATAAATCAATTAAAGGAGGCAAAATATTAAATGAACAAATGTTAAATAATGTATGTATACTATAAACAAAATATACATATAGAGAGCTATAATTGGAATAGACTCACCTGGGAGGCAAGCAGCAAAGAAAGAGGAGTTGGGAGGAGCCTGAAAGACTGTTATGTTCTAATATGTATCCTGATTGGTTGATTTTTTTCTCACTTATGTTAACTATTTCTTTGCTGCTGGGAGGTTCAGTAAAGAAGGTTAAGCAAATATGAAGCCTCCTGTCTTGCCATAAAATTTTTGGCTTCCTGACATATTGCACTATTTTTTGCTCTTGTGTTTATGTTACATATGCAAACCTGATTTGGTCGGACCAAGATTTCATCATTATATCCATAGGTGGGGATTGTACTGCCAAGGTGCTACATCTAGAGCTATGAGATAGCTATGAGATAGTAAGTGTATTTCCTTGTTTTTAATTTGGAAATTTGACAATTTGACTCCCTATCAACGACCAGACAAGAGAGACTCTGGTTTGGGGGTAATAGCTGCCTTTTGCATTTGGACATTGTAAGCGCTAGAAACCTCTTTTTTTATGTGTGTATAAATGCAGGTATTTTAGATTAGGATTGGTACTGGTATATGTGACGTGGATTTAATCAGGGGTGCCTCTGCTCCCCTCTGCTATTTAACATTCAGTCCCGCGCTCCAGACTTTGGAAGTTGCACTTTACAGAGCCTTTCAAAAGGGTAAGTTCTTAAAATACTTTGTTTGATTACTCCAACAAAAACCCTGTTCGTGATTAACCCCTTAGTGACCAGACCACTTTTCAATTTTCTTACCGTTTCTTACCGTTTGGGACCAGGGCTGTTTTTACATTTCTACTGTGTTTGTGTTTAGCTGTAATTTTCCTCTTACTCATTTACTGTACCCACACATATTATATATCGTATTTGTCCCCATTAAATGGCCTTTCTAAAGATACCATTATTTTCATCATATCATATTATTTACTATAAAACAAATTATAAAATATGATGAAATTCTTTTTAAAATCACACTTTTTTGAACTTTGATCCCCAAAATCTGTTATGCATCTACAACTGCCAAAAGATATCCATGCTAAATAGTTTCTAAATTTTGTCCTGAGTTTAGAAATACCCAATGTTGGCAAGTTCTTAGATTTTTTTTGTGGAAAGTTATAGGGCAATAAGTACAAGTAGCACTTTGCTATTTCCAAACCATTTTGTTCAAAATGAACACAAGTTGCATTGTAACACTAATATCTGTCAGGGATCCCTGAATAACCCTTCACATGTATATATTTTTTAAAAGAAGACAACCCAAGGAATTAAACTTGGGGTATTTTGACTCTTTTCATGCAACCATTTTACCACCAATCTATGCCAAATTTAAAAAAAATAATAACAATTGGTGATTTTTTTGACACACATAGCAATTTAAGAATACATGTACGGAGACCTTTAAGGGTTACTGCCAAAGAACACAATATGTGTTCAGCAACATCTCCTGAGTACAGTGATACCACCCATGTATAGGTGTGTCGGGTTCTCTGGGGGATAAAAGACCTTATTTGGAGGGTGCACATTCCAGTTTTCCAACTTGGAATTTTCTCAGCTGGTCATCATGCACACATGTCCTATTTGGGACATTTTTGAAGCTGGCCAGTGTAATTTACCCCCATCAAACCATATATTTTTAAAAAGTAGACACCCTCGGGTATTTCAAATGTTGGTATTTTAACACTTTCTTTCACAGTCTTTGTCAAACTTTTGGGTAGTAATTTTTTGTGTTATTTTTCTCTGACATTGTACTTTAGGCATGAATTATCAGTTCTTGTTATGTGTTGCTGACGAAGAACACCCCAATATGTGTTAAGCAATATCTCCCAAGTACAACACTGCCCCCAATGTATAGGTTTTATGTTTTTTTGCAAAACTTACAGGGGTCAAAAAGGTCCCCTTTTCCAGGTTTGCACATTCAAATTTGCCAGATTAGTTTGCTGGGCCTATGTTGCCTTTGAGACCGTAAGGCAGCCCAGGAATGAAAAAA
Source organism: Pelobates cultripes (assembly GCA_933207985.1). NCBI lineage: Eukaryota > Metazoa > Chordata > Amphibia > Anura > Pelobatidae > Pelobates > Pelobates cultripes. The sequence goes on from OW240919.1 coordinate 9,600,304, forward strand.
AAAACATCATGGGATGCCAAGAAGACAATTCAGGGTATTCAAAATGAGGTATGTCCAGTCTTTTTAGTAGCCACTTAGCCAGAAATGCTGGCCAAAATTAGTGTTTTTATTTGTTTTTTTTACATTTTTTTACACAAAAACTGCACTTTTACTGGTGACTTCATAAGTTTTACTATTTTAAACACTCATATTTGTGTTCAGCGAAGTCTCCCAAGTATAACAACATGTACAGGTTTTATGGTGTTTTGGAAAGTTACAGGGTCAATACAGAGCTTGCCCGATCTTGTTTGCGAGATTGGTTTGCTGGGTCTGTGCTGCATTTTGAGACCATATGGTAGCCCAGGAATGTGAAATAACCACATAATGGCATACCATTTTTAAATGTAGACAACCCAGGGTATTCAAAATGTGGTATGTCCAGTCTTATGTAGTAGCCACTTACTCACAAACGCTGGCCAAAGTTAGCGTTTTTATTTGTTTTTTATAAAAAATTTTTTGCAATTTATATTATATATATGTACACACACACACACATTTTTATTTTCTATATATGTATAATTTATTATAATTAAAGCATTTTATAATATATTATACATATATAATGCATGTATATGATTTCATTATAAATGTATTTTAAGATATATATGTATATATCTCAAAGTACACTTATAATGAAATCATATATATGCATTATATATATATATATATATATATTATATTATAAAATGCTTTCATTATTTTATAATATATGATACAAATATAATATATGTATAACATATTTATTTATTTATTTTTACTTTATAACAGTCTGGGGGACTCAGTACGTCCATAGTTGTTAAGGAGATATACATAGAATGTAATAGTATATATATATATATATATATATATATATATATATATGTGTATATATATTAATATCAAAATACAGTTAAAATAAAATTACATATATATATATATATATATCATTTTTGTAAAAATTTGTAAAAATTATTTTTACAGTCTTTTTATTTATTTTTAATTAATTATTATTTAATTTTTACAATAATATATACATATACAATATATATAGTTGTTATATATATATATATATATTATGTATATATACATGTGTAATTTTACTCTAAGTGTATTTTTAAATTAGTATATGTATATATTAATAAAAAATACACTTAGTATGATGTTATATATGATATACATAAACATAATATATATAGATATAATTTATCTATCTATATATCTTATATATACATATATATAAAAATATATAAATATTTTTTTTTAATTTATTACTTTTAATATTTTTTTTTAACTTTTATTAACTTTATTTTTACTTTTTCACCAGCAACTTCCTGTCAGTTCAGGCATCCCCCTGCTGGCAGCACTGTGGACACCTATTGTGTCACATGCCCCCGGGGGTCCTACAGTGCAGAGGGGGGACTGTCTGGGCTTAGTCTGCATTGGGGAAGGGGAGGGAGGGTAGAGGGTTAATTTCATAATTAATTTTTCTTTTTAATTATTATTATTTTATTTTAATTTTTTTTACTATTGCTGAGTGCCTCGACCCCTGATGGCTTCCGATGCTCTGCTCTACACTGCCGGGCACCACGTGCGGCAACCTGGAAGTGATCGCTCGGCAGTGTAGGGCATGGGGATTCTGGGGGGATGTGGAGGGATATTACACAACGCTCATTTTGGCAGTTTTGGTTAACGACCATTTTTTGGCTGATGTACCCTGTATGACCGCGGTCACTAAGGGGTTAATCCTTTCTGGCATGGCCCCCCCCCCCAAAAAAAAATTAACAAAGAAACAACATACCTGCGATCCCACGCGAAATCCAAGCTCTACCGATAGAGAGATTGTCCTCCGGTGAGATCTCATCCTCCCACTGCAGGGCGAAGAATGTCCCTGATAAGGAAAGGAAGCTTCTGGTGGCGGTGTTACATCTTCAGCAGCAAAATGGTCTACTTCTGTATTTGCAGTGTTTCAAACTGAAAATCTGCACATACAGACTCCAAACACCATGACCACTTCAAATCACCGAATGGTGCTTCGAGCTACTTTTTAATACATAAAACCCCAGCATGGCTTAGCCTGCTGCTGAATGAAGACAAACAGGTTCTGAAAAGTGATGATTTAATCCCTTTATTACCTTGATGATATTTATTAAAGTGATCTAAAAAGTGACGGGTTTCTCCATAGTAAATTCGGCCAGTTTTCATGGAAATTACCATTTTAGAGCAATGTTAAATTTAGAGTGGGAGAAAAAAAGAAAAGCTAACTTTTCTGTCGGAAAAAGTGTGACAAACATTGAAGTAAAGTAAATTGATAAAAGAAGCTATAGATGAAAAAAAAAACACAGATATCAATTTGACCAAAATTGATGCTAAAAATGAGACATAACATTTTCGGTGACACTTTGATAAATCTTTCCAAAAGTATCTATTCATATTGTAAATTGTCTTCTCTCCTCTCAGTCACTGACATAAGACGATTGCAAGCTCCCTAGGTTAGAATGCTAGAGAATATTACCTGCAGATTCCTGTCAATCAGGCGATTGGTCTCAAAATCATCATCGTCCTCACCAAATGGATTAATTATCTGCTCTGCAACCTGGAGGAAACACAAAGTTATTGTACACAGTGTCCCAAAAGGCCGTTAAGGGGACGCTGCAGGCTCGTGTTAACCCATTCTTTCCTTTTACATCAATAATGCATATAAAAAATATGTCAACAGGATCTGTATTTGCTGTGAAGCCCAGGATTTACAGCATCTGCAGTAAGCTCTACGCAGACCAGGACATGACTCCACCAAGATCTTCACATTTCTGTGGCAGTGCTGAGCTTATCCCATAACATTGCTGTCTGCTTGTTCTCTGATGCACAGTAAGCGTTTCTGGGAGTTGTTGAAAACCAACAGCTGAACTGCAACCGTTTCCCTAACCCCAACCCTACCCCTACCCCTGACCCTAACCGCAACCCTAATCCTACCCCTAACCTAAACCCTAATCCTACCCCTAACCTATACCCTAATCTGACCCCTAAACTAACCCCCAACCCTAACCCTACCCCTAACCTAAACCCTATCCCTAACCCTATTCTTAACCTAACCCCCAACCCTAACCCTACCCCAAAGCTAGCCCCAAACCCTAACCCTACTCCTAACCTAATCCCTAACCCTACCCCCAACCTAATCCCTACCCCTAATCCTTCCCCCAACCCTAAACCTACCCCTAACCATACCCCTAACCCCAACCCTAACTCTACCACTAACCTAACCCCTACTCCTAACCCTAACCTAATCCATAACCCTACCCCCAACCTAATCCCTACCCCTAACCCTTTCCCTAACCTTACCCCAACCCTAAACCTAGTAGGGTTAGGGTTGGGGTTAGGGGTATGGTTAGGGTTAGATTCCCATCACCATTCCCTCAATTTTCCATCAATTCGGTTCAGTTCGGCACTTCCAAAATTTGGTACTTAGTCAATTTGGTTTGGCACTTCAGAAATTCAGTACTTCGGCAATTCGGACATTTGGAAGCATCAGAATGCCCGAATTGCCAAAATTTTCCGCATTTAAATTCGGACCGAAATGAATTGCACATGTCTAAAATATACCCGAGTCAATAGAGATTTTTCCACTTATTGAGGTACAACAGAAATAGATGTGTTAAAAGTTAAACTTCATGGTCTGCAGTCTTTTTCTAACCTGTTTTACGATGTAAATAAGTAACAATAAAGCAACGGATAATTCAGAGCATTGACCCATAGAGTGAATGGCTAAGCTTGTTTGTCCGTGATTGGGAAGAGAGTTCAAGCCCTTCCTGGTTCTGTAGACATTACTATATCAGGATCAGGTTCTCAGGGATTAGCTCCAACACGGAATGAGATAGTTAAACTTCCCCGGTGTACACCAATAATATTCACCCAACAGACTGCTAAATATTGATGTTAATCTGTTTAATATAAATTACTGTCTTAGAAAACTGACCTTCAGCCACCCAAAGTAGGAGAAGAACTGGAGCAGGGTGAAGAGGGGCACGTACATATCTAAACTGTGCCCAGCGTGCTTCCGACTCGGATCCAGAAACTGTCTTCCAATCAAGCAAAATGCAAAGAACGAATATACTGCAATAGTGACCACCTGTAATAAGGAAACACAATAAGATTTTCAACAAGACACATTAACCCGCGGATTGCCAAAAGGGAGATTAAGACGGGAAAAGCATGATGGCAATAGTATTTATAGCAAGGATGGAATCTACATTTGTCCACACATACATTAGATGGATATTGGGCACGGCTACAGACACACAGAGAGGCTGTGGGGAAGAGACACACAAAGTGGCTGGGAGCGAAAGAGAAACAAAAAGGGGCTGGGGGAGAAAAAACACACGGATTGGGGAGAAAGACACACAAAGGGGCTGGGGGAGAAAGACACATAAAGGGGCTGGGGGAGAAAAAACACACAAAGGGGTTGGGGAGAAAGAGACACCCAAAGGGCTGGGAGCGAAAGAGAAACAAAAATGGGTGGGGGAGAAAAAACACACGGGTTGGGGAGAAAGACACACAAAGGGGCTGGGGAGAAAGACACACAAAGGGGCTGGGGAAGAAAGAGACACACAAAGAGGTTGGGGAGAAAGAGACACACAAAGGGGCTGGAAGGAAGAGACATACAGAGGGGCTGGGGGAAAGAGACACACAGAGGGGCTGTGGGAGAAAGAGACACACAAAGATGGCAATTTTTCTTTTTGAGCAGAGTATACAAGTAACTGGTCTTGCCTAAGGTGCAAAATAGCCTAGTACCAGCCCTGACTACAAGCATTTAATAGATGTTCTCACCTGTGTATACACGAGCGGCACACTGATCCAGTCATAGTGAAATAGCATGCTGCACTTTGCACGGTATTTATTCAGCTCCTGCAGAGAACAGTTAATATAAATGTGTGTGTGTGCTCGTATGTAGCAGTAATACAGTGTTGCTAAAAAATACACCAAAAAAGACATTCAATCAAAAACCACGAGGAAAATACATATTGTGATCCATTTAGATGCTGTGTCTTCCAGGCTGATCAAAGCATCCACAACCTGAAATTAAATTAATTTTACTATGGACTTTCACAAAACTCTCAGGAACAAAAAATATTTGAAAGAAAAGATATTTCTATAAACAAAGAGGAAGAAAAAGGGAGAGAAAATTGAGCCAACTTGTTCACTAGTACCTCCTAATGGGGGGTAACCCCTAGAGTTTAAATATATATAAGAGAGAGAGAGAGAGAGAAGCTGGAGGGAGTAGCGATGAAATATTTGGATAGGGTGGAATACCTAAAAAAAGTAATATATAGATAATTTAAAACGTCACTTTTAATATTGTCTTTTTAAAAAGCCGCAACATACGGACTGTTTAGCAAACAGATGATATCTTTTGGACTAATTGAACAATACGGAAGTATCTGAATTTCTACACACACAAAAAAAATAATTATTCCTAATCTATTGAAAACAATAGATTAGGAACAAATTGATCAGAAATTTTTCAGATCCATTTGTTTTCATTATTATTATTATTTTATTATTTATATAGTGCCAGCAAATCCCTCAGCTCTGTGAGGATAGCAAACTTGGGACTTATCTATTAAGCAACTGAAACAGAAAAAGGGTTTTTGTTTCTAAATTTTCACCTTTCAGCTGTTTAGTAGATAGCTCCTTAATTTGGGACCCTTAAAATGACAATCTCACAGAAAGGTACATTAGGGAGCTACCTACTAAACGGCTGCCTGAAGGATCATTTTTTTAAAAATGTCTTTTCTTAATTTTGATCTTTTAACTTTTAAAATATAGCTCCCTGTTGCTGTGTACCTCCGCCAATCACGCTTCCTAGTAATCACCGAATACCACTGTATCAGCACACCAAAAAACATTGCAGCCCCTTAGCCGCAGCAGCTTGGCTGGGGTCTCTCCTTCTCCACCCACCCTGGACCCAAGTCTTGGATCCAGATCCCAGTGAGTAGACCTCTCATTAAGAGAGTATAGCAATCAATAGAGTAGTACAGCCGTTCCCCCCACACATGAGCCGAGGCTTAATGCTGGGAGTAATCTGTTTTATTCAGGGCCCCACGCTGCCTTTTTTGCAAAAGCCCATGCAAGGGGTTTCTTACACAAAATCACAAGGTAGCCCCTGTACCTAAGAGAGTCAGGAACTGTACAAACTAAATTATATCCAGGTACAGAAAACACACAATTTACAGACACCCCAAAAGTACCCCCAAAATAGATGAAAACCTTACAAAAGTCACATCCCCGGATAGCCCCGGTCTGAGTGACCAACATATCCAAAAATCATCCAGATTGGTTCAGGGGTTCCAGTTTTCCATGGAAGTCACTTTTTGGACCGACCACACACGTGGCTTCTGCCCAAAATAGTTCCATTAGAAAAGTGTTAGCGGTCGGTCAATTTCGGTAGCATAAAACGAAAGAACTACTTAACGTAGTCTACATTTGAACCATGGGACTTGTTCCCCTCATCCAGACGAACGATTCCACCAAACAGCGTTCTTCTAGGATTTACAGAACCGAACACAGACTATGATGGAAGTCCAGCGGTGTTCGGGAGTTTCAGTGTCCAATTTTAGTTCCATTAACTCAACGACCAAACACTGCTGCCCGCGTACATGTGAACAAGATGGCCACCACCTCGTGGTCATTCATACGAACTGCAGCCACCCAGACGAACAACTAGAACACTGAGGTGTGAATTGTTACCAGGTGTCAATAGGGCTTAACAAGCACACGGGTGGTCCATGGTTTGTTCAAACAGTATAGGGAAATGGCATGAACAAAGTCTTTAGCAGGGCCCATAGTATTTAGGCAGGAGGCCAGCCAGCAGGCCCCTCCAGGAACACGTGGAAGAGGCATTTCTGCCACACTCCCTAATTTGCAATCCTGTGTATATCACATACATTCTATATACATGCAGCAAATTAGGGAACTATCTACTAAAAGATGAAAGATTCAAATTAAGAAAAAAGATTAGAAATAAATAAAATGCAAGTGTCACTTTAAGCCACCATAGTTGAAGAGTGTTAAGTCATCAAAGTTGATAGAGCATTAAGCCATCGCTGTTGTTAGAGTGGTAAAGCTCATGTGAGCAATCATTTAGTAATTTATTTATGAATTTGGCCTCGAAAGTCACTTTAAAACACAAACTGTGACCATCTAAATAGGGAAGAACTATAAAGACATTCATAAATCTATGAAATGTCACACACCCCTCCCTGTAATTAAATAATAAAGTAATTTCACACCTTACATTCCTTCCATAATACAAGTTTATCTATTACAACAGTCTCCTACTGCTGTACATTCTAACCCCCCACCTGCCCCTCCTATACATGCCAACCTACCCCCAGCCTGCCCACTGCTGTACATACTAAGCCCCCTCCTGCCCACTGTTGTACATACTAACCCCCCCTGCCCACTGCTGTACATACTAACCCCCCACCCGCCCACTGTTGTACATACTAACCCACCTGCCCACTGTTGTACATACTAACCCCCCTGCCCACTGTTGTACATACTAACCCCCACCCGCCCACTGTTGTACATACTAATCCCTACCTGCCCACTGTTGTACATACTAACCCCCACCTGCCCCTCCTATACATGCTAACCTACCCCAGCCTGCCCACTGTTGTACATATAACCCCCACCCCCCTCCTATACATGCTAACCACCCCAGCCTGCCCACTGCACACCCCCCCACCTGCCCACTGTTGTACATACTAACCCCCCCACCTGCCCCTCCTATACATGCTAACCTACCCCCAGCCTGCCCACCATGCTAACCCCCACCTGCCCACTGCTGTACATACTAACCCCCACCTGCAGCCCACCTGCCCTGCTGTACATACTAACCCCCACCTGCCCCTCCTATACATGCTAACCTACCCCCAGCCTGCCCACTGCTGTACATACTAACCCCACCCGCCCACTGCTGTACATACTAACCCCCACCTGCCCCTCCTATACATAACCTACCCCAGCCTGCCCACTGCTGTACATACTAACCCCCACCCGCCCACTGTTGTACATACTAACCCCCCACCCGCCCACTGCTGTACATACTAACCCCCCACCTGCCCACTGCTTTACATACTAACCCCCCACCCGCCCACTGCTGTACATACTAACCCCCCACCTGCCCACTGCTTTACATACTAACCCCCCACCCGCCCACTGCTGTACATACTAACCCCCAACCTGCCCACTGCTGTACATACTAACCTCTCCCACCTCCACTGCTGAACATACTAACCTCCTGCTGCCCACTGCTGTACATACTAACCTCCACCCACCTGCCCACTGCTTTACATACTAAGTTAGTTTACCTGAAGCTGTCCCTTGCGGGTGCCGCCATCTCCTTCCAGCCAGTCCTCTTCAGCTCCTTGTGCTTTCAGCAACAGGAGCTGACATCACTGCCATAATCTCGCACATGCGCAAGAGTACAGCATTGAGGTACAGCAGGATCCTTCATAGGTATTGTACAGCGCTACGGAATCTGATGGTGCTATATAAATAATAAAATAATAAAATAATAATAATAATAAAATAATAATAGGTAGTGCCAGTTCCCTGCTCCAACCAGTGTCTAGAAAAGTCAGGTGTAGGAAAATACTGACACAAATGAAATACTGAGACAATAGTAACCCCTACTCTGTCTCAGTATATTTTTTGTCTGGGATGGATTTCACTGAAATTCCAACACATTCAGTCCAAGTATTGCATAAAGATTTTATCATTTTTAAATACTCAGACCAGCCCCTGGCCACACCCCCACTCACACCCCTAAAATGAAAATGTACATAATGACAAAAAGGGACACATCAGACAAACTATACAAAACGTCATTAGTGGCTAATAAGGATCCCACCAATAAAACATTTAAACCTTTAGGATTAATTAATCAATCAATTATTTATTACGTTTTAAAAAAAGACCAGAAATAAAATCTTCACTAAAAATGGTTAAAAGGATTTTGCCTCAAGCTCCCGACCCAACTTACATCCATTAGAAGTTTAAGTGCCACATCGTCTCGTACTCTCCCGTCTCTGCGTGCTTGCGCGATCATGTTGGTGAACCAGACACAGGGGATCCAGTATTTGTTATAGTCTGACGAAAGGCTCTCGAACTTCTTTAGCTCCTCATGGGTCATAAATCCTAATTTAGGAGAGACCTTGCAACCATCACTATACATAATGAAATAATGGCTCTTATCGCTCTTTCCATAAATTGCTCAGATTGTTTCATGTACAGCTGTTTTCTTATAAATCTATATTAAAGATTTAGCAATTTACATGAGACATTGCACACATTGTATCATTAATCGGCTTTATTATTTGTTTAGGAATCTGGTATTTAACGTAACAAATATATGTTTATTTGTTTTTACTCACTTCATATTTTCTGTTAAATTCCCATTCGATAGCTTCTGTACTACGGTTCTTTCCATCGGTCATGAATATCTACTAAGGTGAGTATTTCAAAGTGAATTCTAAGAAAATTTTAATTTCAAGGTCAAAATAGCCAAAACTGGAAAAATTCTCGAAGCCATCTATGATTTCAGTTTGGCTACTCTTTCATTAAAGGGACACTATAGTCACCTGAACAACTTTAGCTTAATGAAGCAGTTTTGGTGTATAGAACATGCCCCTGCAGCCTCACTGCTTAATCCTCTGCCATTTAGGAGCTAAATCCCTTTGTTTATGAACCCTAGTCCCACCTCCCTGCATGTGACTTGCACAGCCTTCCATAAACACTTCCTGTAAAGAGAGCCCTATTTAGGCTTTCTTTATTGCAAGTTCTGTTTAATTAAGATTTTCTTATCCCCTGCTGTGTTAATAGCTTGCTAGACCCTGCAAGAGCCTCCTGTATGTGATTAAAGTTCAATTTAGAGATTGAGATACAATTATTTAAGGTAAATTACATCTGTTTGAAAGTGAAACCAGTTTTTTTTTCATGCAGGCTCTGTCAATCATAGACAGGGGAGGTGTGGCTAGGGCTGCATAAACAGAAACAAAGTGATTTAACTCCTAAATGACAGTGAATTGAGCAGTGAAATTGCAGGGGAATGATCTAGACACTAAAACTGCTTTATTTAGCTAAAGTAATTTAGGTCACTATAGTGTTCCTTTAAATTTAAAACTGGAATTTTTCGTTTGAATTCACTTTGCAATGTTACTCCATATTCACCTCGGACAGTGGAAAGAGTTTTGTTTTGTCTTATTTCTTTTCTAACTTTGTTAGTTTAATGTTGTAGGCAATATTTCACATGAAAAGTGAGTCACAGATTGATTCTACTGTTGATGAACGGCTGACCAGGCTAAAGCAACGTAAATAAAGTCTGAGAACCACTGCATTGATCTGACCTGCGCTCCCAGGCCCACACTGAGCAAAAAAAGTTAATTATTATAACTTGTAAATCTCCAACATGTTCCATAGCGCAGATACCATGAAGCATTCGGCATCTCTCCCACCTGCTTCCACAATATGCTCCATAGTTGGGAACCGCTTTAGAACGCGGGTGCTGACGGACCTCAAGATGAGCACTGATGACAGATTGGCGAAGCGGATCAGGGTACGTCTGAGCAGGCGGCCCTTCTCATCGGCTCCATGCACGTTACTGGACACCACACACATCAGCTGGTCCGGGAGAGGGATGTTGGTGTACTGACCCCACCAACGGCTGATGATGAGATTGACGTAGAAACCCAACAGGAAGGATATTGGGATGAGATCCGTATACTTGTTACAGTACAGTGCAACCTCCTCAAAATGACGCTTTTGGTCTTCCGAAAGCATTAACCTGGAAGCAGGAACAGGAATTTATTAATCAGACTGGTGTTGGTTACAGCTGGAGAGGGCTGTGTGCAAGCAACTACTCCCATCACTCTCCGCCTGGCCTTAAATTTTCGATCTCATTATATCATGGAAGAAATGAAACTTACTTAGGAAGGCATGGATTAATAAAGTAAAAACAAAACTACTAGACTTAAGCTACACACCAAATAATTACTACGTCGTTTGAACTTCACACTGGTGGCAAGTTGCTAATCACATGGAGATTTGTCAGTAAATTTCATAATTGTGTAAATATATTAACCAATAAGAATCCATTTTATTAACATGATTTTTTTAAAATGTAAATCATACTGAATGTGCACATTTTTATCGCCTATGTTTTTACAATAGTGCAGTCATTTTCATTTTTTCTGGCGCATAGTTGCAGTTTTTTTAATTGCAGTTGATTAGTATGTATACCGTAAACATGAAACACACATCGTCTATAAGGATTATATTTGAAGTTAATAATAGCAAGGTGTCTAATTGTTTCCAGTTTTGATAATAGGCCTTGTATTTGCATTTCGATTTCTCAATTCTCGAAGTTCCTATTTCAATAAAATAAATAAATAAACGTGTGTGTCTCTTAGCAGGATAACACGCCTGAGACACGGGTATGAAAGCATTCGCTGGCAGTTGGATTGAAATCCCCAGAATACTCGGTGATGATGCCGATTCACATGAGAGAGTGTTTGAAGAATACGCCTTGCTTCTCACCTGTATGTCACACTGAGCAGGGAATATAGGGCGACAAAGACTAGGAATTCCTTGTACAGTAATTTATAAATGCTTCCTTTCCATCGGAACAGGAGCTTGGAGAATCCCCCAAATCGAGCATTGGCCACTTTCAACGTGTATGAAATGGTCATTTTGACTCCTGCTAGGGACAAGACCAAAAAAAAATAGTAGTTACCTGGAATAGCCTTCCAGTGGGAGCAGTAACAGCGATATAGAAAGGGTAGTAGATACCTGGAATAGCCTTCCAGTGGGAGCAGTAACAGTGATATAGAAAGGGTAGTAGATACCTGGAATAGCCTTCCAGTGGGAGCAGTAACAGTGATATAGAAAGGGTAGTAGATACCTGGAATAGCCTTCCAGTGGGAGCAGTAACAGTGATATAGAAAGGGTAGTAGATACCTGGAATAGCCTTCCAGTGGGAGCAGTAACAGTGATATAGAAAGGGTAGTAGATACCTGGAATAGCCTTCCAGTGGGAGCAGTAACAGTGATATAGAAAGGGTAGTAGATACCTGGAATAGCCTTCCAGTGGGAGCAGTAACAGTTATACAGAAAGGGTAGTAGATACCTGGAATAGCCTTCCAGTGGGAGCAGTAACAGTTATACAGAAAGGGTAGTGGATACCTGGAATAGCCTTCCAGTGGGAGCGGTAACAGTGATACAGAAAGGGTAGTGGATACCTGGAATAGCCTTCCAGTGGGAGCGGTAACAGTGATACAGAAAGGGTAGTAGATACCAGGAATAGCATTCCAGTGGGAGCAGTAACAGTGATATAGAAAGGGTAGTGGATACCTGGAATAGCCTTCCAGTGGGAGCAGTAACAGCGATATAGAAAGGGTAGTAGATACCTGGAATAGCATTCCAGTGGGAGCAGTAACAGTGATACAGAAAAGATAGTAGATACCTGGAATAGCCTTCCAGTGGGAGCAGTAACAGCGATATAGAAAGGGTAGTAGATATCTGGAATAGCCTTCCAGCGGAAGTAATAAAGGTTAGCAGTTGAGAAGTCAGGATATAGCACACTAGGCTGAGATTTAAAATCAGATAAACAAGCTGGTAAATTAACAATCATTATTTCTACTTAATATCTCAATCCATGACGGTAAATAAACAATATTACAATCATTTTAAAATAAAGTCATAATTAAATTATATCTCTCATTCCCTCACTCACTCTGGTACTCTCATTCCTTCCTTCACTCAGGTACTCTCGTTCCTTCACTCACTCAGGTACTCTCGTGCCCTTACTCTACTCACTCAGGTACTCTCATTCACTCACTCACTCAGGTACTCTCATTCCCTCACTCACTCAGGTACTTTCATTCCTTCACTTGCTCAGGTACTTTCATTCCTTCACTCGCTCAGGTACTCTCGTGCCCTTACTCTACTCACTCAGGTACTCTTATTCTCTCACTCACTCAGGTATTTTCATTTCCTCACTCACTCAGGTACTCTCATTCCTTCACTCACTCAGATACTCTCATTCTCTCACTCAGGTATTTTCATTTCCTCACTCTCTCAGGTACTCTCATTCCTTCACTCACTCAGATACTCTCATTCTCTCACTCAAGTATTTTCATTTCCTCACTCAGGTACTCTGTCACTCATTTCAGAACTCACTCTCAGACCGGGTTTACCTGTGTTGCTGCATGAAAGCTTTACTGAAAGGCAAGTCAATAAATTGGTGAATTGCGCCTTATATACGACGACCAGGGCTGCAATCAGTTGTGATTTACTGCCAGAGATCAAGGGTATATATTATTAAACCATGTGTACACACTGTATCTCTCTCCTGCTTCCCTTCCCTCTCTTACTACATTCTCTCTCTCTGTGTCTCTCATACAGAGTGATACCCCAGAGTTATTAATTCATAGATACACACACAGCACATGAAGAACAATGAAAGATGACATGTATGTAATGGTCCAGTGCCTGCCCTGCAATGCCTTCATTTGTTACTGCACTTACGACATATCGTCTGAAATTGTCTGATTTGGTCAAATTGTAAGAGTCCCAAATTCAAAATTCTTTGCAAACCGGAACAAACTGAAAATGAACTAAATCAGAATGATATCAAAGCAAATTGCTAAACAACTGAAACAGTAAAACTAGAGTGCTGTTTAGCAGATAGCTTCCTTATTTTGTATTCTGTTTTTATTATTTGTATTTTATCGAGTTTTGCATACAAAGGTATACATCCATGTCAGTGTGTGAAAGGAGATAAGGATAAATAAAAAAATAAAAGCAAGTCATTCGTTAAGCTAAGACAAAGCATTGGCGAATTAGTCAGTGGTAGTCAGCTGGCAAGTAGGATTAGTGAAGTGTCAGCAAGCCTGTCCCCCTGTCTGAATCAGCATCTAGAAAGTGTGTTCTTGGTGGGCTTGTTTTGGGTCAACGATGTGCCTTCTCCTTCTCTGTATGTCCCATCTTGGGTACTCCTTGGTGTTTCTCCTTGTGCATGTCGAACTTTCAGGTTTAGGCTCTGCATTAACATCTCAGGATCTTCATCCGAAGAGAATGTAATAATCTTGTCGCCTTGTGGGACCTGCAAGGCACCGTCGGCTCCCCAGCGGTAGCGGGCCGAGTGGTCCCTCAGCGTCTTAGCCACCGGAGCCAGTTTGCACTTCTCCACTAGTGCAGCAAACAGGATGTCGCTGAAGAGTGACACTGAGGTTCCCTCAAAGTGTATGTGTCCCAGCACTCTGGAGTGGCCCATAATTGCTGTATGCATAGTAATGTTTCTGGTGTCAATGATAGTGTCTCTGTGGGCTGCAACCGGGGCCGATGAACTGAAATACGAAAAATAATGAATTAAAATGAAACAAATATAATTTTTCTCACATTCACATCTCTAGTGAGCTTCTCGCTGAATTATTTTGGGAAATCTGAATGTTCAGACCTGCATATTAGATCTTTGTAAAGGAAGCACCATAAATCTTCACCTCTAAACCCTAAAACAGTCCAAAAATTAGAGGAAGATCTGCATGAACTCCAACTGCTCTGAACTACAACGCATATGGGCCCAACACAATGTGACACGAAAAATGGACATATCAAACCAAAGTATCAGCAGTGAAACGCGTTGGCAATGTGGCTCCTTTCGGATCTAGCGCCTTAACACTAATTTGCAGTCTATTACTTCAGTTGGTTGTTTGTTGAGTTTTGGATGAAATTTCCGTGAGTACCCGGCATTGGAACAGCTAACAGAATTAATTGATAATTCACAATTGGCCCTTTGTAGGGCATTACGTTTCTATAGGCACGGTGGGCATAAACCTAAACAATTCTGTTTAAGTGTCACTCCACTGCCCTAACCTCTGGAAACCTGCCTATAAAATCTTACACTTACCTGCTTGGTGGGACTAGTGGCATTTGCAATCCTAGGGAAATAGATTGCTTGTAATGTCCTAAATAATGATGACGTAGTTATTTTAGATACAAAATGTTATTTTGTTTCTCATAACACAGCACTAGAATGGGATTCTGCGTTAGACTTTCATAATATGCTATGCCGAACGTAGAGACAGTCAGTATAAGAATCAGCCATACTTCGCAGGAATCACGGCAATCAATGTGTAACTATCTTAGAAAATGTCAGATATAGTACAGCGCTATGGAATTTGCAGGCACTATATAAATAATAAAATAATATTAATAATAATAATATAGCAAATATCACCAGAGAGTGAGAGCTTTTTAAAACCAGTGTCTACTCACAAGTTAAAGATTTACTGTGACAGAAGCAAGCATCCATGCCATGGCCTTTCTGGAGAGGCTTGAAGGCCAGCCTCTTGTCCAAAGACTATGGACCTGCTCCGAAGAGCTCCTGAAAGGAGCTTGTGATAGGAGCAATTGAAAAGCAAACTATGCATTGTTAGTTGAGAACTCTGCAGCGCCTTCTGCCGGCTGAATGGATGTTTGTATATTTGCAGAATGCTGGTATGCAAATGAGGGAAACCAATTATGTGGTTAAATGAACATATTGTTACTTTTTAATTACATAGTTACATAGTTACATAGCTGAAAAGAGACTTGCGTCCATCAAGTTCAGCCTTCCTCACATATGTTTTTGCTGTTGATCCAAAAGAAGGCAAAAAACCCAGTCTGAAGCGCTTCCAATTTTGAAACAAACTAGGAAAAAATTCCTTCTTGACCCTAAAATAACAGTGAGATGTCTCCTTGGATCAAGCAGCTATTACCCCACTAATTAGAAATTATATCCCTGTATGTTATGTTTTTGTAAGTATTTATCCAATTTCAGTTTAAACATCTGTAT
Organism: Pelobates cultripes; assembly: GCA_933207985.1. Taxonomy (NCBI): domain Eukaryota; kingdom Metazoa; phylum Chordata; class Amphibia; order Anura; family Pelobatidae; genus Pelobates; species Pelobates cultripes. Next base: position 9,616,210 of record OW240919.1, read on the forward strand.
GGACTCTGACAAAACCACCTTTTCAGGCAGAGAATTCCACATCCTTATTGCTCTTACTGTAAAAAACCTTTTCTTTGCCTTAGATGAAATCTCCTTTCTTCCAGCCTAAATGTGTGACCTCGTGTACTATGTATAGCCCTGTTTATTAATAAATTTCCAGATAATGGTTTGTACTTGCCCCCGAATATATATGTATAATGTTATCATATCCCCTCTCAGGCGCTGTTTTTCCAACCTATAGAGATTTACATTTTTTAACCTTTCTTCGTAACTAAAATGCTCCATTCCTTTTATGAATTTTGTAGCTCGTCTCTGCACTTTTTCTAGTGCCATAATATCTTTCTTTAGAACAGGTGCCCAAAATTGCACAGGAAATTCAAGGTGTGGTCTTACCAGTGGTTTATAAAGAGGCAAAATTATATTTTCATCTCGAGAATTTATTTCCCTATTTATACATGACAAAACCTTACTGGCCTTAGCAACTGCAGATTGACATTGCATATTGCTGCCTAATTTGTTGTCTATAACAATTCCCAATAAATGGAAAATGTTATTTGTATTATATAGTTCATGTAGTAATTATAGTCACTCATTCTTTAATGTTCCATATATTTGCAGTTTAAATGTTTTTCACCACATAAGGACTTGTTCCCAAAGGCTAATCCTTGTCCAAAACTAAAGAATGGTATGTTACTTTGGAACTGTGTGTCCTGTGTGGATATTTAGGGATCCCCGTCTTTGAACCTGTTGGCTGGCTGCACGATCCTTCTTGAGTGGACAAGGCAAAGAGAGCTAGGCCTAAGAGCCCCAATTGTCTTTGTTAATACAGGAGCTATCACAGCAAGTTTCGGCGACTGGGGCTGACACATTAGTGTGTTGGCCACACAGTCTGTTTGGGTCGTGCGGAGAATGTAGCGTGGGCGAGCAGGCAGACTGCGGTAAAAGAGCTTCTGTTCCCCTACCCGGTGTAACAGGAAGTGCTCACTGAGATCACAGAACCGCTTCCTGTCAGACCGGGAGAGGAAACAGAAGCTCCTCTACCGCAGTCCGCCTGCTCGGCCAGGCTACATAGAGCAAGGTGAGGCTGAGCAGGCACGCACTACTGTGGGCCATGAGAAGGCAGATGAGAGCCTGGTGACGGACAACGCCGGTGGCCTCTTGGCATGTGGTGTATTTCCACATTCTCAGTAATGTGAAAGCACTTAGTTTCATGGCCTGACACATTGGTCAGTTTACTGCAGTAGATATTAAAATAATATATTTCCTGTTCAAGTTACTATCAATCTGTAAAACTGCTGGTAATGCATTGTGACCATGACCACTATACAGAAATGTTTAATTTTATATTAAAAGTTTAAATTAAAAAAAGGGGGCACAGGAGGGGAGGCTGGACATAAGAATGGCACAGGAGGGTAGGGGGAACGGAGGAAGGGGATGGGGGACAAAAGAAGGGCACAGGAGGGCGCACAGAAGAATGGCACAGGAGGGGAGGGGGCACAAAGAGACACACACAGTGGGGACAAAAGAGGGAAGGGGGACAGAAAAAGGGCACAGGAGGGGAGAGGGCACAAAGAGACACACACAGAGGAGCTGGGGGGAGGGCACAGTTGGTGAGGGGGGACAAAGAACACATAGGGGGTGAGGGGACGACAAAGGGGCTGAGGGGATGACAAGAGGCACTCAAAGTGGCTGAGGGGATGACAAAGAAACACACAGAAGTGCTGGGGGGAAGAGACACACAAAGGAGAAGGGAAAAAGGGAACATACAGAGGGGAAGGGGAAAAAGAGAAACACAAAGGGGTTGTGTGAGACACAGACGCATAAAGGGGATAGCCAGCCAGCCATAGCAGCCAACCTGCCAGCCATAGCAGCCAGCAACAGTTAATAAGCTGGGAAGAGCAAACCTGGGCTGGTATGTTATATTAATGCATTGTGAATAGGAGCCGGAGTGTTATAGATGGTCTAGGGATCATACATGTGCAGAATGCGGAGTCGGGTCGAAACCGCTGCTTCTGCGTCACTTCTGGTGACCCGGCCACAACTACAGTGATGCGTTCAGGAAATAGAACATCATCTCGACCTCTGCCATGTTGCGAAATGATGCATGTCTGAAAAGTGTGGAACCGACATGGAAAGTTTGGAAAGCTCTGCTTTAACCCCTTAACGACACGTGGCATGTCATGATTCCCTTTTATTCCAGAAGTTTGGTCCTTAAGGGGTTAAAGGGACACTCCACTCCAAAATGGGCCAAAAAGTAGAAATCCCTATTTAGCAGATGTACCCCAATGAATACATGCTGCACATAAATATGTCCAGATCAGTGTGTATCAATGTACAGGAGGATTGTATCGTGTTTTCAGGACGTTTGCAGTGGCTAGTCGCTGTATTTTGAAGGTTTCCCAAGGGAGGTTACTACAGTCAGATTTTGCTCTGTTTTCCCACCAGTAATGGAGCTAAATTTAGGATCGAGTAATAACTTTGTTTACAGTGCCGTCCTGTCAGAGATCGTTTATCATAGCCATAAATCCTCTCCCATTGCTGATCAACTGGAGACAGAAAATATACAAAGGAGGAAGTTAAAACTTGTTCCTCATTTTTAGATTCCACATTGGTTAATTACTCATAAACACAACATTAAGAGCCCGGAGGAGCCCCACAAATACAGTCTGTGTTTCCTTTAAATAACACAGGCTGTTATTACTTCTGTATCAACATAAACTGTAAGCTCCTGTGCCAAGATTTAGGTAAAACACTTTATTCACAGCCTTGTTTAGTTACTTTGTACTTTTGACTTTAATGGTTACTCCAACCAAAAGCTTGTGTTTTTGTAAAGCCCTTTCTGAGGTGTTTTCCCCCCAAGATTAAAATAAAACTATATAAATGCTAAAACGTGCCTGGTTTCACACTCTCCCTGAAACCCAGTCCCCCTCGGTGTTGACATAGAGTTAAACGCTAATTTTGTAGCCCATGAATCAGCGCGGCTAGGGGAGTGGGCCATGACAGAGCCAGGAGGAAGGCATAACAGTCAATGGAAGCTGAGTGACAAGCTGTGGGGGGTCGGGGGTACAGGTTTTATGGTGTCTTAGAAAGTTACAGGGTCAAATATAGTGCCAGCAAATTAAATCCCTGGACTTTCGGCCTGGGTTGTCAGGCAGGTCCCGCAAATTGTAATTAATAAAATGACCTAATTATGTAAAATTATTACACAAATATATATACATAGAATTATTATATGTATACATATATAATTTTTTTAAATTATTTTTATTTATATATAGGTATATATATATAGTGATATAAACGTATATACTTATGTATATAGATATATATATTATTTCGTTCTATGTGTATTTTGATATCAATATATATATATTAATTTTAAAATACAGATAGAACGAAATTACACATATATTTTTTATTTATTTATATATATTTTTAAAAAAAAATTTTTTACATATTTTTTTATATTATATATAAATATATATATTGATAATTATATATATAGTTAATCAATATAATTCTACGAGTATTTTGATATTAATATATATATATATAGTTATATATATATTAATATGAAAATACACTTAAACAGTGTATGTATATTTATGTGTATGTGTGTATATGCATATATATATATAGTGAAGGATTTCCCAGTAATCGTTATTTCCCCTCCCTGCTACCTAATTCCCTTGTTTATTCGTTTTATTTTTCGTTGTTCGGTAAATCATTAGTTTTACCGAACAGAGACCACCCTGGGTATTAATTAGAACGTGGAACACTGTGTAACTATACGAAAAGCGCAGAGTAATTGAATGCTCCTAGGTGCCTCCGGAACTCGGTCAGCGGGACTTGGTCATCGAGTGCCTGGAACTGTTTTGGGCATGGCACTCACACGAACCCTGGTCTTTATGGAAGTCCCATATGTACTATTTCCCGATACGGTAGACGAGCGACGTTCGGGAGTTTCAATCAGACGAACAAGAGGAGCATTCTACACGGATCAGCTTTACTCCATCTATGGCGGTTTTCATACAAAGCCACGCGAACGGAGACCAGCCCTTGCTACCAATTCTATGGAACTCTTTTTCGGATTCACCCTTGTGGCAGACCGGTCAAACTTCCATACAGTGCCGTTCGAAAACTACTGAATGGATTTGTCTGAATTTTTAATATGTTACTCCAATCAAGCTCAGCTACCCAGGGATATGGGATATTTTGTTGGGTTTTTATGTCTGTTTATGATATTTCTGGAAAATGTGAAATTGTAAGATTTTTCTGGCCAGCAGATAATTGAGTTTAGTATGTTTCCAAAACTCAATTATCTCGCTGGCTCAGAGGAGTTTGATGCTGTATAAATTGAATGCCTTTGCCTGCCATTAAATAGTCTTGTTCCAGCATTAAGCTATGGCTCATGTGTGGATTATTATGCGATACCAGCGATATTTTACCCTGTGGATTACTGGCGATATTGTTTTATGGGAATAAGGGAATGACAGACGGTAACACATATTCAGACCGTCACATACATATACATAGATCATATATATAATAAATATATATACATGTGATCTAAGTATATATAATTTATATGCCGTCCATGTGATCGCGAGATCCTCGCAAGGCCCAGGGGGGTCGAAGAGGAAGGAGGGGGACTCCCTGGGCTCCCAGGTAAGTTCCCATACCGCGATCACTGGCGACCGGGTAAGTGCCACCCCCCCCCCCGGCGTTTAGAGCCGGTTCCCTAAGGACAGCATAGCATGCCCGCCGTCCTAAAGGGGTTAATATGTTAATTAGATTGTTATCTATTGTTATTATTGTGGGGGCCTTGTATGTTGTGTATATGGGGGGATGTTGGCTTTAATAATATTTGTTGGCAATGACCCTTTTTGTTATTCTTTAATTAATTAATAATGAATTAATAATTAATAAAGCTGTGGACTAATATTTCCAACAGTATAACCTGTGTCCATGTTTTAATGGGTTCAGGGTAAGGTTAGCGCATATGCCGGTAAATTCGACTGTGCGCCTGTCATGAATTCCGTTATCTGGCTTCTGAGGTAGACTGGACTAATAGTGGGTTAATCACTGTATTTTCGGAAGGGTTATCCAATGCTATTCTTGATGAAACTGCAGCTAAGGAATTATCTGAAAAGTTAAATGATTACATCACTTATATGATACATATTGACAGAGGATTAGAAACAGAACCAGGCGTTTTAACATGTCACTTGCACCTCGCTTCTCAACGCCTGTTTTGCCTACCCCCAGTGGCGGACTAAGGGGGGGCGAAGGGGGCGGTCCGCCCCGGGTGCCACCAGGTAGGGGGGTGCCATGACCCTGGTCTGAGCCTCTGAGGGCTAATGGGGGATGTGTGAGCTGCGCCCCATGGCAGCTGGGGTGTCGCACAGCTCACACGGAGAGACTAATTGCTGAACTGGCCGCACGGGAGGAAGAATGGGCGGAGCTACGGTCGTTTGGGGTGGAGCCAATCCAGGAGCGGGGCGGGGTTTAACACAGCCCTTACCTGCTGCTGTTACTGCTGCACATGGAGGTGCAGCAAGAAGAAATCCCTGCTCGTCCACCTAACAGGCTCCAGGGAAGGACTTCAATGAATCCACTCCTCCTCCAGCTCCTGTCTGTAAGTAAGAGTGTGTGTGTGTGTGTGTGTGTGTATGACTGTGTGTATGTGTGTGTAACTGTTGTCTGTAACTGTGTGTATGTGTGTGTAACTGTCTGTCTGTAATTTTGTGTGTGTGTGTGTGTGTAACTGCCTGTAACTGTGTGTGTGTAACTGTGTGTAACTGTTGTCTGTAACTGTGTGTATGTGTATGTAACTGTCTGCCTGTAACTGTGTGTGTGTGTGTGTGTGTGTGTGTGTGACTGTCTGCCTGTAACTGTGTATGTAACTGTCTGCCTGTAATTGTGTGTGTGTGTGTGTAACTGCCTGTAACTGTGTGTGTGTGTGTGTGTGTGTGTGTGTGACTGTCTGCCTTCAACTGTGTATGTGTGTGTAACTGTCTGCCTGTAACTGTGTGTGTGTGTAACTGTTGTCTGTAACTGTGTGTATGTGTATGTGTGTGTGTGTGACTGTCTGTCTGTAACTGTCTGTGTGACTGTCTATAAGTGTGTGACTGTCTGTCTGTAACTGTGTGTCTGTGTGTGTGTGACTGCATGCCTGTAACTGTGTGTGTGTGACTGCCTGTGACTGTGTGCACCTGTCTGACTGTGTGTGACAGTCTGCCTGTGACTGTGTGATGCTGCCTGTAACTGTGTGTGTTTGTGTGACTGTCTGCCTGTGACTGTGTGTGTGTGTGTGAGACTGTCTGCATGTTACTGTGTGTGTGACTGCATGTCTGTAACTGTGTGCATGTGGCTGTGTGCATGTGACTGTCTGCCTGTGACTGTGTGATGTTGCCTGTAATGTGTGTGTGTGGCTGTAACTGTGCGTGTGGCTGTATATGTGACTGTCTGCCTGTAACAGTGTGCGTGACTGTGTGTTACTGCTTGTAACGGACTGAGTGTATGACTGCCTGTGACTGTATGTGAGGGGGTGCAGGGATTTTGTAGAAGGGACAGGGGTTTTAAAAAGTTTACAAATTTGGGCAACACGTTTAAAAAATTTAGTGGGTATTTTTTTGTTGTTTTTTGGAGGGGGTGGGTAGGGGGGTTGCCAAACCCAGGACCCGCCCCTGGTGCCACATGCTCTAGGTACGCCCCTGCCTACCCCTTCTTTGCCTTCTGAACCTGAACCTATGCAATTAGGGATTATGAATTTATCTGAGGCAGAGAAGCAAATTAGGAGAAATGAGGGCCTCTGCTTATACTGTGGTAAGAAGGGACACCTAAGAAATAGTTTTCCAATACGTCTGGAAAACATGCGCATCTAAGAACCGTCAAGGGACCGGCCTTAGGTGTGATGTACATGTCCCCTGGAATGCCTCAAAGTAGATTTCTCCTTTATCTTACTGCTCAGTATAATAAATACGTTTTACTTGTGACGCCTTGATTGATTCAGGCGCTGCAGAAAACATTATCGATGTACAGTTTGCTAGCAAACACCTCTTACCTCTCAAGGAGAATCCACACCTTTGGCCTTTGAGGCCATAGATGGTAGACCACTTTCTCAACCTCTTATAACTCATGAAACATTTCCTATCACTGGTATGATATGGGCTTTACACAAAGAATGGCGTTCGGGGTAAGGTTAGTGCATATGCCGATAAATCCGACTGTGCGCCTGTCAAGCACAGAATAAACCAGTATTAGCATAAGAGGCTTCAGGAAGAACTTGTCCTCAGGGCTTGCTTTATTTTATTTATTTATTAGGGGGGAGTCCGGAGTCTGGGGACCAGCACAGCAAGGGTTACTCTAATCTCTACATAATGCTGCTCCCACCTATCTATCCTCCATAATACACAAGTATGTCCCGTCTAGGCCCTTACGACCTGCTGAAGACTTACGTCTATCTTCTGTCCGTACTCCCACCTCTGATGCTCGCCTTCAAGACTTCTCGAGGGCTGCACCGATCCTGTGGAACTCACTTCCCTCCTCCGTTAGATGCTCACCCAGTCTCCACTCCTTCAAAAAATCGTTAAAAACCAACTTCTTCATAAAAGCGTATCAATTAAACTGTTAATAGCTCCTGACTGATTCCTCTTCTGCAACTGTCATTAGTCTAATACTATCCTTACCTTTTTGTGTCATTTTACTCCACTCCCTCTAGCATGTAAGCTCATTGAGCAGGGCCCTCAACCCCTCTGTTCCTGTGTGTCCAACTTGTCTGGTTACAACTACATGTCTGTTCGTCCACCCATTGTAAAGCGCTGCGGAATTTGACGGCGCTATATAAATAACATAATAATAATAATAATAATAACCAAAAATAGTGTGTTGTGAAAATGTTAGTTTTGGGGTTGGAATAACCCTTCCAGGCAAAAATATCAGAACTGGAGAATTTCTCTAAGTCAGCTAGGCTTACAATTTGGGTATTTTGGACTTTAAATTCACTTTCAATTCACTGTAAATTTATTTTAAATTCCTGACAATTCTCACTTCAGTAAATAACCCAAAGGGTGTTGCTAGTTGCTTGTTACGGCCAGCAGGGGGCAGGAGTGCTCAGCTTCTAATTCAAACATGCAATCTAGTCTGAATGTTCAGCTTCATGTTACTAATATAACAGGCAGAATCGTGCACTCGAATCAAAATCTCAAGCCATGCATAGTGTGTGTATCACAGAGCTCCACAGCAATAAAACTGACAGTAATGTGCAGTGTGTCTGAGTGTATCACAGAGCTCCACAGCAATAAAACTGACAGTAATGTGCAGTGTGTCTGAGTGTATCACAGAGCTCCACCGCAGTAAAACTCACAGTAATGTGCAGTGTGTCTGAGTGTATCACAGAGCTCCACGGCAATAAAACTCACAGTAATGTGCAGTGTGTATAAGGGTATCACAGAGCTCCACAGCAATAAAACTTACGGTTATGCACAGTGTGTCTGAGTGTATCACAGAGCTCCACAGCAATAAAACTCACAGTAATGTGCAGTGTATATGAGTGTATCACAGAGCTCCACAGCAATAAAACTCACAGTAATGTGCAGTGTGTATAAGGGTATCACAGAGCTCCACAGCAATAAAACTTACGGTTATGCACAGTGTGTCTGAGTGTATCACAGAGCTCCACAGCAATAAAACTCACAGTAATGTGCAGTGTATATGAGTGTATCACAGAGCTCCACAGCAATAAAACTCACAGTAATGTGCAGTGTGTATGAGTGTATCACAGAGCTCCACAGCAATAAAACTCACAGTAATGCACAGTGTGTATGAGTGTATCACAGAGCTCCACAGCAATAAAACTCACAGTAATGTGCAGTGTGTATGAGTGTATCACAGAGCTCCACAGCAATAAAACTCACAGTAATGTGCAGTGTGTATGAGTGTATCACAGAGTCACATGTGCAGTGTGTATGAATCACAGAGCTCCACAGCAATAAAACTCCAATGTGCAGTGTGTATGAGTGTATCACAGAGCTCCACAGCAATAAAACTTACGGTAATGCACAGTGTGTATGAGTGTATCACAGAGCTCCACAGCAATAAAACTTACAGTAATACGTAGTGTGTATGAGTGTATCACAGAGCTCCACAGCAATAAAACTCCCAGTAATGTGCAGTGTGTATGAGTGTATCACAGAGCTCCACAGCAATAACACTCACAGTAATGTGCAGTGTGTATGAGTGTATCACAGAGTTCCACAGCAATAAAACTCCCAGTAATGTGCAGTGTGCATGAGTGTATCACAGAGCTCCACAGCAATAAAACTTACGGTAATGCACAATGTGTATGAGTGTATCACAGAGCTCCACAGCAATAAAACTCCCAGTAATGTGCAGTGTGTATGAGTGTATCACAGAGCTCCACAGCAATAAAACTTACGGTAATGCACAGTGTGTATGAGTGTATCACAGAGCTCCACAGCAATAACACTCACAGTAATGTGCAGTGTGTATGAGTGTATCACAGAGCTCCACAGCAATAAAACTCCCAGTAATGTGCAGTGTGTATGAGTGTATCACAGAGCTCCACAACAATAAAACTCCCAGTAATGTGCAGTGTGTATAAGTGTATCACAGAGCTCCACAGCAATAAAACTCCCAGTAATATGCAGTGTGTATGAGTGTATCACAGAGCTCCACAGCAATAAAACTTACGGTAATGCACAGTGTGTATGAGTGTATCACAGAGCTCCACAGCAATAAAACTTACAGTAATGCGCAGTGTGTATGAGTGTATCACAGAGCTCCACAGCAATAAAACTCCCAGTAATGTGCAGTGTGTATGAGTGTATCACAGAGCTCCATGACAATAAAACTCACAGTAATGTGCAGTGTGTATGAGTGTATCACAGAGCTCCACAGCAATAAAGCTCACAGTAATGTGCAGTGTGTATCAGTGTATCACTGAGCTCTACACAAATAAAACTCACAGTAATGTGCAGTGTGTATGAGTGTATCACAGAGCTCCACAGCAATAAAATTCACAGTAATGTGCAGTGTGTATAAGTATATCACAGAGCTCCCCGGCAATAAAACTCACAGTAATGGGCAGTGTGTATGAGTTTATCACAGAGCTCCACAGCAATAAAATTCACAGTAATGTGCAGTGTGTATGAGTGTATCACAGAGCTCCACAGCAATAAAACTCACAGTAATGTGCAGTGTGTATGAGTGTATCACAGAAGTAGAGAATTGCTGGCACAGTGCATTTACTGAAATTGGGAGCTGTACTGCACTCAGACCGCCTGTCTGCCTCTGGAGTTTATCTTCACTGAGCAAAGGATACCAGGAAGTAACAGGACAGGCTGTCTGATTGACAGCCAGGGGGGTGTAACCAGTCTCATTTATAATAGTTCAAATTTCTATTGAAATCTATGCTTTTTGTAAAATGAAAAAAAAAAGGACACACTTTTCACAAATAAAGTAATTTTAGGTGACTTATTAATAAGAATTTATACAACTAAAATGTGATTTATAACAAGAACCATGTGTCTTATTTACACAGACTGATTTCTAAACACATTTATTGTAGTTTAAAGCAGTGGCGTACTAAGGGAGGAGGAGTTGGTATGCACTTTATGTTAAGGGGTGCAGGGTTTTTTTTTATTAAGGGGGTATGCACTTTGTGTTAAGGGGGTGCAGTTTTTTTTAAATTAAGGGGGTATGCTCTTTATGTTAAGGGGTGCAGGTTTTTTTTAATTAAGGAAGGGAGGCACTTTATGTTAAGGGGGTGCAGGGCTTTTATGTGAGATGATATGGATTTGATGTGCAGGGGGTGCAGAATGTTCATGTTTAGGGGCTGTATGTACTTTGTGAAGTGGGTGCAGGGTTTTTATGTGTAGGGGGTGTATGGACTTTTTGTGATGGAAGGTGCAAGGTTTTTATTTGAGGGGGAATGAATTTGATGTGTAGGGTGTGTGCAAGATTTTATGTGTGGGGGTGCACAATTTTTATGTGCAATAAATATTCTTAAAAACATTGGGGGGGAAATTGTGGGTGTTTTTTTTTAATTTTTAAGGGGGGGTGGGAGGGTGCCAAACACAGGCTCTGCCCCGGGTGCCAAACACTTTCGGTACGCCCCTGGTTTAAATACATATTATTGGGAATATTATTGCTGTGAAACTCTGTTATACACTCACACACCAACAATATGGAGCTCCTAGAAAAGAGGGACATTTTGATAGAAAGGAGGGACAGAGGGATTTGGGTCCAATATAGGGACTGTCCTCCTTAAACAGGGACTCTTGGGCGGTATGTAAAAAGTATCCAAGTAGCAAAAAAATAGGAAGAGTGGTTCCAGGGCATTGTGGGAAATATTGTGCTTTATGGACAAGAGGGAAGTCATCAGTGGGCAATTAGAATTACTTATTTCAATGAGTTTCATTTCTCCGCAGATCGATGTATTGGAGGAATTTGTCTGTCAATTCAGTAAATATTATAAAATGATGTGTGTGTTACCACCCGCCGGTATGGGGCACGGCATGGTATATATCAGCTGAATCGATCATTAGTAAACCTGGCGTGCTCCAGCAATTATACCAATACACAAATCATTGTTTGTTACGTATTCTGTGTAACCTGCTATGGTAATTTATTGATTTTAATTTCTATTTCAGAAATTACTTAATTCTAGCATTTTATTAATAAATAAATCCGTGTATAAAAAGAGAGGGTGGTCATATGATCTGGGTATAGGGGGGCCACCTATTTTGTAATCTAGATTAAAGATCTCATTGTCTGTTAATGTCTTCTTGGCACCTATTTCTTGAACTGAAGTCTGTGGGAACAAGGGATGCTTGTTTCATTTTTCGGTTGTTTGGTGGGGGGGGGGTCTGCGGTCAGCCTCTTGTCCTTTGCTGCCCTGAATGTAATACATTGAGATGGATCTGAGAGTAACAGGAGCCCTTTCTCTGCGTTGATACCAGATGCCCGCACACCTGCAGTGCCGGGGTTTAGACAGACTTGCAGACCATCTCCACACCTGAGGCAAAGACAAGCACCCATCCAACATCTCTGCTTCACCTTTTAAGCATAAAAAGGTTTGGCATTTAAAAAGACACTATTGTCACCAAAAAACATTTAGCTTAATGCAGTAGTTTTGGTGCATAGATCATGCCTCTGCAGTCTCAATGCTCAATTATCTGCCATTCAGGAGTTAAATCACTTTTTGTTCTCTCCATACAGCCCTAGCCACACCTCCCCTGGTTGTGACTGACACAGCTTGCATGAAAAAGTTTTTATTTTAATTCAGATATTAACTTACGATAGAGGTTTTTATCTCCTAAACTGCAAATTGAACTTTAATCATACACAGGAGGCTCCTGCAAAGTCTAGCAAGTTATTAACAGAGCAGAAAGATAAGAAATTCTAAATTAAACAGAATTCTTAATAAAGATAATGTAAACATTAGATGACTCTTTGCAGGAAGAGTTTAGGAAAGCTGTGTAAGTCACATGCAGGGAGGTGTGACTAGGCCTGCATAAACAAAGTGATTTAACTCCTAAATGGCAGAGAACTGAGCAGTGGCATAATCTATACACCAAAACTGCTTTGATAAGCTAAAGTGGTTGTGGTGCCTATAGTGTCCCTTCCACATAAATCTGATTTAAAAATTAAGTTACATCATTCTTTTTAAAGTGAAGGTATGATGAAAAGTCAGTAGTCGCTTGCACACTCATTTATAAATTTTATTATTTAGGTCTGTGTTTTTTTACTGAGTTTTACCCCATCTACAGGATTTGTCAAGGGCTGTGCCATTTCTGTGGAATGCCATACCTCGCCCATCAGATCTATCACCCTGTCTTCCCCTGTTATTCTTCCACTTAGATTGTAAGCTTGTGTGAGCACAGCCTTTTTTAGCTCCTTCATTTATGGCTGTGAATTACTTGTTTGCAAATTAACCCACTGTATACTTATAAAGATCTGCGGAAATTAGCACAATAAAAATATTAATTATGATAATTATAATAATATATCACGTTTCCCAGTTGTACCTTTACAATGCCTTTTGTAAACAGCCTAATTTTCTATTCAGTATTATAATGTTATGTTATTACCACTGATTGGAGCCACACAGTGCTTTCTGTTTATTCTGTATATCATTCTAAGAGGTGAACGGGTGTTCACTAAAAATAAACTAATTAGCTCTTTCTTCATGCATTACACCCCACCGATAAAGAATTTACTTTCTTCTCTCCTCCACACAACATATACTTACACACAGACAATTTTTTTCATACAACATCGACATCTAGAAAACCTACAAACCGCTAACGGACTCACATAGTGGTCAGATCACGCCTCTGTAACCATTTCCATAACCTCCCCCACCCCACATTGAAAGCAAAGGGTATGGAGGCTTAACGAATAATTTTTTGATGAACACCTCATTCAATTGGTTCTTAAAACACACCTCTTATGCCAGGGGTTCTCAACGTTAGTCCTCAGGACCCCCTACCAGTCCAGGGTTTAGGGATTACCTGGGTGTGTCTCAGGTGTTTAGAAAAAGAAAAGAAAAAACACCTTAGAGTCGAAGGTGTTTTTTTTCCCCTTTTTCTAAACACCTGAGACACACCCAGGTAATCCCTAAACCCTGGACTGGTAGGGGGTCCTGAGGACTAACGTTGAGAACCCCTGGCTTAAGCGAACACGCACTTCTCACATGACTCCCTTTCACTTTTTTAATTTTTAATTTTACATCTCTCCACCTGTACCCCCTCATTGAACCCTCAAACTATTTCCTTTTATATCTATCCCAAATTTCAACTTCATTGTTTGTGTACCCACTCCCCACCAATATTTAGAGGATTCTCTTTAACCCTTATTGGATCTTACCAACATCATACACTGAATATCAATAACATGCTACAATAGTAGCTCTATCTTTGGCATATATATATATATATATATTTGTATTGTTATCACAATGTTATTGTATGGTCTGTCTTAACCCCTTAAGGACCAAACTTCTGGAATAAAAGGGAATCATGACATGTCAGACATGTCATGTGTCTTTAAGGGGTTAATGTAAAATTGCTTTAATGTGATGTTACTCGTGTTTTCAATAAATTCTGGATAAAAAATAAAAAACTACAAAGAAGGTTGTCATATTAATGGGATTACCAAACAGGGTCGCTGTTAGCAGTTATATCATTTTCCAGAACATAGATTCCAACATTATTTAGAACATTTATACATTGTATCCATCACTTTACAACTTCATCACTAACTGCTTCATAGACTAACTGCTTCACAAACTAACTGCTTCACAAACTAACTGCTTCACAAACTAACTGCTTTATAAACTAACTGCTTCATAAACTAACTGCTTTATAAACTAACTGCTTCATAGACTAACTGCTTCATAAACTAACTGCTTCATAAACTAACTGCTTCATAGACTAACTGCTTCATAGACTAACTGTTTCATAGACTAACTGCTTCATAGACTAACTGCTTCAAAGACTAGCTGCTTCATAGACTAACTGCTTCATAGACTAACTGTTTCATAGACTAGCTGCTTCATAGACTAACTGCTTCATAGACTAACTGCTTCATAAACTAACTGCTTCATAGACTAACTACTTCATAAACTAACTTCTTCATAAACTAACTGCTTCATAGACTAACTGCTTCATAGACTAACTGTTTCATAGACTAACTGCTTCATAAACTAACTGCTTCATAAACTAACTGCTTCATAGACTAACTGCTTCATAAACTAACTGCTTCATAAACTAACTGCTTCATAGACTAGCTGCTTCATAAACTAACTGCTTCATAAACTAACTGCTTCATAGACTAACTGCTTCATAGACTAACTGCTTCATAAACTAACTGCTTCATAGACTAGCTGCTTCATAGACTAACTGCTTCATAAACTAACTGCTTCATAGACTAACTACTTCATAAACTAACTTCTTCATAAACTAACTGCTTCATAGACTAACTGCTTCATAGACTAACTGTTTCATAGACTAGCTGCTTCATAAACTAACTGCTTCATAAACTAACTGCTTCATAGACTAACTGCTTCATAAACTAACTGCTTCATAGACTAGCTGCTTCATAAACTAACTGCTTCATAAACTAACTACTTCATAAACTAACTGCTTCATAGACTAACTGCTTCATAGACTAACTGTTTCATAGACTAACTGCTTCATAAACTAACTGCTTCATAGACCAACTACTTCATAAACTAACTTCTTCATAAACTAACTGCTTCATAGACTAACTGCTTCATAGACTAACTGTTTCATAGACTAGCTGCTTCATAGACTAACTGCTTCATAAACTAACTGCTTCATAAACTAACTGCTTCATAGACTAATTGCTTCATAGACTAACTGCTTCATAGACTAACTGTTTCATAGACTAGCTGCTTCATAAACTAACTGCTTCATAAACTGTTTCATAGACTAACTGCTTCACAAACTAACTGCTTCATAAACTAACTGCTTCATAAACTAACTGCTTCATAGACTAACTGCTTCATAGACTAACTGCTTCATAAACTGCTTCATAGACTAACTACTTCATAAACTAACTTCTTCATAAACTAACTGCTTCATAGACTAACTGCTTCATAAACTGCTTCATAAACTAACTGCTTCATAGACTAATTGCTTCATAGACTAACTGCTTCATAGACTAACTGTTTCATAGACTAGCTGCTTCATAAACTAACTGCTTCATAAACTGTTTCATAGACTAACTGCTTCACAAACTATCTGCTTCATAAAATAACTGCTTCATAGACTAACTGCTTCATAAACTAACTGCTTCATAAACTAACTGCTTCATAGACTAACTGCTTCATAGACTGCTTCATAAACTGTTTCATAGACTAACTGCTTCACAAACTAACTGCTTCATAAACTAACTGCTTCATAAACTAACTGCTTTATAAACTAACTGCTTCATAGACTAATTGCTTCATAGACTAACTGCTTCATAAACTAACTGCTTCATAGACTAGCTGCTTCATAAACTAACTGCTTTATAAACTAACTGCTTCATAAACTAACTGCTTTATAAACTAACTGCTTCATAGACTAACTGCTTCATAGAATAACTGCTTCATAAACTAACTGCTTCATAAACTAACTGCTTCATAGACTAACTGCTTTATAAACTAACTGCTTCATAAACTGCTTCACAAACTAACTGCTTCACAAACTAACTGCTTCATAAACTAACTGCTTCATAGACTAACTGCTTTATAAACTAACTGCTTCATAGACTAACTGCTTCACAAACTAACTGCTTCACAAACTAACTGCTTTATAAACTAACTGCTTCATAGACTAACTGCTTCATAAACTAACTGCTTCATAGACTAACTGCTTCATAAACTAACTGCTTTATAAACTAACTGCTTCATAGACTAACTGCTTCATAAACTAACTGCTTCATAAACTAACTGCTTCATAGACTAACTGCTTCATAAACTAACTGCTTCATAAACTAACTGCTTCATAGACTAACTACTTTGATTGCAATTTGCAAAAAAAAAGTGCTGTTTATTGTAATCTGCTAAGGAGCCTGAGCCCTGGGTAATATGACCTTTGTGGCTCGAAGAAATTAACTACAAACATTCATTCAGAATGTATAACTTGTAGGGCAGGAGGTATCAGGGCATGCACTGAAACTATGGTGATCAAAGTACTCCTAAAAATGCAATTCTCATCATTAAATTACTGAAAGTGATGGGAGTTGTATTCCACATACAGGCTACTCCTGTATTACAGAAACTCAGGAAATGGCAAGTGACTGCACCCCTCTGAATACGAATCCCATTGTTTGTAAGCTAGGGGCCCAGCCCAGAAAAACTATTTCCCCTTCTGGCCACAATCCATAACGGCTAACAATGTGACTGTCTGCTGTTGGATATTAAATCTGGGAGCTTTGTGTTCACGGAGTAATGATGACTGCAGGCTGCGGGGGTTTTACTCTAAGGCTCAATATTCATCTGATACATCCAATCCATCGAAGACCATTCCTAAACAAATGGACTAAGGTGCAAAAATTCACAGACTACAGGGAGATATGTCCTAAGGTGTGATCAGTAATCTTGGCACTGCCAACGTATGTCCTGTATTCACCCCCATCATAGTGTCACAATCTGGAATGAAAATGTATTTTATTGGGATTTTTACCATTTGATTTACATAACATCACAAAATGCAAAATATGTTTTACTATGAGGCACGACAGGTAATTGAAAAAAATAAACTAGAAACCAAGAATACTTGTCTGTATTCTCCCCGATTGATATGAAACCCTCTAAAACGTTCTGATTTAACAATTGTATTCACATAAAAAGCTGGCTGGTGTCTTCCTGTGTGCAGTAGCTTTGGGTAGACAGTGCTCCTTCGTGGGTTTAAAATATAAGAAAACCAAAGGATAGACATAGGGAGTATTACCGATGCACAGAGTGATCGGACTTAGGGCACGGAGATAGACAACAGTCAGAAGACAATCTGGGTCAAGGATTCCAGAAATACACTAATACGATAAGACTAGCCAGGTCAGGAATCATAGCAATCAGGGAGAACCAAGCAAGATTAAATTCAGAATAGTCAGATATACTTCCAACTAACAGTAGGGTGGAGCTAGCCGTGTCAGTATCACGATGCCTAGTGACCCAACACGCAGTGTGTATGATAATAGATTAGACCACGTGTACCTGTCCTTAGAATTGCTGGGTTATACGTTGTTAGATAAAAAATGGTCAGGGACAAGCCGAGTCAGGGAGGCCAAAAATCAGGGAAGCGAAAAAACGATAGCCGATTCACAGGAGAACATAACGGAGAATAGTCAGAGGAAAGCCAAGATCAAAATATCAAAACAGACACAGAAACATAAACGCACTCTTGGAAACTGTAAACAGAAACCACAACAGGGCAATAATTCATACCCTTAATGCCCTTTTTATATTCTATGCCTTTAATATGAAGCCACGTCCTCAAAACATTTGAATTCAAACATTTTGGCGGTCCGTGATGTCATCTACGTCATAAAAATGGGCGGAGCTACCATGGCCAGCGTTGGAACCGCTGGTGAGATGAGAGCAACCGTGGGAACATTTGTAAAAAGTTCTACACTCTGATAAAAAACCAGAACTGAACTTATCAAAACACTATGAGTGGAACTATATTAACACTACTCATCTCCAGTAGTACACCATCCCCACAATGAAACATGATGTATTACTGGGAAACAAACCTGGATTAAGGGAAGGAGAGATGGAGCCAAATGAGGGGTCATTAGAGGAAATGCTTCAGTCCTCCAGATTGAGAATCTCTGAAAATACTTGAAAACTACTTTTCATCAGCAATTCTTTAAAATCTGACAGAGCTGGAGCCACCTTGCTACAAGAAATGGCCAAAGATTGCAAGAGTCAGATATGCAAAGTTGGTAGTTACTTACCCCAAAAAGACTTCCAGCTGTAACTGCAGCCAAATGTGGTTCTATCAAATATTGATAAACAATTTTATCATTTTATTACCATTCGATCAACTTTTGTTTCTGAAAAACGTACCTGTCGGAATACGCACCAATAATAATAATAATAATAGTCTACCACTTGTGGAAGGCATTGTATTTGAGAAGATTATAGAGTACCTTGTGGAAATGTGTCCCAGTCTTCCAACTGTCTCACTTTAGGCAGGACAGCACCGATTTCACAGTCTTGTCCCATTTTGTTCCATGGTATCCCACATCTGGTGACACCAGGGAGCTGTTTGTAGTTATTACATTGTGAGAGCATTAGTGTAGCATAGGTGCTAAGACATTGCAGGTAGCGGTTTAGTAATGATCTCTGCCTGGTCTGCCCTGAATATTGTCTGGAAGCTGTTAGCGAGCCTGGTGTGCATTGCACCGGCAGAAATAGGGTAGAGCCTCCCTTTTTGGGCCTAACCACTCCATATCCTGATTGTATTCCTCCCAACGTTAGTGTCACGATTACTATATGACCCAACATGCAGAACTATGTAATACACAATGAACTGGGATAACGTATACCGGGCCTTAGAATGGCCAGACTTAACGTAAACAAATGCAGAAAGATAAGTCCTGCGCTCACTCCCATCACTGGGCGGCAGCAATTAACGTAAACAAAGAATGGTCAAAATACTGGCCGATGTCAGGGACACAGAAAGAGACACAACGAGGAAACAAGCCAAAAGTCAAGGATACCAGAAATACGGGAAAGTCAAAATACAAGCCAAAGTTAAATACCAAAAAGAACTAGGATAGGAGCGCTCTCTGTTACCCAACTAGTGGAAACCACGACAGGGCACTGGCCGAATGCTAATTTGAGTTTAAATAACCCTCCTAAGGCTATGATTGATGGTACATAGCCTTTGACCCCAAAACGTCGGCTCCACCTTTGTTGAGGAAGGAGGCGGGGCAATATTGTTTCGTGGGACCGCAGCGGCAGCGTTCATTAAAACGCCGCACCGGTAGGGGATCGCTCCATGAGGAAGCTGACTTGCCTTAGGTAATTTTTTTATTATTTTAACAGCGTGACCGCAGCGATCGAACGCTGTATGGAGGCGAGGGGGACATGACAGTTAGCAGGTTTGTGTGACACCTGGAGGGGCTTTAGCAAAGGATTAGCAATAGGGAGTCAGGATAATAGCCAAATATTACATATCCACAGTGATGAACTATTAACAGACTGGCAGGAAGAGATTCCCTATTAGGTTTCCAGTTAACCGAACACAGTAAAGTTTCCCCTTAGTTCGGTATTTTGGTTTGACTGAACACTGACCACCCCCCTGGCTCGCTAACTTCAAAAGAGACACTTAACATAAGTGTTCTCTCTGGGTGGTCGGCATTCGTATAACCAAAAACACGTGCTCTAGGAAGTGGCAGACAGCGGTACTTGGTTGTCGAGGGCATAGAACTCTATTTTGGATACTTGGCCTTGCGAGCCCCAGGAAAATCGTTGCCTGCTCTGTTCCCAGACAAGTCAGGAGAGTGCTTTTCAAGGAAAAGACACTCCCGACGTAGGAGAACATTCGCTCTCTACCAGCCAGGGGGAACTTTTGTTTGTTTTCGCATGGGAACTCCTGAAAGTTGACCTGCCGCTGCCTTCTATTCCTTGGAACTATTTTGGGCAGCAGCCATGTGTGCGATCGGTCAAAACTTTACCCTGGTGGCGATTTGGCTATACTACATGGATCTGAGGGCCATTTGGACCACTTGGGCGCTGAGATCTGTCCGGGGATATAATACTTGTGGGGCTTCCTATCGATAGTTTATGTATTTTGCGGGTGTTTTATAATATGTATTGTACCTCGAGTGCCTGAGAGATAATTAGTTTAAGCAAAAGGAAGCTCACTTATCTCCCAGACGCAGAGACGCCTGGACAGGCTTACCTTTGTTTTTGCTGGAGACCCCATGATGGGGTTCTGTGTATATAAACAGGCAACTTGGACATAATAAACCAGTTCGTTGTACCCTTCATCAAGTCTCGTCTGATGTTTTGGTTTGCAGGAATTATAATCACTGCTTCACTTCGGGACCTGGGAGAATGTACATCGGAGGTACCACTCTGGGTGCAGGCGATCCATTACATCCACATAAAAACAGGCTTCTTTAAAGCATTGTTTGTGAATCGCTAACTGCATTATTATTTCCTGCCCACAAAGACGACTACATGAAAAATACATTTTTAGACATAAAAACATGTTACTGACATGAAAAATGTATATATTGCTCCTAGAAAGCCCCAAATTATGGGCTGTAAGTGATTCTGTCTGGTTAGGAATACATGCACAGCCACACAGGAATGATAAAATGTTACATTTATTCATTTTTACACATCAATTAAAAAACGAACATTATTATAAATAAACTGACATACAGGAGAGCAGTAAAAAAAATCCAGTGTTCTTCTGTAGGATAAGGCAACGTTAAAGTAATATTATATATTTATTTACCAAACAATGACCTTGGATAATTTATATAAAATGGGAATTGTGGGGATTTTTAAAGTGATTTTCAAATTCACTCTGAAGTCGTCACATTTCATACTTTAGTGAATAACTAACCCTGTCACAGTTTAAGGGAGAATTACTATACAATGATATTTATCTCCAGTGAAAACATCTTTTTTAACCTGACAAACAATCCTTCGAGGAATCTGAGACGCTATCACAGCAGGAAAGCTGCACATTTTTTACATTTAGTCTATTTCCCCTGGTTCTCTGGCAGAAGTTATTCAATAAAGACTTCTAGGTGAATTTTAAGTGAATTTCAAATGTATTTTTTTTAGCAGTTTTTGGGCTACAATTTGACAATTCCAGCTCAATAAGTTAGTCCTGATTGTTAGTTTCTACAGAAGAGTTACACACAGACCTTCCCCTAATTGACGGGGACCAGTAAATATATTTAAATTAAATCATACATACCGAGGATTTAATTGAAAATTGTTTTGTCAGATTTAGTGTTCGACTTTGTCGAACACTAAATCTGACAAAACAATTTTCAATTAAATCCTTTTTTAAAAATCAAAGCTATACATAGGAATATGATACAGGTGATACTCGAAAAATTTGAATATCGTGCAAAAGTTCATTTATTTCAGTAATGCAACGTAAAAGGGGAAGCTAATATATGATATAGACGCATTACATGCAAAGCAAGATAGTTCAAGCCGTGATTTGTCATAAGTGCGATGATTATGGCTTACAGCTCATGAGAACCCCAAATCCACAATCTGAGTAAATTAGAATATTACATGCAATCAATAAAACAAGGAGTGTACATAGAACAATATCGGACCTCTGAAAGGTATAAGCATGCATATGGTCTCAGTACTTGGTTTGGGCCCCTTTTGCAGCAAATACTGCCTCAATGCGGTGTGGCATGGAAGCTATCAGCCGGTGGCACTGCTGAGGTGTTATGGAAGACCAGGATGCTTCAATAGCGGCCTTCAGCTCTTCTGCATTGTTCGGTCTCATGTCTCTCATCTTTCCCTTGGCAATGCCCCATAGATTCTCTATGGTGTTCAGGTCAGGCGAGTTTGCTGGCCAATCAAGCACAGTAATCCCACGGTCATTGAACCAGGCTTTGGTGCTTTTGGCAGTGTGGGCAGGTGCCAAGTCCTGCTGGAAAATGAAGTCAGCATCCCCATGAAGCTCGTCTGTGGAAGGAAGCATGAAGTGCTCCAAAATCTCCTGGTAGACGGCTGCGTTGACCCTGGACTTAATGAAGCACAGTGGACCAACACCAGCAGATGACATGGCTCCCCAAATCAACACAGACTGTGGAAACTTCACACTGGACTTCAAGCATCTTGCAGTGTGTGCCTCTCCATTCTTCCTCCAGACTCTGGGTCTTTGGTTTCCAAATGAGATGCAAAAGTTGCTCTCATCAGAAAAGAGGACTTTGGATCACTGAGCAACAGACCAGGTCTGTTTTTCTTTAGTCCGGGTAAGACGCTTCTGACGTTGTTTGTTGTTCAGGAGCGGCTTGACGAGGAATACGACATCTGAAGCCCATGTCCAGGATCCGTCTGTATGTGGTGGCTCTTGATGCACTGACTCCAGCCTCAGTCCACGCCTTGTGAAAGTCCCCAACACTTTTGAATGGCCTTTTCCTGATAATCCTCTCCAGGCTGCGGTCATCCCTGCTGCTTGTGCACCTTTTTTCTTCCACACTTTTCCCTTCCACATAACTTTCTATTAATGTGCTTTGATACAGCACTTTGGGAACATCCAACTTCCTTCGCAGTTACCTTTTGAGGCTTTCCCTCCTTATGGAGGGTGTCAGTGATGGTTTTCTGTACAACTGTCAGGTCACCAGTCTTCCCCATGATTGTGATTCCTACTGAACCAGACTGAGAGACCATTTAAAGGCTCAGAAACCCTTTGCAGGTGTTATGGCTTACTTAGCTGATTAGAGTGGGGAACTGTGAGCCTAGAATATTGCACCTTTTCATAATATTCTAATTTACTGAGATTGTGGATTTGGGGTTTTCATGAGCTGTAAGCCATAATCATCGCATTTATGACAAATCACGGCTTGAACTATCTTGCTTTGCATGTAATCTCATATCTCATATGTTAGTTTCCCCTTTTACGTTGCATTACTGAAATAAATGAACTTTTGCACGATATTCTAATTTTTCGAGTATCACCTGTATATTTATGTCATTTTGTGCATGAAATACAATATAGGTGATATCTATTAAACAGTGAATTGTAGAGAATTGAATTCCCAGCCCAGCCATCTTTGGTTCTAATTTAGCAAATTTAATTTAATAAGGCAAAATTGGGGACAAACAGGCAAATCGATTTCTCAGAGCTGGTGTACATTTATAAAACCGCTACTGTGTGAAAATAAACAGCAACAGTTCTGTCTGCTCATATCTATCAAAATTAATCTGCAGCACTAAATATACTGGCTGCAGGTAATTCATTCATGTCATAGTAAAAGATCACAAATATGAAATATACTTTAAATGTGCTATATTTCCTTTAAAAAAACAACAAAATAGTAAAAAGTTAAAAAAATATATAAAATGTAAAAAAAAAAAAGTTTAAAAAAAAACATTCGTAGATTTCTGAGTTTAGGTATCAGTGAGAGTAGCAACAAATTTAAACTCCAGTGGTCCTAGGTCAGTTCTTCTATACTTCTTTATGTGCGCACCCTTTCAGAAATTTTATTATGTATTTTATAAGGTATTTCATTTTTCTGAATATTGAAAATACACAATGAGAAAACAAATTAGAGTTTGAAATATTTCACAGCTGGTTTGAAACAGGCGCATCTAGTAAATTTTATGTATTACACCCACAATGCGTTTAAAGTACACCGACATCAATGGATCCTAACCATACTTAAATTGGGAGATCAACGTAACATCTAACCCTCCCCCACTAGTGGTTCAACACCCACCTACCCTCTTGGTTCCCAACAAACCTCTCTCATCATGCAGACAGGCTAGCAACATTGCCAGCGGATCTGCATCAGACCAGAGTGATATCCTCTATGATACTGTGAGGCTATATTATAAATAACAAAAACAACTACAGCACATGAACTGTAGTTGCTGTGATAGATAGCAGGAGAGCCACCTGTAGGCAGAGATTCTGTGCTGCGGAATTGACAAGTGAGGGGAGGGACCATATCCTTTTTGTTCATTTATTGAAAAACTTGTACCCTTTCTAACAATTCTGTTATCACAAGGTATAGAATCATAGTTCTTTCTCTCAATTTAAATAAAACAGGTGTGCTGCCCCATGACAGGTGCTCTTTAAAGGGACACTATAGTCACTAGAACAACTACAGCTTAATGTAGTTGTTCTGGTGAGTATAAAAGCTCCCTTCAGGCATTTTCATGCAAACAGTTTTTTTTTTAGAGAAAAGGCAGTGTTTACATTGCACCTAGGGACACCTCCAAGTGGCCACTCCTCAGATGGCCATAGGAGGTGCTTCTAGAATCAGTGCTGCACAGTAAGCAGCCCTGCCATTCAGCATCCCTACGCTCTGCATGGAGACGCTGAATTTTCCTCACAGAGATGCATTGATGCATCTCTATGAGGAGGTCCTGATTGACCAAAACAGCATTTGGCCCATCCTCGTGCCGTTTTTAGTCAATCCAATGCTTTCCCAGTGGGAAAGCTTTGGATTGGCTAAAAATCTGCCATTTTGATGATGTCACAAAGGAGGTGGACCCAGTGCGGCGCTGGAAATAAGGTGAGTTTTAAACTTTTATAGGGGGGCTGTGGGGAGGCAAGCCACCTAAATGGTGGGTTAAACACTATAGGATCGGGAATACATGTTTGTGTTCCTGACCCTATAGTGATCCTTTAATCTTCCTAAGGAAGCTCTGTTACAAGCTATTTACATTTCATGCACACATTTTTACCTATATTTTATTGGCGTCAACGTATTCTGTATGATGGGCACTATTTCCCATTTTTGGTTTTATTTTCCAAATGATGTGGAAATTCAGGAAATTATTTATAAATAACAGCTGTCTTTAACATTTCTATAAATGGTGCAATCAGCAGCGACATTCCCCCCGCCCGCCTTCCCGATACGTAGGTTTTGGCAGCAGATAGAGGCCAATATAACTCTCAGCTTGGGAAATCGGTGTCCCACTAAACCAAGCATTCTGAACAGATTGTGTCTGATATATCTGTTCTTGTAATGTACTTTTAGTTAAATATATGTCGTTCAAATACTGTACAGCCTTTACAATAACAATTTCACACAATCATACAGGGCTATTCACTAACGTGAGAATTCAAGGTGAATTTTAAACGGAAGGTTAAAAAATTAGTGAACTGGAAAAATTCTTTCTATTCGGCTAATCGGACCTTAAATTTGAAATTCACTTTGAATTCTCAGTTAAGTAAATAACCCTGTTAGTGTTTACTTAGCACCCCAAAAGTCACCTCATCCTGGTACTTCTATTTCAGACATTTCGATTGTGTGACGTTACCACGAGGGTCAGAGGGGAACATACTGGAACAGAGTGTGTGCTACATGACGGTACATAATATCACTCTGTAGAGCATTACATTGCGTGTGCTATATTGCCACAAAATATATAGTTTAATTTTTTTTTTTTCTTTATTTCGATCTTTAGCTTTATCACTTTGATGCAGAAACAAAACGTAAAACTGCAGCTACAGTATAACTAAGCACAGTGGGCTGGCAAACAATCATTTGGGGCACTCACAATACAAAACAGAAATTCTGAATTCAGAAATAACCATTTCTCATGTAAATAATTCTCTTTATCGAAATGTCTGTTTTTATATATTTTAATTAATAAACATTCTGACATCTTGTCATTTTTGTGCAACTTAATTTACTTCACTACTTTCCCCTGATTTTACATCCCTATATTTCTGTTAGTTTGGTTTGTAATCTGTGACTGAAGGTAGAGAGAACCCACTGGTAACAATTAAATAAAAATGGTATTGGTGCAGTGATAAAATATATTTGTACCAGAGGATCATGGGAAGAAGTCCATTTGCATTTACCATTTATCCAAGCACTGCCCACTAGGAGCACACCCAAACACAGACACTTCGAAGTGCATTCCAGCAATAAGGCACTGATAAGCTGACTTTCAGGGGACAATAAAAGGCTAAGCTCCCCGTCAGTAACAGTGTAGCAGTGTCAGTAGTTGTAAGTTACAAACAAAGCAACATGTATACAAAACTGTTTCAGTGAAAATACAAATATAAAAGTTTAAAGTTAGTGATAAAAGTTCGACCAGTGTAACATCTCATTAAAAGATACCTTTCACAATACCCTCCTAAGAATGTTTTTCAATTAATGTTGTACTAATTCCAAGACCACCTGTGAATGAATATTGGAGATATTTTACTACTTACTAAATGAAATACTGTATTATGAAATAAACAAACGCAGACATTGGGTCTGGAGATAGTAAGACAATTGGTAGCTGAGATCTTAGAATATACTTCAGTAAGTTGTTGTTAAATGATTGCAGTCCTGTCTCCTCATCCTTCTGCCTTGTCACCTGGTCCATAAGTTACAAATCTTTCTTTATCTGCTCAACTGCAAACTGAAATTATAATATAATTTTGTGATATAAAAATAATCTTACAACATTTTTTTTGCTTTAATGTTGTGATATAAGAGACCACAATTGTTTTTTTTAAATGTATCTCCCGTTAAAATTGATTAATTGTTTTTGAGAGGAATGCTATGAGTGAGGTATGTTGTTCTGCTAAGGGTCTGAATGGTCACTTTGTATCATTAGCCCTATAACTGTAGCTGTGCTTGACATGATACAAGCATGTTATAGGTAAATGTAATGTTTCACACTCGGAATTATCCAAGCTTAGATTACTGGTCTTCATGTCAGAAACGGAGTATAATAGTGAGATACATTTTGCCTTCCAGAGATAATTATAATGTAACAATACATGATTTACCACTTCCATTCAGAGGACATGAATCATGCTCGATATTGCCATTGGGTTGTGGGTGATTCTGCTACAGAAATGGAGTGGAGGAGTAAATCGTGTAATGGAGCCCTGTAATTGATACCTGACCCATGACCCCAGTTCCGTTCCAAACCAGAAAGGGCTGATGTAGGCTTATCCTTTATTTATTTTTTAAAAACCTCAGAGAATCTTTGTGTAATGCCTGTACTCCATTAAGATTCTGGAGATAGCAGGTTATTGTCATGTTGGCTTGTTCTGTACTCTTATGATCTGCTCGATTTAAATGATCATTAGGCCACTGGCTGAAGAACTTCTTCTCATGAAAGGTCCACACTTTCATATTCACAATGATCAGAGTCTTCCAGCTCTATTTCAGGCACCAAGCTATAATAGTCCGTAGCCTGGCTCAAGTAAAGTTTCTCTCGGTCTGTTGAGTCCTTCATTACATCTGTCACACTCACTGTTTCCACTTCTGGATCTTCTCCTGCCTTAGAAACTTCATCCTCTTCCTTCTCAACCGCCAGCATCAAACCAGGGCTCTCATGATTGACCTGACCATCTTTCTCTACCAGGTGATCTGCAGAGGTCCCAAGTTTGATTTCCACCTCTTCATAGAGATCCCGGCTGCTGCCCAATAGAGCTGCAGAAGGCTTCAACAAGATTGGATCATTCACCTGGTTTATTTCTACTGCCTTTCTGTCTTTTTGAAAATGTTGTCTTGGTTCATAGTGATGGTAATCACCCACATTTCCAGCACCATTACGGTCCACAGTCACTAGGCTGCTCTCTTGCCTTGTGTTGGCATAACCACCCTTTTGCCGACGGCAGCATAAATACCAACACATAATCCCTAACACTACCAGAATGGGAATGCAGATAAGGACCACAGTTAAACTATGGGACCTGCAGAGGCTGCTCCTCTTCAGATCTCTGAGCTTCGATCCATTATCATCTCTCGGCAAAGTACAAACCACTTCTTCCAGTAACTTCCTGCTGTCATTATTATGGAAGTGTGGCTCCAACTGGTCGTACAAGGCACAGGTACACTCTAAGCTGTTGTTGACAAAGCCAAGAGCAGAGAGGGAAGGCTTGAGTATACTCGGTGGTAGTGAAGTCAGTTTGTTATAACTAAGGTCTATCTCCTCTATCTGGTTGGAGACAAGCAGGAAGTTTTTGGGGAGGTGATGCAGTTTGTTAAAGTTGAGGTGAAGCACCTTTAGGTTAGGTGCATTGCTAAGGAAACCATCAGGAAGTTCTCTCAAATGATTGTGATCCATATAAAGATACTCAACATGTGTCGGAATTCTCCCTCCTTCCACGTCGGTGATCTCGAAAATCCCAGAGCTAGAGAGATGGAGCACCCGAAGGCTGGAGAGTCCAGTGAAGATGTTCCAATCCATGGTGTCGACAGAGAGATCGAGCTTCACACAGCAGTGGTCTGACCGCAAAGAGGACCAGTCGGCCGGATTGTCTAGGACAGTGCAGTTGTTACATGGATTGTCCTGGATCAACTCAGTCCTTGCACAAACAATTAGCAACCACAGAAACAATGTCTCTGGTAGAAGAAGGAGATCTGAAGAAAAAAAGAAAAGTATATTTAAAATTACATAAAACTATCAATTCAAAAAGATAAATGTATCAGTAATAGATTTATAATCTATGCGATAATCGACACACACCAGTGATCCTTAACATAGATTCTTACTGTAGATGTATATTCATACTAATTAGACATATGAGTGTCACGGTTACAAATTACGACAACAGGAAACAGAGGAACCAGATGTTCCATCCTCACATTAACCTTCAGGAAACAAGATTCTATAGATCCTGTGACCTTCCATCTTAATAAGATACATGCGCATAGTATTCAATATGGTTTCCCTCCGGATTTGTATTTTCGGTGAAGCAGTTTATGTGAGAATTTATTGATGGGAGTTTTTGGTAATTCCCTCATTTCATCACAACCTTAGCCGAGCCTTGCTTGATGTCAGAGAAACAGGACTGACCAAAAGCCAGTGACATGCCGACAAGTCCAGTGAGAGTAAAATATCTCTCCAAAGATGACATTCTTACATTAAATCCTACAAATGGCAACTGAAAAACAATGTGTTATAATATAAGGAGCATTGAGAAACCATCCTGTAAAAATGTAACTTTATCATCTAAAAACTGACAATGTCAGATTCTCTTATTTGTATAATTACAGAGAATTCTGGTAATTCTAAATTATGGAAACACAATATTTCAAACTGAAAATAATTAAAATATGGGTTTTTCCCTCTTGCACGTGTGGTTATCATTTAGTCTTATGGCAATTCTAATCCTGCCAGGGCCCAAATTTGAACAAATGAAAAGACATCCGAAAATAAATAAAGATTACACTAAACGGCAACTCAGGATCCACTGATATTATTTTAAAGGGATATGCCACTGCCCAAATCAATAAAAATAAATACATTTAAAAAAAATAAATCACTGTTTTGGTAGATATACCCCCAATTAAACCATAGATGCATTCTATCCCCTCCCAGACTTTCTGTGGCTGTCCAATCACAGACTTTCCAATACATAGTCCCAGGCGCATAGTCACTTGCACACAGTCAAACACACAGTTACAGTCTGTAAGTCGCACGCATACAGTCACACAGTTACAGGCAGCCACATACAGTCACAGGCAGACAGTCAGAGGCTGTGACACATATACACAGTTACAGGCAGATAGTCTCTCACACACACAGACACACACACACACACACAGCGCTACATACAGTCATGCACTCACACACACACACAGTTACAGGCAGACACACACAGTTACAGACAGTCACACACACACATACACAGTCACAAGCAAACAGTCACACACGTACAGTTACAGGCAGTCACACACACACAGTTACAGGCAACAGCCACACACACACAGTTACAGGCAAACAGTCACACACACACACAGTAACAGACAGACACACACACACAGGTCCCTTTTTCCATTATGCTCTGGAGGGGGAGGAGTGGAGTTTTGCAGTCCCTGTGTAGCAATTGTGGAAGCAGGAACTCCTTCCTGCTTCCGGTGTGCAGCATAATTGGGCAGTGTAGAGGCAATTAGCTCCACCTCCGCAGCCTATTTAGCCCGCCCTCGCTTCCAATCGAGTCCCCATGTTCAAACATCATTGTCTGGGCGTAATGGCATATTTTTGTGATCAATTAAAGGTATTTTGTTAGTCCAGGGATTGGCAACCTTCAGCACTCCAGATGTTTTGGACTATAGCTCCCATGATGCTTTGCCAGCATTATGGCTGTAACAGCATTGTGGGAGATGTAGTCCATAACATCTGGAGAGCTGAACGTTGCCTACCCCTGAATTAGTCTGTTTGTCATACATGTTACTGTGCGTCTCTGTATACAAAATGATGCCCCAACATGTGGGAATCGTGTAATATAAACTGCAGGGTTATTTAGTATCCAAATAAAATATCAATACCCTGCTCAAAGCCTGGCTGAGCTGTGACTCCTATAACCCTGAGCCAGCCACTAATGGCTAGTACAGTCCGTACGCACATGGACATAAAAATGGTTTCACTATGGCTTCACACGATTACAGAAAGCCACAGAAATGCAAATATTTCCGCAAATAGTAATATTCATGGATTTCCAGCAGAAAATGAACTACTAGTCTTATTTACTAAAGAGTTAGCTATAGCCAGCTCGTGGATGGACATTTTAACCCGATTTGAATACTGCAGCTGACAAACGCTAGATGTAGTTGTTGACTTAGAACTTACAGTTCATTGAATGAACCACTAGATTTTCCATTGACACATAGGTCTTGTTACAATGTGACACATGATTTATTGTTAATCTCTCGATCACCTTACAATTGGCATGTAATGGTGTTCACATCAATCAGAAATACAATAAAAGCCATCTACAGAACGGAGACAAAAAAACTCCCCACACAGATTGGCTGATGGCAGCCGGCGGGAGCCTCCCTTTAGGTTTAAAAACCGGACCTGTGTAGACTGAGGGCATGCTGCTCTAAAGAGAAGCAGATGGATCTTTATGGCCCTGAGGATGTCCGAGCTGAATCGGACAAAACGCGTAGGGCTCTAAACCCAGCAGAGTTTTCTATTCTGATTTTTAATTTTGTTGATGTTTTTTTATTTGTTTATATATTCTGGCGGAGTAAGATGATTTCCCCTGGTAACAGAAGGACTCATTGCTTTGATGTCTTGTTGATTTGCCTCGAGTTTTTTTTGTGTTTTGTAATTGGTGCGTTTGGAATTTAATATATGATTTTATCAAGGAACTCTGCACCATGTCTTGCTCTCTTTTCTTTGCATGATCAACCATTGCTCTGAAGATATAAGTACCGGCTGCGGATTTTACTGATGATGGTGGTTTGTGAGTGCATTTCACTATATATTTTTAGTTTGTACAATAATATTAATATGAGGATTTTCCTTTTTTTTTTTAATCTCCATCCTTTCTGTAGATTGTTTTTATTGTATGTCTTGTTGAGGACATGGAAGAGTCCTAATGTTTCTACAGATTGAGAATGTATAGGGGTAATATTTTTATCTACTTGACCCCTCACTGTGTTGCTTCTCACATATTACTTGTATCTCCGTGTTTATATATTATTTTTTGTGCTTGTGCACGCCAATACCAGTACCCAGGCTCAAGACGTTCCCCCGTAACCCCCATTTGCAGCATGATTTAGCAACGCACTTCTGTCTAATCCTTTAGTAAGTTTCTGCGTGTCCGATACAATGCTGTATTTGATGATCCCTCTGTATGGCTGTCATGGGGTGACCAGGATCACAGGGAGAAAGGACAACAGCCAGAAGAAATTAAACTTGCAGGTAATTTTAAAACAGACCCAGGAGGGTTGAAACATGGCCACTGATTTTTCTGAAAATCCTGCAGTAGGAGGCGTCCAAAGGTAGATTCGCAGATGTTGCAGAAATACCACCTCCCGTACCTGGCACAGCACAATGGAGGTTGGTGTTCTACTACAGCGGGAGTTTCCCATTAACCGCCTCGTCCTACACAGCGTATAGGGCAAACAGTCTTCAGAAATACTGTACCACGACAATGAATGGCCTTTGATCCACTGAAACATTTCAAAGACATCTCAATAAACATTACTAATGAGGGAAATGTAACAGGCAGAGATACTCTCTTGAAATGTGAACTTTTCGGCTGGATCCCAAACTACACTCAGTCTGTTCCATGTGTACCCTTCAACATCCACGCAGACAGGAGCCATCTACTCACCAGACATGACTGGAAGGAACACGGATCCAGAATCTCGGATCCAGAATAGGTCCTTCTCACTAGTATCCGATAGTCCTGGATTCACACCTCCACAAGATCCTGGTGGATTTCATTCTGATATTCAGCACTGTGCGAAAAAAACAAATAAAATGCAAAGTTACAAATAACTTGCCGTTATACGTTAGCTGTGCATCCATTTAAACAAACTTTAATTTTAGCAGAAACATTTTAAAAAGTCAGTTTCTAAGGCGAGAACTGGGCAGGTGTTAATTATGTATCTGGCACCGCAGCTTCTGAAGTGAGGGAAATGTGTTTCCGAAGCACTGATAAAATATTATTCCCCTGAACGGGTGGAGAGCTGTGAAGCTCTGGAAAATGTTAATAATTAACCAACCTCGTGAGAAGACCAGGAAATCGTCGAAACTGAACCTTATTACACTGTCAGTTATTCAACAATACGTTACAAAGTGGCGGGAAGTCAATCCATTGATTCGCCCTAAAGGGTGTCCTATATACAATGAAAGGGTTTAATCACAATATAGGACCCTAAAACAGAGTTTAGGGGTACGTGTGCTGCAATCGAAGGATAAAATCACTAGATCAGATTTAACACCATTTATTGACAAAAGTCTTAGTTGGAATCAATATTAAGTCAACTGCTGTAACCCCTTCACTGCTAAGTTCTTTACATTAAAAAAAAAAATCAATCGCATTTATTTGTTTATTATTACATACATTTTCTGCAGCGCTGCACAGCGGGTTAGAGATGACGAGGGACCTGCTCAAAGGAGCTTACAATCTAAATCGATACATGGTACTTTGTATATCAATGGTTTTTAATGGATACCTAATAACTAAATTATGCGCATTTACACAATTGACATTTTTCATAATGCGTTTATCCTTTACAATAATACTGGGGGAAGAAAAGACGGTCACTGGAAGTCCCTTATTTAGGAGCTTCACCCCACAAGTGGTTTTTTTCCCCCTGAAGATCTGATATTTTAACTAATACAGGATTCGACGGGAGCAAATCCCTCTATAAATGTAAATATAAGCTTTAAAAATCTACTTTCATTTCAATGGTCATATCCCACCTCTTCCTGGAAGACTTTTAACCATTTCAATTAAGTAAGAAAGTCTGGATCAGCTCACAGAAGGAGAGAGTGTAAAGTGTTTTAAAAGAATGTGGTTTGTGAGTTTTAATGTATTTAAAGTGGCATCTCAGTCTATGAGACAGTTAAACCGTGGGTGACAAAGGTATTTGCTATCTGTACCTTATCAGCAGATAGAGTGGAGGGTGGGGCTGGATCGGTATGTAAGTCACAGCGAGTCTAAGAGAATGGGAGCTCCTGACACGTTTAAGGCTAATTCTATGAAACAAAGTATGTTACATAGTTACATAGCTGAAAAGAGACTTGCGTCCATCAAGTTCAGCCTTTCTCACATTTTGTTTTTTGCGGTTGATCCAAAAGAAGGCAAAAAACCCCAAAAAAACAGTTTGAAGCACTTCCAATTTTGCAACAAGCTAGGAAAAAAATTCCTTCTTGACCCCAGAATGGCAGTCAGATTTATCCTTGGATCAAGCAGTTATTACCCTACATTGAAAGATTATATCCTTGAATATTCTGTTTTTGCAAGTATGCATCTAGTAGCTGTTTGAACATTTGTACGGACTCTGATAAAACCACTTCTTCAGGCAGAGAAATCCTTATTGTTCTTACAGTAAAAAAAACTGTATCAATCCACAAAGATTTTCAGACATGTGTGCCATTCAGTCTAATCATTACTTACAGGAACACTGGGAAAACAAACATGTATGCTGGCACTATATGGTTTACCATCTATTTATGTCCCTGGCCCCCCTAAGATCGCATGGAAGAGGTGATTTTACTCGCCTTTTCTACCCCAACGCAGTGATCTTGCTGTGGCTGGCACCGCCTCAATGGCTGAGATCATCAGTCTTGATGATCTCAGCCAATCCAATGCTTTCCCATAAGAAAGCATTGGGAGGCTGTTGTGCATGTGCTACAATACACTGCACCAATTAACATCTCCTCATAGAGATGCATTGATTCAGTACAGCACTGAGATAGAAAGCACCTCTACTGGCCATTTATTGACTGCCACTAGAGTGTTACTATGCAGAAATTAAAGCACTGCCATTTTTTCAGAAAAGGCAGTGTTTACATTGTAAAGCCTGCAGGGACAGGCTATAGACACCATAACAAGTACATTAAGCTGTGGTGGTGCTGGTAACTATAGTGTCCCTTTAATCACAATGTGGGGGTCCTATGAATACATTCTCTGAGATGCCATCATTTATTCTAACCTACTCTTACAGGGGGTTGTTACATCCATACTATAACCCTTCTCTGAATATCTCTCTGGGGTGGCAGGGATAGAGTTAGCGGGGAGAATAAAAGATCAGGACTCCATGATGCTACAGATTAGTCTTGTGCATTCTGTCACAAAGTTTGGATGATCGGGAATTCCTCCAAATTTTTCCAGGCGAATAGATTTATTTGGTCAACCACATTTTTCTGCTATGACAAGTCTAGTACAGGTTGTGTACAGTGAAAAAATTTTGTTCAGTCAAATCAGTTTGTCAAAAAAAAACCTTTTTCATTTCTGTATCCTGAAAATAATAAAAATGGTCAAATTGAAAAAAAAAAAACTTTTTCCCCGTGGTCTGAAATTTGTTCATAGGGCATTTTGATTCAGGTAAAGTTGGTCCATGCAATCGTTTCAGGAAAACAAAAGGGCGTGGAAATGGGTCAATCAGTGCATTGCAAATTCTGAATATAATGTCATTTTCCCACCATTATATAATGTACAAATATAGATTTTTTTTTGTACTACTCCCCCTTTTGGTCGCTTTACTTGATCTGTGAATATAAACAGCATTTAGTGGCGTTCACCTAACCATCAATCATCTATTTTTCCCATTAATCATCTTTTTTCTAGAAGATTTAGAGCTATTTAGAGGGATCTGTACTACTGGTGACACAGATTATCCATATCCCTGCTTCTCCATCATGTACAGATATAAATGTAGATAACATGGACCCCCAAAACTCTTTATAGCTACACCCCCAGTAACTCATAAGAACGCTCGGCACATTTCTTGAACATGTGCACCAAATGTTAGAATTGGAACATTTAATAAATTCAGAATCATGAAAGATACTTGTTTTATTAAAGATTATTTCAGCTTGATTAATTTTTACAACGAACAAGTAGATTAGTTAAAAAGAGAAATAAAAACACTACATCGTCATCATAAGGTTAAGCAGTTCCAGTGGCCATTTGTCATTATCTTTACATTCCGCCAGAGGAGCTCACCCAAAAAAAGACAGGCACCTAAAGGGAGGACAACCTTGCGTCTCTCTATGTGTGACTCTAATACATTTAATAACCCTGAACTGACTGATCAGGTACCACGGATACCCACACCATTGATACCTCCCAACCTGCCCAGTTTCAGTGGAGCAGTCCCAATTTTCAGGTTCTGTCCTGCTGTCTCAAATTTGTTCCCTGCTTTCCAGGACACAAGGGATTTGAAAATTGCTCCCTGCTAGTACTACTCTCAGTAGGCTGCCCTGCTTGATTGGCGAGCAGACTGGCGTGCATTCAAGTCAGGCTGACCACCAGTAATTCGGGCAATAGCTTCACTGGTCCATCTAACCAGTGCCCCCATAGATTAGATACTAAGATTATCATGAATAAGATAGAAACCAATGATTAGATAATACTGATATCATCATTCAGATAACACAGAAACGGAAACCAATGCTTAGGAAACATGACAAAATCCCAATTAATGCTGTATTAACCTTTCATGCCAGGTAACTGAATAAAACATAAAAAAAAAAAACAGTCAGGCACGCCTCTCTAAGCCATAACGAGTTACATTTTCAATGGGAGCCTTTAGATTACATAATATCCTGATGGATGAATTTATATTGGATTTGACTCATGTAAGATGGTAAAGTGATAGATATTAAGAATATCCTCAGATACATATCTCAGAACAGAATGCGCCTGTAATCACGGTTGATTATATTTCTTACTTGTTCTGTGCTGAATATATATGTGTATTTAAAGGGATCATATAGTGAAGGTAAAACAAACCTTTTTTCCTGGCATCGTAGTTCTCTACAGTGCCCCCCTCCCTTGGGACCCCCCTACCGCGGGGCTGAAGGGGTTAAAATGCCTTCAGCCACTTAGCTGAATCCAACGCTGATGTCCCTCTGCGCTGAGTCAGGCTCCGCTTATGCTCCTCCCCCACCAACGTCAGCCGACGGGGGAGACCTAATGCGTATGCGCAGCAACGGCCGCGCTCCCATTAGACCTCCCCATAGAAAATCATTATTCAATGCTTCCCTATGGGGAAAATCTGACGCTGGAGGTCTGTGAGGATGTCCAGCGTCAGATAACGGACCAAAAGTCTGTTTGAATTCCGGAAGCCCTTTAGTGGCTGTCTGTTAGACAGCCACAGAGGGCAGACTTAGAGCTGCAATGTAAACAGTTTAACATTGTCTGTAAGCTCATTTGAGCAGGGTCCTCTTCAACCTATTGTTCCTGTAAGTTTTCTTGTAATTGTCCTATTTATTGTTACATCCCCCCTCTCAAAATATTGTAAAGCGCTACGGAATCTGTTGGCGCTATATAAATGATGATAATAATAATAATAACAACATTGCAGTAGTAGGTGCAAAATGGACACAGCACCCAGACCACCTCAGTGAGCTGAAGTGGTCAGGGTGCTACAGTGTCCCTTTAAATATTACTTTGTATTTTTAATATTATACTGTGTATTTTAATATCACTTTGTATATATAATATACTGTGTATTTTAATGTTACTTTGTATTTTTAATATACTGTGTGTTTTTATATCACTTTGTATTTATTATATTATATCTTACCCTATTGTAATGATGCAATGTTTGTGGGCCCACGACATACTTGAAAACGAGAGAAATCTCAATGTATCCATCCTGGTAAAATATTTTATTAATAAATGAATATAGAATATCGTACGTACATCCCAAGCTGCTCAGACAGAGAGACGTTTATTATATTCATTCCTTCATTTTTCCTTTCTGTATTATCTTAGCGAGAGCTCGCTCAGCGTGCGCAGTTTGTATAGTTCACCATGAGACGAGGTTTCTATTCACAGGGAATAATAGCAGATTTACATTAAAGGTCTAAGGATGAATTTGGGACTTCCTGTGTTACTGAGGAAGGCGGCCATTTCCTTTTGGTTTATTCAGGAACATCGACATCCTCCGTAGAAAGAGCGTCCGGCTCATTTACCAGGTGGGTTGTACATACTTTAGACGAGCCGGGGGAGCCGCACCCTATTAAAATAAAATGAAGTAATACAATAAAGTGGCCAACTTGCTAAACTGTGAGCTGCCACGAGTTGACAAACTATTTGCTAATTTTATAATCCGAAAAGGTAAGTAACCCCCATATCATGGTAACTAACATCTGTTTTTACTATATTTTTATATTATAAAATATCTACTATGTCACCATGTGCAACAAATAATGTTAAACCAAATATTTAGTAGAGACACAAACAGGACTAAACCAAATGTAAAATACTTTATTTATTTATTTATTTATTTTAAATACAGTTTTCCCCCAAGATATGAGCCTTGATTTAACATTGTTGGATAAGCTTTTTATAATGATTTAATATGTAAACAATTACAATTATTATTTTTTTTTAAATGTTAAAATATCTAAAAAATATATCATATATAAAATGATGTCACAATATTTCAAAAATATTACAAAACTAAAAGATTTATCATATTAAAGGTTCATTACAGGCACCAAAACAACTTAATCTAAATTAAGTTGTTATGGTGTCAGGAAACCCCAGGGGCACTAATACCTCAAGGGGTTATACTGTTCTCGAACAGTTTAACTCCTAAATTGCTTCAAGCGGTGGTGTCCACTCCCCCCAGGTGGCATCTGGCTTCTGAATGCCATTTCAGGAAGAGTGAAGTGCCACTAGACAGGGGTGCCGCTGACTGGCTGAGAGCGGTCAGCCAATCAGTGACACGCCAATCACAAAACTGGCTAAGAAAAGAGACGGGAAGGACTTATCGGAAAAGACTGATTTCAGTAATTAGGTATATTTATTTTATGAATTTACAAATCTAGTTCTATTAACAGGCATGTTAAATTAGTTATTTCAATAAATAACAGGAAGTGGGAAGAAACTAATGTGTAGTCTTGTT
This sequence comes from Pelobates cultripes, assembly GCA_933207985.1. Taxonomy (NCBI): domain Eukaryota; kingdom Metazoa; phylum Chordata; class Amphibia; order Anura; family Pelobatidae; genus Pelobates; species Pelobates cultripes. Next base: position 9,654,757 of record OW240919.1, read on the forward strand.
TATTTCCTGGTAATTTCCTAAAACCGCCTGCCCTGGGTTGCCATTAGTAAAATAATGTAAATCTGTTTTAAGATCACACATTCCTATAGAGAACTTCAATCCCCAGAATTTACCAAGTGAACTAAGCAGTTTTGACAGTCCGTGTTACGTGGTGCCGGGTTCATATCAACTGAATCTTACAGTAAATACGTTTGTTCTGAGTTGATCAATAAAGGTTAAATGCCTAGTACAACCATTACTCGAAAAATAAATCAAACTAAGTTTCAGTTTGTGTTTCATTCAGCTGATCGATAAAATGTATAAATAATACAAAACGAAGACGGAATCATTGCGTAGTTTGGTCAAATTACTGAGAGCGCGGCCATTTAACACTATGAATGAATTATGGGCCATTTAAGGCTACGACCCTTTTTTCCAGGTTCCTAAATGACAATTCCTCATCGATTAATGACTTGATTTCCCCACATTATACATGATTCCTACATACTGATGGGCAGCACTTTCCAAGCTGTGACCTACACTGAACAAAATTATAAACGCAACACTTGTTTTTGCCCCCATTTTTCATGAGCTGAACTCAAAGATTTAAGACTTTTTCTATGTACACAAAAGGCCTATTTCTCCCAAATATTGTTCACAAATCTGTCTAAATCTGTGTTAGTGAGCACGTCTCCTTTACCGAGATAATCCATCCACCTCACAGGTGTAGCATATCAAGATGCTGATTAGACAGCATGATTATTGCACAGGTCAGTGTATGTACCAGTGAGTGTTTGTGTTTATTTGTCAGTGTGTAGGTAAGTGTGTGTCTATACAGGTCTGTGTGTGTGTGTGTGTGTGTGTGTATATATCAGTTATTGTTTGTATTTATTTGTCAGCAGGATATTGCTTTGCTGCAGAGGGATTTGGATAGATTGGGGGACTGGGCACTAAAATGGCAGATTCAATTTAACGTAGAGAAATGCAAAGTTATGCATTTCATGGTCAAGAATGCACAAGCAATTTACACCCTAAATGGTAGCAAATTGGGGATAACCACACACGAGAAGGATTTGGGAATTGTTATAGACAACAAATTAGGCAGCAATATGCAATGTAAATCAGCAGTTCCAAAGGCCAGTAAGGTTTTGTCATGTATAAATAGGGGCATAAATTCTCAGGATAAAAATATAATTTTGCCTCTTTATAATTCGCTGGTAAGACCACACCTTAAATATGCTGTGCAATTTTGGGCACCTGTTCTGAAGAAAGATATTATGGCACTAGAAAAAGTGCAGAGACGAGCTACAAAATTGATAAAAGGAATGGAGCATTTTAGTTATGAAGAAAGGTTAAAAAAATGTAAATCTCTTTAGTTTGGAAAAATGGCGTCATAGGGGATATGATAACATTATACAAATATATCTGGGGCCAGTACAAACCATTATCTTGAAGTCTATTCATAAACAGGGCTATACATAGGACACGAGGTCACACATTTAGGCTGAAAGAAAGGAGATTTAATCTAAGGCAAAGGAAAGGTTTATTTACAGTAAGAGTAATAAGGATATAGAATTCAATGCCCGAAGAGGTGGTTTTGTCAGAGTCCATACAGATGTTTAAACTGCAGTTGGATAAATACTTACAAAAACATAACATACAGGGATATAATTTCTAATTAGTGGGGTAATAGCTGCTTTATCCAAGGAGACATCTCACTGTTATTTTCAGGTCAAGCAGGAATTCTTTCCTAGTTTGTTGCCAAATTGGAAGCGCTTCAAACCAGGTTTGTTGCCTTCTTTTGGATCAACAGCAAAAACAAATGTGAGGAAGGCTGAACTTGATGGACGCAAGTCTCTTTTCAGCTATGTAACTAACTATGTAACTATGTCAGTATGTAGGTCAGTGTGTCTGTTATTGTTTGTGTTTATTTGTCAGTGTGTAGATCAGTGTTTGTCTACATAGGTCTGTGTGCGTATCAGTTATTGTTTGTGTTTGTCAGTGTGTATCTATAGGTCTGTATGTGTGTGTCTGTTTACATGTAAGCCTGAGTGGAGAAATAAAAATATGGAGCTTCCATAGCTGTGTCTACTGAGAGGATCTATGGAGTGTCTTGCAGTTTTACGGCATCCTTCATAGACATCAGTGTTGTACTCTTGTGCATGCACCCACCGCTGATAGGGCTCCTGCCAGATGAAGTGCCAGAGGTTGAAGAAAGAAAATTCTGCACCCCCCAAAAAACTCCCAAAGGTGACAGCCACTTTAATATAAGGTACATACATTAGTATACATGTATAAATGCCTAATGCACACATAATATACAAATTACACCTATATATATTCTAATGAGGGCCTTACACTCCACATAAATTGGAGGAAATAGGGCCGATCCTGACCACGGAAGCGAGCAGTGGCACTAGCTTGTAGCTCCATGCTTTCAGCGGCAAAACTATGACTATTTTGAGCCCTTACACTCCATACCTGGCGGGAGGGGTCCACCTGGACATAATGACCAACATGGAGCACAGATCCAAAAAACTGATGCCAGATAAGCCTACCCTGGGACTGACTATCAGAGACCTGTGGAAGCAAGCACATGGCGCCAGTGGGCCCAAGATCAGGCAGCTGTTCAGATTTCTCAGACGAGTTTTCAGGTGACGCTGAGGAAGATTTCTTACCCGCTGCAGCGCCGATGGCCAGACAGAGCAGGACAGGACCAGACTCCTCTCCGATAACCACTTCAATCCTAAAAGCACTACTGGTGGACATGCAAAAGAACATCTTGGCAGATGTATCCGAGGTGACCTGCAGGAGCACTTCCCAATCAAATACCCAGCATATTGTCCTAGTCCAACAGGCTGTGAATGATCTGAAGCAGCAGAACTTGATACACAAATGTTTCAGGGTCTTACCTGAGGTGTGAGTTTGGTAGGCAGAGATTTGTGCTCACCCTTGCAGATATACATAGTCCAAGGTAATAAGATTGGAAACCACCAGGACTGTGAATCTGTGCACAGGGGCTGTGCATGAAAGGTGCTCCAAGTCGCAGTACAGGCAAGGACAAAAGCAGGAGGATAGTCATGGATAAGCTGAGGTCAGGATAAACAAGGAGAAAAGCCAAGGTCAGGAGCCGGGGTCAATATGGAGAACAAGTATCAGGAGACAAAACAGGAACAACACACAATCACCAGAATCAAAGAACTGACAAAGTTCCTAGGGCAAGGCAGTGTTTAAATACCTGGTTGATTAGCTTTCTGCCTCAGGTGAAGCACAGGTATCAGCCACATATGGAGTCCAGCTCCCAGTGCTGCAGACAAAGCCAGGAATAACAAAGATAGAACCTATGCAAAGGAACAGAATCTGCTGTGGCTTAGAGGCATTATAACGGGTCCAGGACACGAACAACCCAGGTTCAAACCCTCTGTTGGGCACTTCTAGGGCGACCACGTCTGGCCGTCTGGATTTCACTGCTGACAGCCTTGCTACCATCTCTGCAGGTCAAAGCTACCACCCCAAACCTGCTAAGACTCAAAAGACTTAATAGTTACCTTCCACAATTGGAAAGATAAAGCTGCAGTCCTCACCGCCTTGAAGGGAAAATCACCTTTCCAATTTGAAAACATGGAAGTATCATTCTATGTCTACTTATTGAATGGCACTCTGGCCTGACGTAGGTTGACAGTCTTTTACCGCTGGCACCAATCCTGAGGTCTTATCCAAGAGTACTACTGCAGGATTTGGGAATACACTTACCCAGGCAAGGACTCACGCTAATACGCCCTCATCCCACACCTGGGATCTGGCAAGAATCACCCCATTTTTCCCACAAGGGGCAACACATGTTTCCTTTGCCGATTCATGCAGACTGCTCGGTCTAAGTGTCCTAATATCCCCTCACCGCCCCACTAGTCATAGCCATCATGGAACATCCCTCTCCCTTAAGCTACAAACACAAGGCCTAGCACTCTGGATTTGTTTTACTTTGAGTATAAATCTGTTTAATTTCAGTATTACTTTATTTTTATGATGCACTACTCTCGATGGAGAGGTTTGCCTTCCCATTGAGGGTCCTCCCATTTTATACCAGGTCCTGCTAGAGTAACCGACCCAGTGCTGTCCCTTTTACACCTAAGGTTTCATGTGGCTAATGCTGCTCCCATTGTTGTGCTCTCCTAACTTACCTGTCATTTTTTAATTCCTATACCAAATGGTCTTAACCTCTAGGAACAATTTCAGTACCACAGTCTTGACTGGCTAGTACGGTTAGTAAGGTTAGACCTATATTACTGTAAATTCTTATGACTATACCGTTCCACTTGTGCATAGATCACACTTGATGTTTAAGCTAAACATGCTCGTCTCTTTTTAATGTCAAATAGCGTGACTTGTTTATGCACTGTTTATTTACACTGTTTTGTTTTTGTTATTTGTGACCCTTCACTGATATATTCTGCTAGACCACGCTATATAAAACCAAAAAAAAGGCTGAGATTACTGAGAGTGTCTTCTGCGTAACCACTGCATTGTCACTCTGTTTACAATAGACATAACTACATTTTTCTTTTTTTGTATTGTACCCATCCTTGCCTCAACAAAATAAAGAATTAAATAAATACGTAAAAAAATGTAAGTAATAATAATCTAAATAACTGTTTTAACCTAAATTCTGATTTTTATTTACAAAAGAACAACCTCTGCTTGTCTTACAGTCCCCGGTGCCATATTTCAGCCCTATAATATATATCCAGTGTAAAGGAGTCAACTTAAAAAAATTCAAATAAACAAACTTTATTTTAAGAAAATGTGTGACAGAGCACAGGAAACGTTTCAACCCCACACTACAGCTAGGAAACGGGGCTAAAAAGCTGACTGTAAGCTGTTGAAGGTTTATTGTGAAGCCCTTTGCCTGCTCGCCTTCATATTGGAGAATTGATTTTCAATTTACTTTTTTTATATCTGTGCACTATATGTTGCAATGCATTACAGGGCGGTATTACATTTTTCTATCTGTGCACTATATGTTGCAATGCATTACAGGGCGGTATTACATTTTTCTATCTGTGCACTATATGTTGCAATGCATTACAGGGCGGTATAACATTTTTCTATCTGTGCACTATATGTTGCAATGCATTACAGGGCGGTATAACATTTTTCTATCTGTGCATTATATGTTGCAATGCATTACAGGGCGGTATTACATTTTTCTATCTGTGCACTATATGTTGCAATGCATTACAGGGCGGTATAAAATTTTTCTATCTGTGCACTATATGTTGCAATGCATTACAGGGCGGTATAACATTTTTCTATCTGTGCATTATATGTTGCAATGCATTACAGGGCGGTATAACATTTTTCTATCTGTGCACTATATGTTGCAATGCATTACAGGGCGGTATAAAATTTTTCTATCTGTGCACTATATGTTGCAATGCATTACAGGGCGGTATTACATTTTTCTATCTGTGCATTATATGTTGCAATGCATTACAGGGCGGTATAACATTTTTCTATCTGTGCACTATTTGTTGCAATGCATTACACGGCCGGTATAACATTTTTCTATCTGTGCACTATATGTTGCAATGCATTACAGGCGGTATTACATTTTTCTATCTGTGCACTATTTGTTGCAATGCATTACACGGCCGGTATAAAATTTTTCTATCTGTGCACTATATGTTGCAATGCATTACAGGGCGGTATAACATTTTTCTATCTGTGCACTATATGTTGCAATGCATTACAGGGCGGTATAAAATTTTTCTATCTGTGCACTATTTGTTGCAATGCATTACAGGGCGGTATAACATTTTTCTATCTGTGCACTATATGTTGCAATGCATTACAAGGCCGGTATAACATTTTTCTATCTGTGCACTATTTGTTACAATGCATTACAGGGCGGTATTACATTTTTCTATCTGTGCACTATTTGTTGCAATGCATTACAGGGCGGTATAACATTTTTCTATCTGTGCACTATATGTTGCAATGCATTACAGGGCGGTATAACATTTTTCTATCTGTGCACTATATGTTGCAATGCATTACAGGGCGGTATTACATTTTTCTATCTGTGCACTATATGTTGCAATGCATTACAGGGCGGTATAACATTTTTCTATCTGTGCACTATATGTTGCAATGCATTACAGGGCGGTATAACATTTTTTTATCTGTGCACTATTTGTTGCAATGCATTACAGGGCGGTATTACATTTTTCTATCTGTGCATTATATGTTGCAATGCATTACAGGGCGGTATAACATTTTTCTATCTGTGCACTATTTGTTGCAATGCATTACAAGGCCGGTATAACATTTTTCTATCTGTGCACTATTTGTTGCAATGCATTACAGGGCGGTATTACATTTTTCTATCTGTGCACTATTTGTTGCAATGCATTACACGGCCGGTATAAAATTTTTCTATCTGTGCACTATATGTTGCAATGCATTACAGGGCGGTATAACATTTTTCTATCTGTGCATTATATGTTGCAATGCATTACAGGGCGGTATAACATTTTTCTATCTGTGCATTATATGTTGCAATGCATTACAGGGCGGTATAACATTTTTCTATCTGTGCACTATTTGTTGCAATGCATTACAGGGCGGTATAACATTTTTATATCTGTGCATTATATGTTGCAATGAATTACACAGCCGGTATAACATTTTTCCATGGCTGTTTTTTTTTTCCCAGTCCGGTCCTGGGAGCTGATCAGCAGCATTTGCCCTGAGCTGCTCCTTCTCTCCTTTGTTTATTTAAATGGGGGAATTTGAATTTCAGCACCATGAGCCCCTGGGTTGTATTTGCCAGCCAGCTCCTGCCCCACACTGTCCTTCTTATTGTGTCTTACATCCTTTCTCCTCTAAATGTAAGCTCGTTCTGGCAGACTCCTCTCCAACCTGGCGCTGCTGTGAAAATTTGAAATAGTTTCAATAGTCTCATTTATTGTTAAAATCCCCCCTATATAATATTGTAAAGCACTGCAGAATAATCTGCGCTGTATAAATACCCGTAACAATAATAGTAAGGTTTCCAGTAAATGTGGCATTTCTAAGCTGCTGATGCAAGTAACAAGAAAATAAAGTAGGTGATATTTGGAGGGAATTTTTCTCAATCAAGAGTACCGTGGTCCAATAAAGTTTGGGAACCACTGCTATGGATTGCGGTGGCTCTGACTGCTAAAGAGTGCGTCGCCGTTGCTCAGGAGGTTACAATCAGCGACCACATGCAGCGAGACCAAGGCCCATTTATTGATACTGAGCATTGACTCATAGACTCCAGCTGGAGATCCACAGAATTACTGAAGAATCAGTGGAGAATACCTCAGGTCCAGAATAGTGTCAGTATTAAGAATTTACACCTTATAACTGCTCTCACAACTCTCAGCCACACTTTGATTGGGTCCAATGTAAGAGCATCCTATGACCCACTTACTGTAAGCTTCATTTTGGGGGATGGGAAGTTTTAACTGCCTTGAGATTTCATTTTTACACATATAGAGTTGCCATATCCACCATGTCTCCCGATTTTGTGGTGACAGTCCTTTTTCTAGGGTCCTATTCCACCGTCTCAATTTTGAGTACAGCACCACAGGGAGCTGTCCCCAACGAGCACAGTGAGAGTGCATCTCTGCATGATCTAATCAGAGGGGAAATATTAATTTAATAATTATCTACATCCAGATTTTCAGGTGGAGCCATCAATCTGTATTATTTTTAATATTATTTTTACTTGACAAACTCTTTAACAAAAATAATATTTTTGATGTCTGAAAATAATTATTAAAAGTAGAAATCACAAATATAAAGCATTTTGCTCTATCTTTCAATCGGGCGCCTCCATCTTATTTCTCTGCCAATCATTATTATAAGCTCTGTCCTCTGCCCGTCAGATCCGAGACAGGAGTGAAAGCAGAAACAGAGTGGGTTATGTTTAAAGAGCTATTCTGGGACAAAGTTTGAAAATGAAGCAATTATCAGCCACATTTCATTGTACTGATACCCCAGTACCCATTGTACTGATACTTCCCATCTTTATGCATTATCGAGGTAATGAATTAAAGGATCACTATAGTGCCAGGAAAACAAACTCGTTTTCCTAAAACTATATAATGCTTAGGGCCCCCCTCCCGCTGGGCTGAAGGGGTTAGAACCCCTTCAGCCACTTACCTTTATCGGCGCTGGTGACCTCCCCTCCCCTCCAACTTCAGCTCCCGAGTGGAGCCGAATGCGCATGCGCATTAAAAACACCCATAGGAAAGCAATTCTCAATGCTTTCCTATGGACTTTCTGGGTGCTCAATGCGATTTTTGCATTGAGCGGCGGGAGAAGCACCTCTAGCGGCTGTCAGGAAGACAGCCACTAGAGGCTGGATTAACCCTGCTATGTAAACAGTTTCTCTGAAACTGCTATGTTTGCATCTGCAGGGTTAAAACCTGGGGGACCTGGCACCCAGACCACTTCATTGAGCTGAAGTGGTCTGGGTGACTATAGTGGTCCTTTAAAGCGGAACAGTCACTTCTCTGGAAATTAGAACATGATCTGTTTTATGTTAATGATTTATCAAATCACCATCCCGTTCTATCAAGGCACAGCCAAGGCACACAGAGAGATGGTTTTCGGAATTGCAGAATACGGCACCATTTACAACGATGATAGAAAGGGATGATTTAGACGCACTGTTCTAGGATACATTATTTATAAAATATTTTACCAGGAAGGATACATTGAAATTTCTCTCGTTTTCAAGTATGCCCTGGGTCCACAAAACATCGCATTGTTACATTAGGGTACAATAAAATGCAAAAACAATATTAATACACAATAAATACAAAATTTAACATAGGTAGGAAATATATAATCAACCATGACAGGTGCATTCTGTTTTGAGGTATGTAGAGAGGGGTCTCTTAAAGGACTTTAGGCTTGGGGAAGATTTTAAATTGTACGGGAGGTCGTTCCACAATTGCGGTGCTCTGTAGTGTGTGGATTTTTATATTTTTATTTTATTACATTTTAGTCCCCACGAAAACATATTTCCTAGATACAGGGGATCAGTAAATGTGACGTGACAGTTCTCCTTTGAAAATCGCTAAAGTAAAAGCTGAAATAATATGTTTCAGAAAGAAAGCTGTATCTATTTTTTGGCATCAGATCCCTTGTGTCCAATGACCACGATATCATCGAGGAAGCGGGTTAGACCAATAACAACACGGCTATGTACAGAGCCACTTTCACACGAAATATTCAAACTAGTGAAAGCCAGTGGCTTCTTGTTCGGGATTCATTGATGCGGGTCTCAGTACATCACAAAGATGACACATTAAATAAACATTTTTATGGCTGTACAGTCATTCTAATTTCCAGGCACCTACTCACACATTGTCGGACTGGCCTTAAGGCAAACAATATACTATAAAGCTGCTTGAGGGATAAATGGTGCTTAGGTGTCATTACGTATCCATGAAGGCTGGACGGTTACTAAACAAAGGCAGATCTCTATAGAAACAAGATAAACAGAACTGATATGTTTGGGATGGTTTAAATAGAACAACTTCCTAAAAGCCAAATTCTACAAATGGAACCATCAGGGTAGCCTAAAAACATATACTGCGAGAATAATCTATGGCCTTGCCGTATTAAAAACGCCATTTATTGAAATATTACCCAAGACTTTAACTGTGCACATCTCATGTCCTGATTTGTTTTCACATTGCGGCTGAGTATTTTAGTTCATACAGCAGTCGTAGGCAATGGGAGCTTGAACCCCAATATTCAGTATTTTTATATTTGTTGTGCAAGTTAGGTTTCACATAAAAAGTTTCATAAATATTTTATAGAATGTTACATTTTCTAATATGCGACATTGTTGTTTTACATTTTTCCTATACTTTAATAATGTGCTATTCAATTTATTTATTTTTTAAATACTTGTTTTTGGACATTTCGAAATAAAACATATTGATAGTGGTTTTCCTGTGGAAAATCTGAATTAGTAAATAGTGCTATCTGAACTGGTGGATGTTAGAATTGTGTTATAACCTTTAAAGCCTGGACCGAGACTGTAAGCTCTTAAGACGAGGAATCCTTCTTGTATTTTGTTCCTACATGTTTGATATCATAATCTCTCCACTCTGAGTTATTCGTGTGCCCTATTCACAAAATACTAATACTAATAAGTTGGAGTGAAAGCATTTGACGTAATATTTGCACGTTGTCAACCTACCTACCATAAATCACTGTTTAGGGAATAGAACCCTGTAGTTGTCCCACCCTTTGTACACCTCTACACTGTATGTTGGTGCTGAGTAAATAATGTCAATATGGGTGGGAGCCAGAGAAAGTAATAAAATAATCTGACTCTCCACTTTACTCAGAGCTAACTATACAATATCAGAATATTAAGCATACCTTATAATAACCTGCATTAAAATGTCAGAATACAAGAAGTAATGAATCCTTATCAGAGATGCTCCCAGTAAGGTGAGAATGTAAGAAAATGACAGACTCTCAGGAATGTCACATCTAAAGGCTGGACCTGTATATCTTACCTCCCCCTTAAGAAGCCCCCACATTTATTGTGTGCAGGGTGCTTGTTGGGGGGGGGCGGGGGGGGGGAGCGTGTAGGTTACAGTAACAGTTGGTTTATGTGTGCAGAGTACTAGTTGGGGGATGTAGGTTACAGTAACAGTTGGTTTATGTGTGCAGGGTACTAGTTGGGGGATGTAGGTTACAGTAACAGTTGGTTTATGTGTGCAGGGTACTAGTTGGGGGGGTGTAGGTTACAGTAACAGTTGGTTTATGTGTGCAGGGTATTAGTTGGGGGATGTAGGTTACAGTAACAGTTGGTTTATGTGTGCAGGGTACTAGTTGGGGGGATGTAGGTTACAGTAACAGTTGGTTATGTGTGCAGGGTACTAGTTGGGGGGATGGAGGTTACAGTAACAGTTGGTTTATGTGTGCAGGGTACTAGTTTGGGGGTGTAGGTTACAGTAACAGTTGGTTTATGTGTGCAGAGTACTAGTTGGGGGATGTAGGTTACAGTAACAGTTGGTTTATGTGTGCAGGGTACTAGTTGGGGGATGTAGGTTACAGTAACAGTTGGTTTATGTGTGCAGGGTACTAGTTGGGGGGGTGTAGGTTACAGTAACAGTTGGTTTATGTGTGCAGGGTATTAGTTGGGGGATGTAGGTTACAGTAACAGTTGGTTTATGTGTGCAGGGTACTAGTTGGGGGGATGTAGGTTACAGTAACAGTTGGTTTATGTGTGCAGGGTACTAGTTGGGGGATGTTGGTAACAGTAACAGTTGGAGGTGTGTACAATAGTTACATTAAAGTTGGGGGAAGGGGATGGTGGTGCAGACGTTATAGTATATCTCCAGATATCACACACTTTGTATCCTGCCCTGCATTTTATTTACTATGTATCAGTCCTTACCCTCTCCAGTGTTCCTGTACACAGCCTGGGAAACTCAGGGAGACCTCTCCATCCTTCCTTATAGCACCTTATCTCTGCCAGGGAATGCAATGAATGCAGTTCAATCCAGGGAATGCAATGAATGCAGCTCAATCCAGGGAATGCAATAAATCCAGCTCAGTCCAGGGAATGCAATAAATGCAGCTTAATCCAGGGAATGCAATAAATGCAGCTTAATCCAGGGAATGCAATAAATGCAGCTCAGTCCAGGGAATGCAATAAATGCAGCTCAGTCCAGGGAATGCAATAAATGCAGCTTTAAGTAGAGAGTGCAACACTGTTCACAATTCATTCTATGATTCTATGCCTGTCCCTCCCTGCTCTGGCTGTATCCCCTGCTCTGACTGTCTCCCCTGCTCTTGCTGTCTCCCCCCTGCTCTGACTGTCTCTCCCCCCTGCCTGCTCTGACTGTCTCTCCCCTGTTCCTGTCTCTCCTCCCTCCACACTTCTCTCAGATTAACACTTTACTTTCTGGGTGATTCGTTCTGCTGCATCAAACTGAGCCAAACGTCTCCTCCATTTAAGGGGTTAAACATGTATTCCCAGTCTGTGTCTGTGAGGACCCGCCTTGCCAGCTGCCCCCTCCCTGCCCACAATGGGTGGCAGCTCTGTGCCTGGGGAGGGCAGGGTTAAGTGAAGGTGTGGTGACAGGTGACAGGTGACAGTAAAACAGGTTATGGCGTCTAAACTTGAAAGTTTCACAACTGTCAGATCGTTTTGTTTTGTTTTTCTTTGTGTACTGCAGCCCATGTCTGCTAAGCAGTGAGTGTTGCAGTTTGCATGTCACATTGCAATTAATGTGACACTCACTATTAACATGTGGGGAGCCTGGGGGGGGGGGGAACAGGCTGAGCACCCCAATAATCTTTACACGACCCTTCAGCCAACAATACAGTGCAAGCAGACACACCACACACTAAGACACTCTCACCATAGACACATCACACACACTCACACCACAGGCACTCACACCACAAACACATCACTCACGCTCACACCACAGACACATCACATACACTCACACCACAGACACATCACATACACTCACACCACAGACATATCACATACACTCACACCACAGACACATCACATACACTCACACCACAGGCACTCACACACACTCACACCACACACACCCACACCACAGGAACTCACACCACAGACACTTACACAACACATAACAGACACTCTCACAACACACAACAGACACATACTTGATTACACCACAGGCACTCACACTACAGACACTCACACTTACCACAGACACACTTAATCCACAGACACACAGCAGACAGAATAACACCACAGGCACTCACACCACAGACACATCACATACACTCACACCACAGACATATCACATACACTCACACCACAGACACATCACATACACTCACACCACAGGCACTCACACACACTCACACCACTGGCACTCTCACCACACACACCCACACCACAGGAACTCACACCACAGACACTTACACAACACATAACAGACACTCTCACAACACACAACAGACACATACTTGATTACACCACAGGCACTCACACTACAGACACTCACACTTACCACAGACACACTTAATCCACAGACACACAGCAGACAGAATAACACCACAGGCACTCACACTACAGACACTCACAACACAGACACTAACCAGACAGATCACACCACAAACACGCACACTACAGACATTCACAAGACACTCACATCACTGGCACTTATATTACAGATATCCACATCACAGACACACTACACAAGAGATGCTCATACACATAGCAAGTCAGTTGCACACATAGACGTTTGCACGCACACACAGTGAGACGATTGTGTGCACACAGACATATACAGAAACTCACAAATACACACATTCATTCAGATATCTGTGTGTGTTTAGCGTGTATATATATTTCTCATGGTGAGAAGGAGAGGGGCGCCATGTTACCCAGTAGATCTGTGCACAGCACAGCTTACAGCAACCAGAGATGTAAATATAAAAGCTGCTCTAACATGTCCCTCAGACGCCCATAAGAATGGCCATCAGGCTCCTACCCCACCCACCCTTCACAAATGGCGGCCTCCTCGCAGTATGCTGCAATCATTATTTGTTTAGTTTTACTCCAAACAACCTTTATATTAATTGTTTTTACATATTTATTGAGCAATAGGCGCAGCACACTATAACCATGGCATTTCTTTGACGTCCAAGAGAAACTCCTACAGATAAGATTTTATCAGTTTTATAATAAGAGGAAAGGATCCTTTAAAGGAACACTCTGATTTAAAAATGCTGTTTAGTTTTTAATGGGAGAGTTATTATTTTATGTTTAGACTGCATAAAAATAGTTTCAGCACTGAAAGGGTTAAAATCAATTACACCAATCGATATTCCAGCTCTGGGAGAGTCTCCTCACTGCGGCTTGAGAGGCATTGGGACACAAGACACATGCAATGCAACCATCGCAATCTGTTTCCTCGCTGCAGATTGAGAAGCATTGGGATGCATGCGCTGCAGCCATTGCACTCCGTCTCCTCGCTGCGGCTTGACAAGCATTGGGACACAGGACGCATGCGCTGCAACCATCGTAATCTGTCTCCTCAGTGCAGTTTGAGAAGCATTGGGAAACAGGACGCATGCGCTGCAACCATCGCAATAGTCTCCTCCGTGCACTTTAAGAAGCATTGGGACACAGGACGCATGCGCTGCAACCATCGCAATCCGTCTCCTCAGTGCACTTTAAAACGCTTTCTGACACAGGACGCATGCGCTGCAACCATCGCAATAGTCTCCTCAGTGCACTTTAAGAAGCATTGGGACACAGGACGCATGCGCTGCAACCATCTCAATACGTCTCCTCAGTGCAGTTTGGGAAGCATTGGGACACAGGCCGCATGCGCTGCAACCATCGCAATAGTCTCCTCAGTGCACTTTAAGAAGCATTGGGACACAGGACGCATGCGCTGCAACCATCTCAATACGTCTCCTCAGTGCAGTTTGGGAAGCATTGGGACACAGGCCGCATGCGCTGCAACCATCACAATCATCCAGCGATGCCTCTTTATGAAACATTCACTACTACCTGTCTCATTGATAGGAAGGAGGTGTCACTAACGGAATTTAAACGAGTGCACCTTTATCTTGAAATAATCATTTTTATAAAATAAGCCTTCAGAGACAGATAATTAAGCTGAAGCACTTCAATTTTACATAAAAAAAAAAAAAAACGCAGAATGCAAAAATTTCTAAACAGTAGGAAGCACCACTTGTGGCTGTCTGAGTGACTGATTACCTGAGTGAGTGAGTGAGTGACTGATTGTCTGAGTGACAGCCACTATCAGTGGCCTTAGGGACAAATCTAAAAATAGTATTTACATTTCTCAGACTGTGGAAAAATTTGCACCAAAATCTTTACTAAAACCACTCACTTTTACACTGTGCTGATTCTGATGCTTAAATTGTCCATTTAAAGCGTTCGTTTAAGAAACAGGTCTCATATTTCTAACCCTCAGATTTTCAAATCATTGTCACTGTTTAGTGAATAGGCCCCACATTGCTTTCTCTCTGTGTATGGCTGTTTTGGGTACGCCTTTCCCCTATCTGTGCTGCACACTCTGTACTCTCTCCATCATGGTGTGGTGTCCCCCTCCCTGCTCCTCACCCCGGGGTGTGTTGTAATATCAGCACTGGAGGAATGTTAACCTGCAGGTTCTGCAGCCAGACATCCAACCCGTCTAACCAGCAATTCTCCTGACTAGGAACCTGGGATAATGTCGTCTCAGGTTATAGTGAGGAAACAGGAAGAGGTTTATGGAGATTCATGTCATTCACAGTTAGGACAGTATAACCAGTAAAGAAGGGATGGGGGGACAGTATAACCAGTAAAGAAGGGATGGGGGGACAGTATAACCAGTAAAGAAGGGATGGGGGGACAGTATAACCAGTAAAGAAGGGATGGGGGGACAGAATAACCAGTAAAGAAGGTATGGGGACAGTATAACCAGTAAAGAAGGGATGGGGGGACAGAATAACCAGTAAAGATGGGATGGGGGACAGTCTAAGCAGTAAATAAGGGATGGGGGACAGCATAGCCAGTAAAGAAGGGATGGGGACAGTATAACCAGTAAAGAAGGGATGGGGACAGTATAACCAGTAAAGAAAGGATGGGGGGACAGAATAACCAGTAAAGATAGAATGGGGGACAGTATAACCAGTAAAGAAGGGATGGGAAAAAGTATAACCAGTAAAGAAGGGATGGGGGACAGAATAAAGTAAAGGATGGGGGACAGTATAACCAGTAAAGAAGGGATGGGGACAGTATAACCAGTAAAGATGGGATGGGGGGACAGAATAACCAGTAAAGATGGAATGGGGGACAGTATAACTAGTAAAGAAGGGATGGGGGGGCAGTATAACCAGTAAATAAGGGATGGGGGGACAGGATGACGAGTAAATAAGCTGTTATGATTTTAAATTGATTTCTAATAGCACCCTCACTCTATAGGCAGGATGCAGGACTATTACCTTTATTTAGTATTATTTTTCTCTATGAAAGAATTATCTGAAAAGGCAAACATTTGATGAATTCAGGGCAGATAGTGAGAGCAGTGACAATGACAATCTAGCCAGGCCTGACAGTTTCCAGTCTGGAGACCTTGTCGTGGTTTTTACCAGTTGTGTCCATGTACAGTTTACACAGCAAGATAGGTTTAATGTGCTCTGTACTTGCTGATGTCTCCCGGCACTTGTTCTCCTGGAAACCTCATTAGCACCTTTGTTAGCTCGCAGTGACTTTACATTATCCCCTGGAGTCTCTGGGCATCTCTACTGGAAGTCATGAGCGATGACATCTCCCTTGGGAATATCTCATAGCAACGTCCCAAAACACAGAGCTCCACGACGGAGATAGGGGTTAATCCCACCAGGTACCCGACGGATGGGCTGTGTGTTTGGTCTGTGAATGGCTACAGGACTGATAACATTTCAATGACAATATGCCTGTTGGCACTGACTCAAACTATAACAATATATAAAAGCGTTTTTTCATGGATGTACAAATCACATTATACCATTTATAAAAGTGACAATAATGAATAATCAGTTTGTTTGTAACTTGCAATATTACAATTCCATCTATCTCCCATTCTCTGCTCAATTCTCCACATTCCCCGATTAAATTTTTAAAAAAACAAAAAAAAAACAATACCAACGGAAGTAGCCTTGCAGACAAAGCCATATGCAGAGCCAGTGCAACAAACAGCAATATTAAAGGAACATTTTAGTGTTAGGAATACCAATACCCCCGCACTCCCCCCTCCACCTTTATAGATCACCTGTACCCACCAGTTACGTCTCAGTTACGTCTAGTAAGCTCTGTTTACCTGTTCAATTCTCACCTATTTTTAACCCTTCTCTCTTTTTAATCTAAGCTATTACACTATAATCCAAGCTCTTTATTCTCCTAATTATGTTCTAACTTCTATTTTTCACTGTTACCTTCATTCTCGTATTGCTAAAATCCCTCTATCTTTCTGCTTCCCTGTTTATCCTGACACCGTCTTAATTGGTCTTACAGGCCATCTCCCTGGGTACTGAACAGTAGGTGACTATGCTTCCCCTTTCCTGTTGCCCACTACTTGTCTGCTTCATCCCATCTCACCTGATCAGATCTCTCTCCCGTTTTCTTGTGCCATCGTTAATGCATATCTCCAACTGCTCACTTTATTCTGGTATTGTCCCTGCTCCACTTAGGTATGTTACTGTCCTACCTATCTTAAAAAGCCATCTCTAGGCCCATCTTCCCCATCTAACTATCGTCCCATATCTCTGCTCACTCTCTCCTCAAAGCTTCTGGAATTACTTGTCTTTACCCGCCATGCTTTCTCAATTCTAACTCTCTCCTTCACCCTCTTAATCTGGCTTTTGCCCCCTATAATCTACCGAGATCAGGGCCGGACTAGGAACAAAAAGCAGCCCCGGAATAAAATGTTATACCAGCCCAATAATGCGTTGTGCCAGCATGGTGGTCAGATATAGAGGTGGAAAAGATAAATTAAATTGAAAACTAAAAACTATAACTCAAACGTGAAAGAAAGTACTCATAGGGATTTGAAATAAACAAAAGAGTAAATTTATTTTAACCAGACGTGCATTTCTATATGATCAATGTTTTAGTCCAACTACCTTGGCATATTAAGGAAAGTTTTGTATAGGTACTGAAATGGTGAATGTATGCTGTTGCGTATGCATGGCAAATTGCTGAGCCAATCAGCAATCATTAGAAGAAGAGAATGTGAAGAAAAATGGGGGGAGGTTTAAGGCAGGATTAAGAAGCATCATGGACAGCATCATCACCCCCACCCCACCAACCAAGCAGCTCCCTTTCTCAACGGCCTCTCCCCAGCAGTCTCTCCACCAATCACCTTACTCCTGTATGTCCAGATATCAGAAGAGGACAGAAACTATAGTGTGTATAGTGTGTCAGGAGTTTATATAATAGCTCCTGTGTCTTGGCATCTTTGGAACGTTTAACGGTTTTTGCTATAATTCTATCCCATTCTGCCTCTGTGAATGGCAGTCCCAAGGCCTCCTCCAATTTTGTCAGGGAGTATATACTCTGAATCAATATGCCATAAAGTAGGGACATCATCTTGTCTGGTGGAGATTCTTAGCAACACACCGATTGTCCATGCTCTAGTAATTTCCTGCATGGATTATTGTAACCCTCTCCTAATTTTCTTCCCAATAGCCGTACTGCCCCGCTACAGTCTGTAATGAATGCTGCTGCCAGACTGATTTTCCTCTCTAGTCGGTCCTCTCACACCTCACCCCTCTGTCAGGCCTTACATTGGCTTCCTGTATTCTATAGGAGTCAATTCAAAGCACTAATCCATACCTATAAAGCACTGAACAATTCTAGTCCCTCTTATATCTCTTCACAGATCATAGGTATCCCCCATCTCGGTCTCCCCGCTCTGCGACCTTCTCCTGACCGCTGCTCGCACCCGTACGGCCAACTTTTAACTGCCTTAAAACTTATTTCTTTAGGAAAGCTTATGGCCTCCCAGAATAACCCCTACCTTACACACCTATCTCTTGCTCTCTCCAAAGGGCAGCACTCTACTCTCTCCTCCTGCTCTGCTTCACTCCCACCTTATTTGATTGCTATTTCCTGTCCTAATGTGTTTTATACCCCACCTCCTATAGACTGTAAGCTCGTTTGAGCAGGGTCCTCTATTGTTCCTGTAAGCTTTCTTGTAATTGTCTAATTTATAGTTAAATCCCCCCTCTCATAATATTGTAAAGTGCTACGGAATCTGTTGGCGCTATATAAATGGCAATAATAATAATAATATCCCACTTATTCTAGACTGTAAGCTCTTTCCAGCAGGGTCCTCATCAACCTATTGTTTCTGTAACATTCGAATTGTTAAATTTCCGCCTTTATAATATTATAAAGCTCTGTGGAATATATTGTTGCTATATAAATGATGATGATAATAATAATAGAAGCATGTTGTGTTTATTTGCCATGCAACGGTGAAAGTTCAATGAGTGCTTTATACAAAGATTATATTGCCTCCTAGTGGTAGATAATTAGAAAGCAGAAGATCAGTTTTATGCCAAATTAGCTTGGCATGTCTAAATTGCTATTCCCTTGATAAAGGAACACACCATTGTTTTCAGTTGTTTTGGGTTTGTTTCTTTTGTTTTTAACAATTTAGCAGATATACCTTTAAAAGAAATATACATGTGTTTTTTTCTACTAGTGCTCTTTGGAGGTATATAAAAAAAGAAACCAGTTTGCTGTTTGCAAGCTTCTCCCACTTACCCCAACAAAGACTGTTACGGCCCCCTCAGCATAAAAGGGTTAAACCGCCGTTTAGAAGATCTTCCCCTTTCCAGAGATGCAGGCACAGCTACTGCAGAGCACCAATCCGCCGAACAGGAAGCCATACGAATGCTGTAAACAGCCGAATAGGAAAAACCATACGAATAGGTTTACACTCCCAGCATACAATAAATCCCCCCAAGAACGAGACAAAGCTCTGTGTTGAGGATCAAGCAGTGAACAGACAGAGCTGTGGGTTTATTGTGCTTATGTACACATTCTTACACATTAGTACCACCCACAGGGTTTTGGAACACAACCAATAAACACATACAATACACTCAGACACTCCCACACAAAATCCTCCCCTCTGCAGCGGGCTCCATGGCATAGCTATCTGGGGTATCACTGCTCAAACAGGGCAAGCACCAAATGACCTGGCTTTTTTGTCTTTGCAGGGGAAAATCAAGCCTTTTAACATGGGGCCATAATCCAAAGGCAACAGGCGAGCAACCAGGCTTCTCCAGTCAAAACGTTCTTATTGAGAAATAACCACCGCCCTCCTATACTACTCAATGATTTGTAGTATACTTATTGAGAAACAACCACCGCCCTCCTACACTACTCACTGATCTGTAGTATACTCACTGAGAAACAACCACGACTCTCCTACACTACTCAGTGATCTGTAGTATACTCATTAAGAAACAACAACGGCTCTCCTACACTACTCACTGATCTGTAGTATACTCATTGAGAAGTAACCACGGATTTCCTATACTACTCAGTGATCTGTAGTATACTTATTGAGAAACAACCACCGCCCTCCTACACTACTCAATGATCTGTAGTATACTCTTTGAGAAACAACCACAACTCTCCTACACAACTCAATGATTTGTAGTATACTTATTGAGAAACAACCACCGCCCTCCTACACTACTCAATGATCTGTAGTATACTCATTGAGAAACAACAACGGCTCTCCTATACTACTCAGTGATCTGTAGTATACTCATTGAGAAACAACCACGGCTCTCCTACACTACTCACTGATCTGTAGTATACTCATTGACAAGTAACCACGGCTTTCCTATACTACTCAATGATCTGTAGTATACTCATTGAGAAGTAACCACGACTCTCCTATACTACTCAATGATCTGTAGTATACTCATTGAGAAGTAACCACGGCTCCCCTGATCTGTAGTATACTCATTGAGAAACAACCACAACTCTCCTACACTACTCAATGATTTGTAGTATACTTATTGAGAAACAACCACCGCCCTTCTACACTACTCAAGTGATCTGTGGTATACTCATTGAGAAACAAAAACGGCTCTTCTACACTACTCAATGATCTGTAGTATACTCATTGAGAAACAACAATGGCTCTCCTATACTACTCAATGATTTGTAGTATACTTATTGAGAAACAACCACCGCCCTTCTACACTACTCAAGTGATCTGTGGTATACTCATTGAGAAACAAAAACGGCTCTTCTACACTACTCAATGATCTGTAGTATACTCATTGAGAAACAACAATGGCTCTCCTATACTACTCAATGATTTGTAGTATACTTATTGAGAAACAACCACCGCCCTTCTACACTACTCAAGTGATCTGTGGTATACTCATTGAGAAACAAAAACGGCTCTCCTACACTACTCAATGATCTGTAGTATACTCATTGAGAAACAACAATGGCTCTCCTATACTACTCAATGATCTGTAGTATACTCATTGAGAAACAACAACGGCTCTCCTATTCTACTCAATGATCTGTAGTACACTCATTTAGAAACAACCACGGCTCTCCTACACTACTCACTGATCTGTAGTATACTCATTGAGAAGTAACCATGGCTCTCCTACACTACTCACTGATCTGTAGTATATTCATTGAGAAGTAACCACGACTTTCCCACACTACTCGGTGATCTGTAGTATACTCATTGAGAAACAACCACGGCTCTACTACACTACTCAATGATCTGTAGTATACTCATTGAGAAACAACAACGGCTCTCCTATACTACTCAATGATCTGTGGTATACTCATTGAGAAACAACCACCGCCCTCCTACACTACTCAGTGATCTGTAGTATACTCATTGAGAAACAACCACCGCCCTCCTACACTACTCAGTGATCTGTAGAATACTCATTGAGAAACAACAACGGCTCTCCTACACTACTCAGTGATCTGTAGTATACTCATTGAGAAGCAACAACGGCTCTCCTACACTACTCAATGATCTGTAGTATACTCATCAAGAAACAACAGCGGCTCTCCTATTCTACTCAATGATCTGTAGTATACTCATTGAGAAACAACCACAGCTCTCCTACACTACTCAGTGATCTGTATTATACTCATTGAGAAACAACC
Source organism: Pelobates cultripes (assembly GCA_933207985.1). Lineage (NCBI taxonomy): Eukaryota > Metazoa > Chordata > Amphibia > Anura > Pelobatidae > Pelobates > Pelobates cultripes. The sequence continues at coordinate 9,676,460 of OW240919.1, forward strand.
ATGGCTCACCTACACTACTCAATGATCTGAAGTATACTCATTGAGAAACAACAACGGCTCTCCTATTCTACTCAATGATCTGTAGTATACTCATTGAGAAACAACAACGGCTCTCCTATTCTACTCAGTGATCTGTAGTATACTCTTTGAGAAACAACAACGGCTCTCCTATACTACTCAATGATCTGTAGTATACTCATTGAGAAACAACAACGGCTCTCCTATACTACTCAATGATCTGTAGTATACTCATTGAGAAACAAGAACGGCTCTACTACACTACTCAATGATCTGTAGTATACTCATTGAGAAACAACAACGGCTCTCCTATACTACTCAATGATCTGTAGTATACTCATTGAGAAACAACCACCGCCCTCCTACACTACTCGGTGATCTGTAGCATACTCATTGAGAAACAACCACCGCCCTCCTACACTACTCATTGATCTGTAGTATACTCATTGAGAAACAACAACGGCTCTCCTATACTACTCAATGATCTGTAGTATACTCATTGAGAAACAACCACAGCTCTCCTGCACTACTCAATGATCTGTAGTATACTCATCAAGAAACAACAGCGGCTCTCCTATTCTACTCAATGATCTGTAGTATACTCATTGAGAAACAACCATATCTCTCCTACACTACTCAGTGATCTGTAGTATACTCATTGAGAAACAACCATGGCTCACCTACACTACTCAATGATCTGAAGTATACTCATTGAGAAACAACAACGGCTCTCCTATTCTACTCAATGATCTGTAGTATACTCATTGAGAAACAACAACGGCTCTCCTATACTACTCAATGATCTGTAGTATACTCATTGAGAAACAACAACGGCTCTCCTATACTACTCAATGATCTGTAGTATACTCATTGAGAAACAACAATGGCTCTACTACACTACTCAATGATCTGTAGTATACTCATTGAGAAACAACAACGGCTCTCCTATACTACTCAATGATCTGTAGTATACTCATTGAGAAACAACCACCGCCCTCCTACACTACTCGGTGATCTGTAGCATACTCATTGAGAAACAACCACCGCCCTCCTATACTACTCAATGATCTGTAGTATACTCATTGAGAAACAACCACAGCTCTCCTGCACTACTCAATGATCTGTAGTATACTCATTGAGAAACAACCACCGCCCTCCTACACTACTCAATGATCTGTAGTATACTCATTGAGAAACAACAACGGCTCTCCTACACTACTCAATGATCTGTAGTATGCTCATTGGGAAACAACCACGGCTCTCCTACACTACTCAATGACCTGTAGTATACTCATTGAGAAACAACAATGGCACTCCTATACTACTCAATGATCTGTACTATACTCATTGAGAAACAACAACGGCTCTCCTACACTACTCAATGATCTGTAGTATACTCATTGAGAAACAACCACAGCCCTCCTACACTACTCAATGATCTGTAGTATACTCATTGAGAAACAACCACAGCCCTCCTACACTACTCAGTGATCTGTAGTATACTCATTGAGAAACAACAACGGCTCTCCTACGCTACTCAATGACCTGTAATATAGTTACATAGTTACATAGCTGAAAAGAGACTTGCGTCCATCAATTTCAGCCTTCCTCACATTTGTTTTTTGCTGTTGATCCAAAAGAAGGCCAAAAAACCCAGTTTGAAGCACTTCCAATTTTGCAACAAACTAGGGAAAAAATTCCTTCTTGACCCCAAAATAGCAGTCAGATTAATCCTTGGATCAAGCAGCTATTACCCTACATTGAAAAATTATATCCTTGATTGAAAATTCTGTTGTTGCAAGTATGCATCTAGTTGCTGTTTAAACATCTGTACGGACTCTGATAAAACCACTACTTTAGGCAGAGGATTCCATATCCTTGTTCTTACGGTAAAAAAACCCTTTCCTTTGCATAAGACTAAATCTTCTTTCTTCCAGTCTAAACACGTGACCTCGTGCCCTATGTAAAGTCCGGTTTGTAAATAGATTTCCACACAATGGTTTGTATTGGCCCCGATTGTATTTGTATAATGTTATCATATCCCCTCTGAGGTGATGTTTTTCTAAACTAAATAGGTTTAAATTTGTTAACCTTTCTTCATAGCTGATATGTTCCATTCCTTTTATTAATTTTGTAGCCCGCCTCTGCACTTTTTCTAGTGCCATAATATCCTTCTTTAGAACAGGTGCCCAAAATTGCACAGCATATTCAATATGTGGTCTTACGAGCGATTTATAAAGAGGCAAAATTATATTCTCATCCCGAGAATGAATGCCCCTTTTCATGCATGACAATACCTTACTGGCCTTAGGCACTGCTAATTGACATTGCACTTTCTTGCATAGTTTGTTGTCTATAACAATTCCGAAGTCCTTCTCGTGTGTTGTTATCCCTAATTCACTTCCATTAAAGGTATAAGTTGCTTGTGTATTCTTTACGCCGAAGTGCATAACTTTGCATTTTTTTACATAAAATTTAATCTGCCATTTGAGTGCCCAGTCCCCCAGTCTATCTAAATCCTTCTGCAGCGAAGTAATATCTTGCTCACATTGTATTACTTTACAGAGCTTTGTGTCATTTGCAAACACTTTCAATGCTTTTTTTCAAGATCATTTATAAAGATGTTAAATAGAAGGGGTCCCAGAACAGAACCCTGAGGGACACAACTTGCCACCTCTGCCCAGCTTGACAATTTACCATTAATGACAACACTTTGTACTCTATTTTTAAGCCAATGTTCTACCCAAGAACAAGCATTTTCATCTAAACCGATTTCTTTGAATTTGAACACTAATCTATTGTGTGGAACTGTATCAAACGCCTTGGCAAAATCCAAATAGATCACATCCATGGCAACACCCTGATCTATACTTCTACTTACTTCTTCGTAGAATGCAATCAAGTTCGTTTGACATGACCTGTGCTTCATAAAACCATGAAAATATTTGCTGATAACCATGTTCTTCTCAAGGAATTCTTAAATATTATCCCTTAATAACCATTCAAATACTTTTCCAGCCACAGAAGTTAAGCTCACATGTCTATAATTTCCAGGCAAGGATTTTGAACCCTTTTTGAATATAGGAACCACATTCCTCCAATCCTCTGGAACACTTCCTGAAAGAAAAGAATCTTGAAAGATTAAAAACAGAGGTTCACTTATTTCTACAGTTCCTTAAGTACTCGTGGATGAATACCGTCAGGCCCTGGAGCTTTGTTTATATTAACTTTCTTTAGTTGCTGCAGCAGCTTGTCTTGAGTTAACCGATTATAATTTTGCTGCATGGTTTTTGCAGCAATCATTTGCACATCTATTGCCATGGGTTCTGGAACATTCCGGTTTATTCACTAAAGTCCAAATTCAAAGTGAACTTCAAACTTAAAACCAAAGTAGGCAAAGTGAAAGTTTAACTGCCATTTATGAGTTAAATAACTGTGTTCATGCACCCTAGTCACACCTCCCAGCATGTAGTGTTCACAGCCTTCCTAAACACTTCTTGTAAAGAGTCATCTGTTTATCCTTTCTTTATTGCAAATGCTGTTTAATATAGAATTTCCTATCTCCTGCTCTGTTAATAGCTTGATAGACAATGCAGCTACCTCCTGTATGTAATTAAAGTTCAATTTACTGAGCAGGAGATAGAAACATTTAAAGTAAGTAAGATCTGATTGAAAATGAAACCATTTTGTTTTCATGCAGGCTGTGTCAGTCACAGCCAGGGGAGGCGTGGCTAGGGTTAAATAAACAGAAATAAAAGTGATTTAACTCCAAAATGAAAGCGAATTGAGCAGTGAGACTGTAGGGACATGATCTATACACCGCCACTGCTTCATTAAGCTTGTGTTGGTGACTATAGTGTCACTTTACATTTGAAATTCACTTAAAATGATCACTTTTATAAAAAAAAAATATATATAAATATATATATATATATATATATATATATATATATACATACATATAGGAATTTATAAATATTTTTGATAAAATAAATGTTAATTTGGTTTGGGATAAATGCATGTAATTTCAGAGATGGATGTAAATATAATAAATTTCAACTAAATGAAGTCTTAAGAGAATTATCTGAAAATTTACTGAAAAGTGTTTGCTGCTGAGAATCAAACTTTTTAAAATTCGAGATGTAAGACCAAAATAGCTAAATGAGAACATTTCTTAGAGTCGGCAGTGCGTCCGGTTTGACTACTTTGGTCTTTTAAATTGAATTGCCAAAAATTCTCACTTTAGCGAGAATGCAAGGACCTCACAATCACATGGCCGGGTTAGCTGGCTGCTGCATTGCCAGTAGGGGGACTGACTGTAATGACAGTCCCCCTGCTGGCTGAATTCAAATAAACAACAGTTAAAATCAGTGTAAATTTTTTTTATATACTTAGATCATATATATATATATATATATATATATACACATTATATATATGATCTAAGTATATATATATACACATATACATACACACACATACACTGTCTAGGTGTATTTTACTATTAATATATATTTATAATTATTAATATCAAATTACACGTGGACTGATACTGATTAAATATATATAATTATTGTTATATATATATATATTTATATATAATATTAAAAAAATGTAAATACGTTAAAAATTAAAATTAAAAAAATAATTAAAAATAAATAATTACAAATATATAGATGTGTGTTATTTAGTTCTAACTGTATTGTGATATTAATATATATATATATATTTATATCAAAATACACATAGAACGAAATAATATATATATATCTATATACATAAATATATACGTATATATATATATATATATATATACCTATATATAAATATTTTTTAAAAATTATATATATATATACACACATACATATACATATATATATATATATATACATATATATATATATACACATATATTAATTCTACATATATATTTATGTAATATTTTTACATAACTAGGTATCTTAATTAATTACAATTAGCGGGACCTTCCTGACAACCCAGGCCTAAAGTAAAGGGAATTTAATTTGCTAGCACTATATTTAACCCTATAACTTTCCAAGACACCATAAAACCTGTACATGGGGGGTACTGTTTTACTCGGGAGACTTCGCTGAACACAAATATTAGTGTTTCAAAACAGTAAAATGTATTACAACGATGATATCACCAGTAAAAGTGACTTTTTTTGCATTTTCACACACAAACAGCACTTACACAGACGATATTATTGCTGTAAACTTTTTACTGTTTTGAAACACAAATATTTGTGTTCAGAAAAGTCTCCCAACTACAACAGTACCCCTCATGTACAGGTTTTATGGTGTTTTCAAAAGTTACAGCGTCAAATATAAGGCTTGTGTTTCATTTTTTTCACATTAAAATTTGCCAGATTGGTTACGTTGCCTTTGAAACCCTATAGTAGCCCAAGAATGAAAATTACCCCTATGATGGCATACCATTTGCAATAGTAGACAACCCAAGGTATTACAAATGGGGTATGTCCAGTCTTTTGTAGAAGCCACTAAGTCACAAACACTGGCCAAAATTGGCATTTTTTGCATTTTTCACACACAAACAAATATTAACGCTAACTTTGGCCAGTGTTTGTGACCAAGTGGCTACTAAAATAGACTTGACGTACCCCATTTGCAATACCTTTGGTTGTCTACTATTGCAAATGGTATGCCATTATGGGTGTAAATTTCATTCCTGGGCTACTATATAGTCTCAAAGGCAACATAATTAATCTGGCAAATTTCAATTTCATATGTAACGTGCTATATTTGACCCTGTAACTTCCCAAAACGCCATAAAACCTGTACATAGGGGGTACTGTCTTACACGTGAGACTTTGCTGAATACAAATATGTGTATTTTATTGCAGTAAAAGCAAACAGTATTATGACATTCACAGTTAAAATGTCATGTAGAACTAAAAAAATAAAAACAATTCTTATTTTCTCCCATTTTTTTCATATTAAATTATGTTTAATAGCTAAATATTTGATATTAAATGGAAGCCCTGTTTCCCCTGAATAAAATGATATATAATAAGGGGGGTGCATTTACTATGAAAGAGGTGAATTATGGTTGGACAGACATGTAGCACAAATGCCAGGTTTTGTTTACATTTTGTTTTGTTCACAATGTGTACATTTGGCTCCGTCCTTAAGGGGTTAATAAATGTTTTATTTAGTCACAATCAGATATGAGATAAACACGGTATTCAACAAAGAGATCGAGACATGGTAGTATGGTCAGAAGCCTATAAGCAATATAAAGGGTAACAGTACTGACTGTTACGTTTTTTGAATAGGTTATCCAAAAATATTAAACTGAGAGTGGTGCAGTCATTCAAAGTTGTTATGGTGCTTTAAATGTCCCTTTAAAATATTGCATTGGGCATTTTCATATATTTACTCCTGTGTTTGCAGAAATTCTTAATCCAACAACAATAGGTAAAAGGACAATGCTGACGATTTTTAACAATCTTACTGAAGTTGTTCTAGTGTCTTCAGTGCTGGCCACCTTGTCCTTACCCCCAAAACCCCATATTAAACTAAACAGAATGCTTGGAAGCATGGTTTCAAGCCCTCTGGGTATGAGAGCCAGGAATCTTTCTTCCCGTCTCTCATACCATGATGCCATACTCGCATGCGCAGTGCAGTCACAGTATGCGCATTGTGACGAGTTCCGCGCATGCGCCTACATTCCCCACTGCTCCTCTATGAAGAGCATTGGATTGGCCCACCATCCAGGAGATCACATTACCCGAGTTAGAGGTCATGGCAGAGCAGAGAGAGACTCTGTGCTGGAGAAAATGTGCATGGTTCATTTTTATTTTTTATTTTTATACAGTTGGTGGGTGGGCGCTGACAAGGGACATCAGGGCTGTATTGTTAATACAGACATGTATTCCTAAAGCTACAGTGTTCCTTTAAATGGGAAAATATCAAAATAGAGGATGCGTTGCTGTTACATATTCTAGTAACGTAGATATCATCTGTTTCCCAATTTGGAAAAATTGTTGGGGTTTTTTATGCTAAAACTTATCTACATGCCGTTACCAAGTCCAAGTATTCCACTCAAGGAGCATTAGAGACATCAGAGAGGTCCAACTCAGGGCAGGCCGAGTGGTGGCATGGGATTAGATGTCAGTTTTGTACAGAATTGATAATAGTTAATAATGCTGATGGGATGGAGTTACAATATCTGGAGAGATCAATATCTGTATGTTCAGCAGCTCAAAGAGAAACGCTCCCTATCCAGTCTGCAGACACCATGACCACTTCAAAACACTTCAAACAGAACATACAGGGTTATCCACTGTGCATTGCGCAGAGCTGACAGGAGCACATTCTACACTAAAAATGTCCAACTATAACAATTCCTGGGATGGGCAATCTCTCTAATTGATCTATCTTGGTCAGATACCGTTTAGTGAATACAATATAAATGTTTTCCGTATTCCCAGTAGGATGTTATCTGATGAGTAATACAGACTTATCGGTTTTTCATCCTGAGTTTACCTTACAGTACAGTAGGCGAGTCATTTACTCACGCTCAGGAATGTGATTGCACGAATTATCAATGGTTATCTTGACAAAAGAACAAACGCTCGGCTGGAGATGGGAAATGCTTCGCAGGTCTGTGCACGCCAGCATTTTATCACTAAACTCTCAAGTAATTAGTAAATTGGAATCCGGAGAGGAAAGTTAAGACAAACGCCTGTTATTTGTTATAATTCTCCAGATCTGCTCTACTCACTGTTTGAAATGGTGACGTTTTAATTTCAGTTACTACATTTTGGAGTTTTGTCCTTGGTGGAATAAAAGACTTGTTACTGCCAGCAACCGAAATAGTGGTTTAATCAGATATTAGAGATCTTGCATTGCAACATCAACAACTGAGGATTCTAAACTAAAGTTGAATATAGCAGCCCTCAAACAACCATTCCAGCTTTGGCCACCAGGGGGCTCAAGAATTAGAATAAAATAGCAGTGTTTCTATATTTTGGTCGGGTTCCATATCACTCGTCTGTAACAATGCTTCCTATGTCCCATATCCACTGTCATTCCGAGCCATTGGGCTTTAGCAATATATTTAATTTAATTTTAATTTCATATCCCATTCCTTATCTATCTTCACCTGTATTTCATACCGTCACTCAATCCCCAATTTAAACCTGCAGGATATCACCCTGTCTGTCTTCAGAGGGACAACATACCTTCCAAGTGTCCCTATTTAGGGTCCAAATTCCTCGGTCTCTTTTCTATCCTAATATCCCTCTTTTTTCGGAGCTCCATATTGTTGTTGTGTTTAAGTTTATAACAGAGCTCCACAGCAATAAAACTCACATTAATTTGTCTTAAAAGAACACTACAGTGATATTGCAAATGTATATTCCTGACACTGTAGGTTTAAAACAGCAATTAAGATCCCTAGCTTTCCTTACCTCCACACTCCCCTGTTAAAAAAGTGATGTACTCACCTTTTTTACAGCACTGCGTGGGTCTCACACTGGGCAACACTGACCCAGGAAGCACCTCTAGTGGCCGTCTGCGTGACTACCACTAGAGGTGTTAACAGGCAGAAATTTAAACACTGCCATTTCCGTGAAAAGGGAGTGTTTACATTAAAATGCTTGCAGAGAAAGTCTATAGACTCCAGGACCACTACATTAAGCTATAGTTGTTCTGGTGACTATAGTGTCCCTTTAAACTACAATAAATGTGTTTAGAAATCAGTCTGTGCAACTAAGATATGTTCTAAATTACATTTTAGTTGCATAAATTGTTATTAGTGAATCACATAAAATTTCTCAGAACGGTCCCGCACCCTGGATACATCCCCCACTCATAACAGCCCCTGGCCACTGCCCCCTAACTCCCCCATTTGGGAGGTATGGAATGATGACTTTCCTGTCACTAACGTTATAATCCATGGCACCGTTATTCTGCAGATTAGAAGTAGCAAGAGTTGCGCTGACATTTCATTTGGCAGAGTAGCGCGAGTGTGATGCAGTCGACTAGACCAGCACTGTGTGAATTTGTGCCTGGGTTGGTGGCTCTCAATCTCCAATCTCTCCAAGGCTGGACTAGTCTTTCTGGTTAGATTAGACAGCAGTCAAATTACTCAGCACATTCCAGGTGTCCCAGGAGTAATGAGAAACAGAGTCTGTGTCTCTTTAACACACCATCTCGCCAAATGCTCCACCTCATTGCGCAGGTCATGCTGATGGGAGTTGCTGGGATTCATGATGTCACACATCGCAATACCATTAGCCTCCATCTGCCAAACCCATCAATCGCATACTGCATGATCTGTAAGATGTGTGCACCAAAAAGGACATTTATTTGTACTTACTACTTGACCAAAAATTGCCAGCCCTCCCTCCCTTTCCAACTTCAATTTAGCAAAACATAAATGTTGGCGCTTAGCGGGCTGTCACAACACACCATTCAGTAAACAAGCTCTAAGCGAGCAGCTAGGAGAACGTGCTTGTCACTAAACGAAGGGGGAGGGAAAGAGAAAACTCATTTTTCAAGCTCTTTAAAAGTGCGAGACAATAAATATTGGATAGAATTACAGATTCACAACAGGATATTGTTTAGCAGCTCCTTGAACGCGTGGGGCTGTGTGCATCTGCAGACAGAATTGGCCATGCCTCTCACTGGGCAATTTCTAACGATAAATAATCCTCAGAGAATGGTCCTCAGGCTGTGGCTAAGACAGTTTTAGCTCCGTCTCTTGCGGCCGACTGAGCGCCTGCTGTGAGTGTCTCAGCCGCTGTCCGTCATACTGAACAAGGAGCAGGATTTGGATGATACCATCACCGTGAAATTATTCCAGCAATTCATAATGGGCAAATCTATCTCAGCAGATTGCCGGCGATCTACACACAACATCCACTATAATCCCCGATTTCTAACATTTTAATTCTCTTCAAGTCCGTCTTAGAACTTGGGTGGCGGAGAATATTATATTGAAAGTGATGTGAAATTATTGTAACATGCATAAAATGATCACAAAAGCAAATCAGAGTCAAACAATGCAGATTCACAACATGGATTGAGCACTGGAGATGTGAAAAATAAAAGATGAGCAACTAAGGCTGTAATCTCCGGGTGGAGATAAGTCATGAAAAATAAAGGATAAAAAAGGGCTATTGAACTGCCACATTGTCATAGCCTGCATCATCAGAACCAATCAACAATGAATGAGGGACCTAACTAAGCGTTTCCATAATCATTGAGGCTTTCATCGAGCACAAAGAGAGACTCTGAAAACAAGCCCAGCTTTCATGTTTGCTTTTATGCAATTATCCACCCAGAGGGAAGCTTTGTCAAACTCTCTGTTTATATTTTTCTTTATAAACTTACATTGTGTAGACAGAGGGAAAGAAGGATTTTTCAGACATAGATGAGTTCTCCAACAAGAGATAGAGTTGACAAACGAGAATTTTAAAGCCGGAGTGAGCTGGAAAAAAACACAGGCTGTTAGACGTTTTAGTTTTATGAGATGGAGCGACTTTTATTAAATGCATGAGTCGGCTTTCGGCCAGAATTGGGAGCAAAGAACTTTATGGCTCCACGTGGCTTTGGATCCCAGCAAGATCAACGCAAATTGCAGATCAGATCTGGTCATTCATAGGGATCCAGTCCAATATATTCCAATAGTTTTCACATTGATTTCACATCAATTTTTAGAAGAAAAAAAAACTTGAGATCCACATTGTTTTAAAGCTACATTTTATAAAAAAATCCCAACCCATTAAATTTATGTTTAGATAGTTGTATTTTCTGCCATGTTTTACAAGAGGATCCCAAATCCACCAAGCTGGCATGTCCTCTTGCATGACGGTGCCAACAGGTAGAGGGGTGGTGATATACTTATCTAAAACCCTCGCTCCTCATGCTGCCATCTTGTAGATTGACTCAGCCTCCAGCTCGTGGCCGATAAATCTGTCCCACATCATATTTCACATAAAAGAGTACAAAACCCATGGAATACTCAATAGATCTTGTGCATGTGCCATACATGTCTCTCAAGAATATGCCTTTCCCTGTAGATAGAATTGTAGAAGTTAACATTTTAAGGACTATCAGATCAACCAATCTTACTCTAAAAAAGTGGGACAATCTAATGTTGAGTTGGTTAGGTAGAATTAATGTTCTTCTATATGGACTTAGGTTAACTTTAAGAATACCAGAAAGCTGGTTAGAACTTATTCAAAGAAGCTTTAGAAATTTTGTTTGGAGAGGAAAGAAACCACTGGATCGGATTGAACTATTTGGGCAATAGCCTAAGTCAAAGTGGCATAAGCCTTCTAGCAGAATTTATCACGTACATCTTCTGACCAAATAAGAAACAATGATAACAGGCTAGTTTAGATTGGAAACAAATTTACTGAATAAGAAAAATCTGATTAAACTCGTTTGGCAGGAAAATGGATACCTGATACTGAAAGAGATCAAAATTAAGATCTTATTAACACATATTTTCCCCATGTGGTTCAGATCAAAAGAATACAATGCAGTTTATAGGCAATATATTTGGTTTTATGGAATTAGAGATATTGGAATCGCGACTCTCATAGATAACATAACATTGAACAAATAGAAGGATAGAAATATAATGATTGTGGATAATATTATCAAAGACGAAATCTTTCGCACCTCCCAAACCTCCCAAATTCTGAAATATTCAATTATTTAAGGATTAAATCGTATATATCAAAACCCATATATGAAGGACCAAAAAAAATAATACTCTTATGAAACAGGTTTTTGATTCAATGGCAACATCTAAACTTTTATCTATGTGTTATGCCTTAATAATGTCAACAATACAAATGAAACAAACGAAAATGTTTATAAAATGGGAAACAGACCTTAATATTAAAATCAAGCTCACTGTTTGGGGAGGGGTATTTGTTAAATTAAACAAAAACATTCATAATCTATCTTTAAGAGAAATTTTTATTAAATTTGTAAGTGGTATCTTGTACCAACGAGACTTAACAGAATAGATCCTATTGCTTCGAGTATCTGTTGGAGATGTATGGAAGCAGTTGGTAGCTATATACACATATGGTGGGGCTGCCCGAAAATTAAAAAAAAACTGTGGGATTGGGTTTGTAATTCTCTATTTAGAATTGATCAAATTAAAATTGATTAAAAAACATCACTGGGCAGCTTTATTACACTTGTTTTGGCCGACTTTAAGCTCATCACAATATTGTTTGGCTGTACATGGCTTTATGGCTACGAAGATATTAAAGGACCACTATAGTGCCAGGAAAACATACTTGTTTTCCTGGCACTATAGTGCCCTCAGGGTGCCCCCACCCTCAGGGTCCCCCTCCAGCCCGGCTCTGGAAAGGGGAAAGGGGTTAAAACTTACCTTTTTCCAGCGCTGGGCGGGGTGCTCTCCTCCTCCGATCCTCCTCTTCTCCTCTCCGTCGGCTGAATGCACACGCGCGGCAAGAGCTGTGCACGCATTCAGCCAGTCACATAGGAAAGCATTCATAATGCTTTCCTATGGACGCTGGCGTGCTCTCACTGTGAAAATCACGGTGAGAAGCACGCAAGCGCCTCTAGTGGCTGTCAATGAGACAGCCACTAGAGGAAATAGGGGAAGGCTTAACCCATTCATAAACATAGCAGTTTCTCTGAAACTGCTATGTTTATGAAAAAATGGGTTAACCCTAGCTGGACCTGGCACCCAGACCACTTCATTAAGCTGAAGTGGTCTGGGTGCCTAGAGTGGTCCTTTAAGCGAGAGGTTGGAAACAACCTTATGAAATTACATCCACACAACGAAAGGAACAATTCATATTCCAATTAAAGATGGCAAATGGCATAATAATGTGTAATAACTCTTCGGTTAAGAATAAAAAAAGTAAGAGAAAGTTGTCTTCAGAAAGCATTTAGGTAGCTGTGACAATGCTGCAAAACAGCTTCCAGGCAAGCACTTCTGGTACCACTGCACCTCATAATAGGAGAATGTATCTTTTCAGCTGAAGGTGGAGCATTACAATGTAGGATTTACTTTTATATTTATTTATTTCTTGGTTGTTAGAACTGGATGACATCCCAGCATGCATTTTCAGAAAGGTATGGTCTATGACTTTACACCAGCAATGGCAAACCGATGGCATGCAGAGGCATCTCACATTGCTGGGTACCACTGGGCACCTTCTTGCGGGCCATGAGCCACAGCATACGTCACGGGTGATGGGATTGTAGGTCAGTCTACCTCTCTCTGTTCATGTTCACTGTGTCGGCTGCCAAGATATGACATCCCGAGGCATCAGCGAGGATAACCCTGTGCATGAAGAGAGAGGAGGGGACCGCCTGTAGACCAAGGCTGGTCCCGAAAACCTCTTGGCAACTGCGCAGCGTGTGCCAGAGAATGTGCACTGTGTCTGCATGGATCAGTGAGTCAGTGTGTCACTGAGTGTGAGTGGTTGTGTGAATGGATTACTGAGTATGTGTGTGTCTATGTGTGCATGGATCTCCAGAAAGGATAAAGAAACATTTCTAAATATCAATACTATTCAGTGAGGATTATTCTAGCCTTGGTGAAGAAATAATCTACATTTATTTTTTTATTCTTTCTTTTTTGTAGTGCTTGTAGTATACAATAAATGTAGTGAGTCAGATAAGGCAGTAAAAGTAGTAATAACCATAACATCATTATAAGACCGATTTATGGCACTCTTTACTTATAGACAGGAGGGAGCTGTCCTAGGCGACATTGGTGGGGGCGATACAGTGTATGGTCAGGTTGGTGATTCATGTTCCATAGGGTGTCTAAGCTGTTATGCGTCGGTGGGTATTAGTAGGGGAAAGTTGTTATGTCTCGCATTGTGCTGTATAAATATGACATGGTGGTTCGTGATTCTCGTGAGCCTCTATCTAGCCTACTTTTACTGAGGTCGTGGTTCCTGCATATGTGCAAGTGGGATGCTGTCAGCAGGGCATGTATAATGGCCTTTAGGTAGTTTGTCAAATAGCCAAAAAGAGGGCTGATGTGAGCGGTTACCCCAGAGTCTGGGGCTCGTGGGGGGGGGGGGTTCAAAAGATACTTCTGTTATTTTTGGTGAATATAACACCTGAGTGAATATGTGCTCAGCCATAACTAATCTGAGTAGGGTGTATTATGGCTCATCTGCAACTCTTTGGAGCCTGCAAGCTTTTATAGCGTTGGGTGTTGAGGCCTGGGAAACATGTGGTGTCTGACTGAGTACAGTATAAAATGAAAAACAATCATTTTTAAACGTAATGCAAACAATAAAATAATATAACTGGTTTAGTGTGACCCATTTCCTTTGTGGTTTTATTTCTTGCCACCCGGATTCTAGGGCTCTTAGCAAATCGATACCGAGTGTTCAGGTCCCTGAGGCAGTGAGGGTTGCAGCCCTCGGTACAAATGGGGTGGCATTAGCAGGGTTTAAAGTCTCTGATGGAGCTCTTGCAGATGGATCGGTATCGGGTGCTGCAAAGAATGCTGGTGTTTCAGAGGGGGACTGGAGTATGTATGTAGCTCCGTTGCGGTTCGCCAGTAGGGTGCCCTGGTTCCCCCAATGATAAATCACACCTGATGATTGCAGGTGAGTAGTTACAGGGTCCAAGGTTTTGCACCATTGTAATGTTGCCCTGGATAGGTCCTGGAAGAAGTTAAGTGAGGAGTCCTCGAAAGTGAATGGAGTTTTACCCGTTAATGCTGCCATGATGTGGGCCTTATCCGTCGCTAAGGTGCATTTGATTATAACTTCTCTCGGCTCTGTGGGAGAAGGTTTGACAGTGTTAGCGATCTGGAATATGCCATTCAGGGTGATTTTCTTGGCCACTGGGGGCGAGAGAACGGAGGTGAGCAGCCTCCTGATGTAGTGTGGCAGCTCTTCGGCCACCACTGCGGTGGGTATGCCGCGGATCTTTATATTATTGCGGCGTTGTTGGTCTTTGAGGGCTGTCAGGCATTGAGACATGTTATAATGGTAAGTATGGAGTTGCGGGATCACACTATTCAGGTGAGTCACTGTGGTTCAGACATCCGTGATTTCATTTTCTACCACCTTAATACATACAGTATTGGCCTGTATCTCCGTGCGTAGGGGCACTAGGTCGGCTGCCATCATTTTGCGGAGATATGAGAGGAGAGTTTTGAGATCCTCTTTGGTGGTCGGGGGACGAGCTGTCTGTATGTTGCAGGCTTAAGGAAGGTTCAGTGTCCAGCGTGTTCAAATCACGATTCAAAATGGCCACGGCAGCAAAAATGCAGCGGCCTAACACGTAGCATGCTTCCCAGGAAAGTGTTGGGAATAAACGGGGGCCGGCAGAGCCGCGACCCAAAGACCCAAGACCCAAAGAGAAAACCCAGGCAAAAACAAGGAGTCACACAAACATTATCCCCAGCACGGTAATAAGAATATAATAATATATATAACAATAAGCACACAAACAACAACTCAACAATAGGAAGCAAGAGCTTTAATATGGAGCTTGTTCACCTGGAGACAGTAGCAAACAAAGAGGAAGTGGGCGGGTCATGTTGAGGGTTATGTCTGCCTCACCTCATTCTGATTGGTTGTTTTTACGGACTGTGTTAACTGTTTCTTTGCTGTTGGAGATGTCAGCATAAAACGTATAAGCAAATATGAAGCCTCCTGTCTTGTTTTATGTATGTGTGTATTATTTTTAGTATAAATTTATATGTACCGTACCTACTTTTTATATTATATATATATATACAAAAATGAAACTTGAACATACATTTTCTCTAACAGGAAGGCCAGTGATGGGCTGAGACTGTCAACATCCTCTCCGAAGCCTATCTACTGGCTAAACCATACCGATACATTGATACAGTGCGAATATTTACTCCTTATAATTGATTACAGCAGTTAATTAGTTCAGACAGTTGTGTGAAGTATTGTTGTTAATTTTTTTAATCCTCAATTTTCATGTTAAAATGCAGTGTTGCTCCTAAGAGTATGTTTTGTGTTGCATTTTGGGCACTCTGGCTCACAAACAATGCTTTAAACATTAAAATGTATGCAAATTGTCCATAATTTGAGGGTGTGCGTTTAATTTAAAGCAGGGTTTCTGGGAAATGACCAATCTGGGAGAAAGAGTAAAGGATCCCAAACTGTGGAATTTAACACGTCGGTGATAAATAATTCATTTTGGCACCTGTGTCCCATCTCTGATGAAAGGGGGCATTTCTTTAACTTCGGATCTTCTTTTTACCCACTTGCATATCAATGGTTCCAAGGAGCTGGAAGGTGTGCATTTTGTGTTAATGGAGTGATATCGCACCTAAAGTACTTTTAAATATGAAAGCGTTCTGTTTGCTGTGTTTAAGTGATTAGTGATTATCCTAATGGATCTACAAGAAGTGCAGAATAATGTAAGAAATGCTTTAATTTGCATTACAATGAAGACCTCCCTTAGGGCCTAGGCAATGAAATAGATAAGAGAATTTCATGAAAGCGATAAGAGAAATTAACCAGTAGTGGTTATGTATAAAAATTGTGTTTATATTTGCGCCTAAATTGTGCAA
Source organism: Pelobates cultripes (assembly GCA_933207985.1). Lineage (NCBI taxonomy): Eukaryota > Metazoa > Chordata > Amphibia > Anura > Pelobatidae > Pelobates > Pelobates cultripes. The sequence continues at coordinate 9,693,047 of OW240919.1, forward strand.
ATACGCCATTATCTTTATACTTTAGGGACAGTTTATTGATCCAAAATAAGCAGTGTTCCTGCCTGTTTTTATTCATTTTTGAGTCTTTTTGCTCCTTTTCCCCCGATAATGTTACCATTGATTACATTCATAAAATAATAAATTTAACGACTATTATTAGGTAAAAGGAACATTCACAATTTTAAAAGTGTTTTTTAGTCCTTTAACAAAGAGAAATCATGAAAGAAAAATAAATTATTATTGCAAACAGAAAATGCATCAACATTTTGGAGTGATATCAGCCGTGCCGCTTTTGATATAATTCCCATAGATACTATTTCTCCTCTTCGTTTGTAATGTTCCCTGGCCTGGTCTTATCTGAAGTGGATTATGATGTCATTTGCTAACATTTTTAATATCAATTTAAAGGAAAATGGACCTTCTCATGCAAAAGAAGCGTAACACAAGTTAAAGGTGATTTTTATAGTTTTTGTTAACGGTGTACATTCCAGAGAAGTGACAGTTCCCCTTTAAGTTGCTAACGAATGTAATCGACAAAGAAGAATTACTTTAACACAGATCTAAATCTGTGTGTCTGGTTTTAGGATTAGAGTGTCTGAGTAACAAGATTCATTGCGCCCGTCAGCTAACCGACATATAGGAGAAATGTATATACTAAATAGAACGATAGTTTAGGGTCAGTATATATTTTAACCTATACATTATGCTGGTGATGTCACCGGTCCCCTGTATACATTGTATCTAGAACGATCTGAAAGTTTCTGGATGATAGGGTCACTTTAATGCAACGTTCTGCAGGGCAGCACTTTACACGTGTTGCCCATCAGCATGAAGAAGTGATGAGTGTTCAAGAAAACATGGCTGAGAGCTGTAATTAAAGCGAACCTGTAAAGAGAAATTGAACTTATCTGAAATCGCTCCCATATACACTGATTTGCCCTGATTGGGGCGCATCCCCAAGGAAGACAGATGTCGTCATTGATGTTGACTTTGTTGCCAGAGTGCCGGTGTCAGAAATACATTCCAATACTCCATAGCCAGCACTAGAAATGCCAGCTAGGGAGTTTCCATAGCAACCACAGCCCATGTTCTACAGTTGCTATGGGAGAATAGCAATGGGACCTCATGTGGGAGGTATTTTTTGCTCTCCCTTCTTAGTCAATGCTTTAGCACACTGACTGACATATGGGAGAAACCCCTATTTTTAAATAGCTTTTTTCTCCTAATCAATATATTTGCTAGAAAAACTGCTAGCACCAGTGGTGTACCTACCATGGTTGCAGGGAGCCCGGCCACAGCTGCGACCTCTGTGATCGTGGGTCACCGGCATACCTTCAGGGCCGGTGCATGGGTTACCGGCAGGAGTGGAGTGCTGTGCTGTGCTTCTCCCCTTCTGCTGCTGTGTGTAGCACAAACCAGGTACCACGGCGAGCAGGTACCGGAGGTGAGGGGGCAGAGACACATGAAGGGCTAGGGGGAATGGAACACATGGAGAGGCTGGGGGAAGGAAATTAAACACATGGAGGGGCCAGGGGGAAGAAAATTATACACATGGAGGGGCTGGGGGGGAGGGAATAGGACACGTGGAGGCGCTGGGGGAGGAATGAGACATATGAAGGGGCTTTGGGGGGGAGGAAATGAGACACATGGAGGGGCTTTGAGCAAAAGGAAATGATACATGGAGGGGTTGAGGGAATGAGACACGTGGAGAGGCTAGGTAGAGGAAATGAGACACATGGAGGGGTTGGGGGAACGAGACACAGAGGGGCTGGGTAGAGTGAATGAGACACATGGGTGGGCTGGGGGTGGGTGAATGAGACACACATGGGGAGGAGGCCCATGGCAATTTTCACACCGGGCACAGTGGTTTCTTGTTACACCTCTGGCTAGCACAATATAGATATCTTATTTATTAATAATCTAGTTATCTAGTTAGTTGGGGCATGACAGGTTCCCTTTAATGATTGACGCTAGATTGACGCCCCCCTAGTTTGTGTGGAAGCATTTCCAGTATCTTGTTCCATTCAAATTCAAATGAACTCTTACTGATGAGATAACGAGTCACTGTTTGATCACGCCGATTCTAGAAATTACAATGTATCAGACAGTGACTGGGTCCGGCCTATCACAGCTATTAGGGAAATTAATTCAAATGCTTTCAGCCTCAGCAGTCAAAAATAAAATGGGATTTTACACCAGTAAATTTACATATATTCCATAATCCCGGTTATTAATACTTGTTACTAAAAACATGAATGTCTCAATAACCTTATATTATGTATTTATATACACCTGATAACAAACTGGACTTTATACCTGATTTACAGGGACGAGAGTGGATGAGTGAGTCCTTTAAAGAACTATTGACAGATGCAGTGTTTTAACAGGTATATTGTATTTTCCAAAAATGACTTGTTAGTCTCTGACAATAGAGGAGCAGATTAGACTCAGGATAGGTCTTCATTTTGCAAGTCAAATTAAATGCTAAAATGTACCGCTCGCTGCAGATTATTGATTGCAACGTAACAAGATGCCACAGGCATTAAGCACTGTGGCATGTAGGTATGGTGTCAATAAAGGGTTAAGATGTGCTGTTTTACAGTTAAAGGTACACCGTAGGCAATGTATCTGCTTCATCTCACTAAACTGGTTATAGTGTCTGGAGTCCCCTGGTACCATCATTTATTTCAGCATTAAACAGTTTTTAATTTTTTAATGTTTTAATGCTAAACAAGAGTCCCCGGCAGTCCATTCCCCCTCTGTGCTGCTTTGGCTTATAAGGAAGTATTACCCTGAGCAGCAATGAGCAGCTGTGATTGGCTGAGAGTGTCAGCTGACTGCTTTTAGCCTGTCAGAGTTCCAACTGACGGTATGACAACAAGGAAGTGTGTAATCTCTGCCTCAGCTACACATACAGAAAGGGCTGGACTGTGGGTGGCCAGGGACTCTTATTTTGTGGCACACTGCACAAACATGGTGCAATACTGAATGAAGGGACAGTACCAGGGCACTCCAGACACTATAACCAATTCAAAGAGATGAAATGGTTAAAGCGACTACAGTGTCCCTTTAAGGAAAGTTTAGTGAGAGTTCATGACCCCTGGGTAAGTTGTTGGGCAAAGTGGGAGAAGTAGCTGGGCAGATTTGGGGACACAGCTGTTGCTGGGGACCAGAGCTGGCTAAGGATTGGTTGCTGGCCGTGAGCGAGCAAAGCACGGAGATCCAGGTAAGTATAAATGGTGGCAGCATGAGCACAATCCCTGTCAGCTGTTCCAAGACAGGAGAAGCATGGACGGACCTTCCAAGTGAGCCTTCCAAGACATACAGTATCTTACAAAAGTAAGTACACCCCTCACATTTTTGTAAATATTTTATTATATCTTTTCATGTGACAACACTGAAGAAATGACACTCTGCTACAATGTAAAGCAGTAAGTGTGCATCCTGTATAACAGTAAATTAGCTGTCCCTTCAAAATAACTCAACACACAGCCATTAATGTCTAAACCGTTGGAAACAAAAGTGAGTACAGTTAATTCTCGGATTGTGAATGAACTCTGCCGGAGAGATTTAGTCAAGTGTTATGATCTAAAAGTGTTGCAAAGTTCTTAGAATGGCGCAATCTCCATGGTAACCTGTAAAGCCACCAGACATTCCACGTTTAGAACTTGTACCACTTTAAAATGGAACTCTTTTGTTACCTGTCAGCAGGGGGAGCTAGTGATATGCTTTACTATGTCTCTCTCAGCAGGATCTCCATTGACACTAGAAGACCTTAGTAGTTCTCTCGTCAACCCACATCCACGTTACCCATAACACTCAGCCAAACAGAATACTTATTTTACTTTGCTTTTTTTTTTATGTACCTTATCTAGAGAGTTCCATTCAGAACTTCCATTTACATTGTAACAGTATTGAAAATGATAATATAAGTGGCCTCAGTCCAGTATGAATGGTATGATTGAGCACCATGTGATATGTAGTCCTTTAGATTCTAGATTTTGCAAATCATTTGTCGCCTCCCATCAGTTTGCTGTTTAGTGAATGAGCCCTATTGTGCTTCTACGGCTAATAGTAGGAGATAATTATTAAATACTAGATAAAGAGAGTGTGTTTAATAATAATAATTACAATAATAATAAAGCATCTGCTATTTTCTATTTGTTGTAAAATTCACAATATAAATAAACCTAGTTTTCTTATATTTTATACATTCACTGAAAAACCTGTTATTTTAGCCAGTGCTAAAACTGATCCCGTCTTTGACAATTTCAGACCTTTGAGACCACCAGACCATTTCATCTCAGTGATGGATGCAGTGGTCCCGTCAATTTAACCTTTCAAGGAAAAACATTGCCGTTTAGCAGAAACAGCAATGTTTATCTTGAAGGGTTAAACACACTTCTGGCGGCTGTTACACTGACTGGGTAAAACTTGGTGACATGATGCAGAAGCCCAGTTAGGAATGCATCGATTATGTCTCCGTCATGACATTACTGTACGTGGAGAGGTTTGCAGAGCTGAGGGAGCATCGGCACTGGAAAAGGGTAGAAAGCTTTTTGGAATATTTTTATGGGACACATGGGGTGAGCGGGGGGAACACCTCTATAACTAGTGACAGGGACACAAATGCTTAAGCGTTCCTTTAGAAAGTGATCTTATAGGCCACTTCATCTCTTTGAAGTGGTCTGGGTGCACTGCCCCTGTCCCCTTAATTTGTAATGCAAAACATGTTTTAGAGAAAATGTAATGTTCATATTACAGGGTCAAGACTGCCTCTAGTGGCTGTCTACCAGGCGCTTCCTGCAGTGTCATGAAGTTTGGCTCTGTGAAAAGACTCTAGATGTCCTCACGTTTTGCAAGAGGGTGCCCAGCATGTTGAAAAAAACCAATGAAAAGCAAGGCCTAACGCAAGCGCAGATACACAAAAATAAGTCCTGTGCTCAGACTCCCACTACTCCTTGTTGGCAGCAATGACCATAGTAGACATCAGCCCCAATACATACAGTAAAAAACTATGAAAAGTTTCCTGAGCACTATCCCAATTCCCTGCGCATATTTCAATAAATGGAAGTTATTTGTGTCACTCCAATGGCCATTAGATGTAAGCCCACCTGCCACTTCAAGGCAAGCCTCCTAGGTGGCTCCTACGCTGACTATTCACCTTGCTACTCTCAGCTTCAGGCAAAAAAATCTCTAATGAGACAAAGAGTGGTATTTTTCTAAACCCTTACATGCGTATTAACCCTTTATAGGGAACACATGGGCTAATGCATGTGCAGGGCTCACTGCGCGTGCGCACTAGATTGACATCAGAGAAGCCCAACCTAGCACGGTGGGACATCAGCGCAGGAAACAGGTAATTGTTAAAAGGGATTTTAACACTTAGCATGGCTGAGGGGGAGGTCCAGGAGAGGCTGCAGGGTTAGAGGGGCACTATATTCCTAACACTACTGTGTTCCTTTAAATTACAATAGATGTGTTTAGAAATCAGTCTGTGTAGATAAGACACATTGTTATTGTTCTAAATCCCATTTTAATAATAATAATAATTAATTTCTGGTAAGACACCTAAACGTTTTCAGTACTGCTGCTCCCCTGTTTACAACTCCGTCCACCACTAACACCCCTTAAATGAAAGTGTCCCTCTTTCTCCACGTGAAATGTTAGGAGGTACACAGGTCTGCATGCTGTGTAAAAGGGAAAGTTCAGTTTCATCCACCCAGCAGTGAGACGGTCAATGGGCTTCAACAGGAAATGAATAAATCAACTTCACGGAGTTATTACTAAAGTGACACTTGTTGGGAATTTCTAACGTAAGGGTAAAATAGCCGAAATAGTACATTTCTTCGAATCAGCTCTGCTTCCAGTTCGGTTACTTCTGCCTTAAATGTGAAATTCTTTGTGAATTCCTGACAATTCTAAATGTAGTAAATAACCTGTCATTGTTCACCTCTCTAACCTGTGGTCTCAGGTGAGCTGTGTAACCAAATGTACCTCTTTCACTCGCACTCACAGTGTGACAGATATGGGGCTCAGACACTCGGCGCAAGGTGCGTTGCTCAGTCTGAATTTGGTGGTATGTCACGATTTGGAACCTGTCCCACTTTAATGACTTCTTTCTCTCTTGTCCCACATGTGCCTTACACAAGAAAAGTCTCCAGCAATGCGAGGGTGTCCATCTTGCCCGTGGTACACTACTTCATTCGTTCTTTGCGCATAGACCGCTGCCGCTAGCTCACTGGTATGTCTCCTGTCCAGCTTGGCCCTCTACGGCCTTGCTGCGTCCTGGACATATAGTATTGCCCTGGACACGGGGTGAGGGTGATTTTAATTACCCTATTTACTTACACTACTTACCCATAGTAACTGCTCGGTAGCACCTGGTGTAAGGCAACAAGGAATTCTCACTTCCATAGAGGTGATAATTTAAGCCCATTATTTGGTCACATTGTGGACATCACCAAAAATAAGGAGCTCAACATTTCTAATAGGGATTCAGGCTTTCCAACAGCCCCAGTTTAGGAGGGTCAGCCTCCATTTTAGGGTCCTATCTTGCTATGCTCATTTTGTGTCCTGGTGTCCCACGTTTGGAAGATATGAGGACCCCTACATGCATGTAAGCAGGACTATAAGGGCCCTTAGGTTACCGTATCCATCCGAACCAATGTCCAAGGATCCTCTCTGCAGACATTTTCTCCCAGCCGATCCTGAGATGCTTTGTTACCAGGCGTTACATACTGAATATATAAAGATACAAGCCCTAACTCTATGAAGAATGCCTCAAGGCAGCTAACAATCTTCAACTATTTTGTGAATGTATTAAAGATTCCATTCGATTCCTTTGGTATTTAAAGAACGCTGTGTGAGAAGATGATGTCAGCCATAATGATTGACATCTGTGACGGCAGCGGGAAGGCAGGGGTTAACGAAAGCCACGTTTCACTTTCCCTTTTTCATTGCGACATACTTAAACAGAGCAGTCGGTACTTTAAGAGACAATGCAGCCTGACGCTAATCACATTTTTAATGCATTAGATAGATAATGCAATATATAAGTATGCAAAAAATAATAATAATCACATTTAATGTTGACTTTACGGCTTCCTAGGGGGAGCAGTGCCCTAACTAAGGCATCGCTTACACCCGACCTGCGCCACAGAATGTGTTTGCGCTTTCTAAATAACATTTATATTACAATCTGTGTATTATTTTCAGCTGACCCGGGGGGGTTGTATAACTACTTCAACATAGAAAGCGAGATGTAAACACACGTACCGACCTTCCACAGTAAGTGCTGGCTATTTCTGGGCAATGTATAAAAAGAAATGTTGAAATGATGGGTTTTGTTCTAATCCGGGAAATTTACATCAAGAATGTTGTTTTTTTCCTTTATTTAGACTTTTTTCTTTGTGTTTCACTCACGTTACAATTGAAGGTTTTTCTAAGAAAGTTACAACTTCTTTTTAGATACAAATAAAAAACACAACCAGATTTAAACAATAACCTCCTGGTTTTGCACAATCCGAAGGGGCCGGTTTCTTCCACAGTATTATACAGACAAGGCTGCGCACACAGGCATTATTTAAAAAAGGACAATGTATTTTCACAGTTTAAAGGACAACTGCAACATAGCATTTCACAAACAAAACATTCAGGGCCATTTTAACATTCATATATATATAGTTTTTAAAGGAACATTATAAATCTGTATTCCTAACGCTATATTGCCTCTGTCCCTAGTTAGATTCAGCCACTACCCACTGCCATAAAAATATTTTTTTAAATACCTTTTCTTGCACTGAGACTCTTTGGACACTGCCCAACTCTCCGCCTCTTGTGACTTAATTGTGGAAGTGCTGCTTCCTACATCATGGGTCCAATCAAACTAGGGACCTGATATGCATGCGCGTGCATACATTGCGTCTCATAGGAAATTATTGAGTTCAATGCTTTCCTATAAGCTTCAATGTCACATGACCGAGTTTTGGAATAAAAGGGAATCATGAAATGTCACACATGTCATGTGTCCTTTAGGGGTTAAGGTAAACATTATAGTTTGTACAAAAGGGCAATAATTTACATTGCAGAGTTAAAATGATAAGTCCCTTGCACCCAGACCACTTCATTGAGGTACAGAGGTCAGGGTTCTTTTGATGGTCCTTTTATCATTTCCTGATTTATCATTATTATGGTTGCTGTTTATAAAGTGCTGCACAATAGGTGGACTTGCAACAAGACACGTTGGACGTACAGGAACAGAACGAATTGAAGCTATAATCAGCTAAAGAGATTTGCAAGCCGCTGAACGTGTCATGTGTAACTCATTGCAAATCAATTCTCCTGCCAATGATTCCCAGCAATACAAGTTTCACACTAAATGGTCATTTGGACGCAGAAGATGTACAGAAAGTGAATGATGTCACAACGAAGAGGGAACAGAACAAACGGTGACACACGCAGGCCTTTCATTAGCACCGGCAGTGTATTATCTGGGCTGTATATACTTAGTTCATGTTTAAAGGACATTTCTACTATAATAATAATAAATGGATCAAAGGTCCGAGATGTTGACTCACTTTACAGGAGGGTGTGATCCAGCATCCTTCATGTTTAAGCACTGGGATGAAGGCAGGAATGTGGGAGCGAGGAATCCAGAAGGGCGAGAGGCTTTGGTTGGATATTTTACAGTGTGAAGTTATGAGATGCAGGTCTTTGTTCTTAATTATCTCACAAATACTTCTCCCAAGCCTCCCGTCACACTACCTACCATTAAAGCAGGACCTTTGGCATGAACTGCTGAAGAATACACAAAGTCGAGTCTGTTTATGCTATGATGGCTACTTTATCAAACAGAGAATTTGTTGTCATCCAATTTTCACCAATTTTAGTAATTTGCGTTGTTGTCAGTACATTTTATTTTCTTCAATCTTGGTGGAACCCATGGTCCCAAGGGGATCCCTTGAAGATAGCTGGTGGTCAGGCCTAGTGAAAACCTGAAACAAGGGTTGACATTTCTAATTAAAAAATACAGACTGTGCCAGTCATCTCTGTGATCTTTATTGGTCCTCAAATGCATTGTAAAATTCTGGCCTGGTAGCAAAGAGTTGGACCCGTGCAAAGTCCTTCAGAGTCTGTGATAAGATCACAATAACTGGTGTCCGGAGCACTGCGTAATATCTAGGTATTTCCCACAGAAGATCCATTGTAGAATAATATGAGATATTTGGGGACACCACCCGTACAGTGCTGATTTTATTACACTAGAGATTGTTCGTTCTTTCCTAAAGACCTTGTGTAAACTCCAGGGATAACTTTGGAAAATGCAATCTAATATATTTTAACTCCAACATGTATTTCCACCTGACATATGGATAATCAGATGTACCCCATTCACACCACGGTATAGGTTACTGTCTATACTTCCAGCAACTCCAGAGGGCTCTACACCACTCTGAATCCACAAGAGATAAATCTGAGCTGTAAGTGGCCTTGGAATCACCGACTGTCCACAAGTGGCCTGATGTGTAAAACCTGCAATACGCCAATATTACAGGAATTACAATCCAGGAAGCCAGCGGAGGGTGAGACTGAGTGATGATAGGTCAACACTGTGTTCAACAAAAAATAGTAATAATTTTATTAATAACAAGTTCCACAGCAAACAGCAAGCAAAAGCAAATGTACAAGAGAAATGAACAAGCGATGAGAATCTTGTTGGGATAAGTATTTTCATTCTATTTGATTTGTTAAATAATTCCAATTCCTGCTGTGCCGTAAGACATATTATAACATAATAAAACATGGTGCTGGTATAAGACCTTTACTCACCAAGTTCCCATAATAGTTTATTAAATCTACTGATTGTTACCTCGTAATGTATTGTGTGTCTGACACTGTGCTCATTGTGGGTTCAATGTGCTGCATTTCTACAGTGGGAACAAAGGCATTGATTTCAAAGTTATTCATTAATCTTTGAGCTACTAAAAATATTCCTCATCTGCTATCTTCTGCTTAAAGAGACATTCAAGAATGGATTTGTACGTTTAATATATTTTTTAAGACGCAGTGTAAAAACACAGGATGATTCGTTGAAGTTAGACTTGCCGGTAATTCACGGTGGATTTCAAATTTTAGACTAGAATAGCCAAACTTTAAACTATTTTTGGTTAAAACTTCAAATGCTCTTTGAATCTAGTACAATCCACATTAAGACAATAACAGTGACAGATCTGTGCCCAAATGTAATGGAGATCTAAGTAAATATGGTGACGCTTATTGATTCTATGCTTCAATAAAGCTCTTCCAATATACGGTATGACAATCATGTACATTTCCCTTACACAGCTGTGTAATGTGGGGATATGGAAAATGTACAGCTGTGTGTACACCTGTGGATGAAAAGTTGGTGCAGAGAAAACAATGAATATCTTTATATTTTATATATATATTCTACATCAAGGAAGACCAACACCTTAATCTCTTTGTAATACTGCAATTCCCATAATACATTGCCAGTATTTTGCCTAGTATGCATTTAAAACGTTGTCATGGAAACTGGACATTGGAAATGGTAGCTTTGTGAGGCAGTCTTTGCAAGCTTTCCCTTTCTAACCCCGCCCAGACTTTCTGTGGCTGTCCAATCACAGACTTCCCAATGAAGCTCAATGAGAAGTCTTTGCAAGGCAGGTGCTCTGGGCAATTGCTGCCTCTTGAGTTTAGCGTCACTGAGCTAAACAAACCAGGAAGTAACATGACCTGTTATCTGATTGACAGTCAATGGGGTTTAACCAGGTTAATTTTTAAAAATGTTAAATTCTTTTGAACTCTGCATTTCTTGTAATATGAAGAAAACACACACACACAAAAAAAAAAACAACAAAACACGGTATAGACTCTTTACACATAAAGCAATTCAACAAACTGGAGTGCTGTAGGTATGTGGTATATGTCCCTTTAAGTAACTGTCAGCCATGATTTAATTGCTGTGGCTGTTGCGAGACCATTTACGTGTTAACCTACATATCATGTAAGTATCACATTGTGCGCTCACCTTCACAGTGGGCTGCAGTAATAATCCGGTGATAGTTCCTTTTCCTGGCCTCGCTATGAACTTGAGCCACATTGGTTGAGTAAGAAAATGGTGGCCTAAACTTTAGTTCATATTTCATTGTAAAACCCTGATGGGAAGTCATTAGGCGTGTAGCAGGCTATCTTACCTGTCTGAACAAAATCATCCCTGATCCCATCAGAGTACATCAGATCTGACTTATTAAAGCAAAACGTTTTCCCGTCACTGTAATGGCGCAAACTAGAATATTTTTTATATCGTTTTAATCTAGAACGAAACCTTCCCTCTGAACTCATTTTGAAAGTTGCTGTTATGTGGTATTTTATTACAGTGTAGATTCTGTTTGATCGATCACAAAAATATCTCTCTATCGACAGACAGGATTTTGTTGGTTTTTTTTTAATTGTATTTTCTTCCGTGGGTCTAAACTGAGTCGTTTCTCCGGGCAGTGTTACCAGCCTCCGGAAGCACGCAGGATGTCTGTAACGAGAGGTAAGTTTACTCTATTCCTAAACTGTCCATTGGGCGTTCCTTGCACTGTTCATTTCATTCGAGCTGTGATTGGATTGTATGGGAACTGTAACTGGAGGACAGCAGGGGAACCTAACAGTCACTGTTATTCGACAAACACTTAGCGTTGCCAGGCAACAACACAAAAGCCTCTGTGAATATCAATAAGAGTAAACTAAACTCTTTTTACATATGGTTAGTAAATGGGTTTCACTTTCTAATGTGTTGCTGTTGCCCAGGACTCACACTGGAGTTTTCTGAAAATTAACACTTTTTACCCCTTAAAGGGACAGTCCAAGCACCATAACCACCACAGCTCACTGTAGTGGTTTTGGTGCGAGAAGAGTCCTGTGCCCCAGCAATGTAATTAGATCTGGATGCCTGGAGTGTCCCTTTAAGGACGGCGGGCGTACTATGCCATCCTTGGGGACCCGGCTCTAAACGCTGACGGGCGGCATAGTACTGTAATTAGTCAAACCGTTATGTAATGGTTTGGCAACTTACCTGGGTCCACCTGACACCACCTACCGCCTTCGCTGCTTACCAGAGCTGTATTGCACCATAATCCCTACACAGTGCTGTAATAATAATAACAAAAACTAATGATGAATCTATGCCTGATATTGCAATATACTCATCCCATAACTGAGAAAAAAAACAGTAATCTATTTTTAAAACGCTACGTAGTGAAGGGGTTAAGCACCCAATATTATGCTTAGTCTGGGGAATCCAGTAAATTGAAATCAGTTTAGAATCTTTTAGCATTATTGGTTCTAAACACAATGTACAATGTATCAACTTACCATGTATAGCTTGGAGGAAAGACGAGACAGGGGGGATATGATAGAAACATTTAAATATATAAAGGGAATCAACACAGTAAAGGAGGAGACTATATTTAAAAGAAGAAAAACTACCACAACAAGAGGACATAGTCTTAAATTAGAGGGACAAAGGTTTAAAAATAATATCAGGAAGTATTACTTTACTGAGAGGGTAGTGGATGCATGGAATAGCCTTCCAGCTGAAGTGGTAGAGGTTAACACAGTAAAGGAGTTTAAGCATGCGTGGGATAGGCATAAGGCTATCCTAACTATAAGATAAGGCCAGGGACTAATGAAAGTATTTAGAAAATTGGACAGACTAGATGGGCTGAATGGTTCTTATCTGCCGTCACATTCTATGTTTCTATAAAGTGACAGAATTATTCACTAAGGTGTAAATTGTTAGGAATTCAATGAAAATTTTACATTTTAAATCAGAATGAACAAACTGAAAATGTGATGCATCGTGGGAGTTTGTATTCCTACAGGTGAAGTTCTACGATTTGACACACCTGCCTTCCTGCACCTTTTCCTGCTCAATTTAATGAACAAACTTTGTCCTAAAACTGTAAAAAAAAACAAAGCATTCTCCGAAGATGAAAACATATTGACTTGCCCTACGACCTGCAGAGCACACATTCAGGGCTGAGATATTGGCCTTCAGTGTAGCGTGAGTTTTAAAGGCCTTCATAAGTGAAATTAAGGAATTTACACAAACTGCAACTAACTGGCAAAATGTAGATCTAAATAAACAGGCTGAAAAACCAAATCACTTCTTCATGCCAGTCATTTGCTAACTCACTGATTATTGCCGTGGTTTTTAGAACACATTGTTGGCAGATATTAGGGTCTGATTAACAGAAAGTAACTGACCCAGCCATTGTGGACCCATAACATGGCACAGGGAGCTGGCCATAAGAACCACTGATTAGTAAACACATCCAATATTTTTGACATGGGGCAAAACCTCAATTATCTCCTAGTCATCTATAACATACTGTTTGGGGGGTTTACTCTCTATCCTGCTTCCAGACACGTCCGTATACTTCCCTCACACTCTGTCAGCAACTTTCTGCCTTCCTCGCACCCGTACCATAGATTTACCATCACTACACTACCCGTACCATAAATTTACCATCACTACACTACCCGTATCATAGATTTACCATCACTACACTACCTGTACCATAGATTTACCATCACTACACTACCCGTATCATAGATTTACCATCACTACACTATCTGTATCATAGATTTACCATCACTACACTACCTGTACCATAGATTTACCATCACTACACTATCTGTATTATAGATTTACCACCACTACACTGCCCGTACCATAGATTTACCATCACTACACTACCTGTACCATAGATTTACCATCACTACACTATCTGTATCATAGATTTACCACCACTACACTGCCCGTACCATACATTTACCATCACTACACTACCTGTACCATAGATTTACCATCACTACACTACCCGTATCATAGATTTACCATCACTACACTACATGTACCATAGATTTACCATCACTACACTACCCGTATCATAGATTTACCATCACTACACTATCTGTATCATAGATTTACCATCACTACACTACCTGTACCATAGATTTACCATCACTACACTACCCGTACTATAGATTTACCATAACTACACTACCCGTACCATACATTTACCATCACTACACTGCCCGTACCATACATTTACCATCACTACACTACCCACAGCATAGATTTACCATCACCACACTACCCGTCCCATAGATATACCATCACTACACTACCTGTCCCATAGATTTACCATCACTACACTACCCGTACCATAGATTTACCATCACTACACTACCCGTACCATAGATTTACCATCACTACACTATCCGTACCATAAACTTACCACCACTACACTACCCGTACCATACATTTGCCATCACTATACTACCTGTACCTTAAACCTACCACCACTACACTACCCGTACCATACATTTGCCATCACTACACTACCCGTACCATAAACTTACCACCACTACACTATCCGTACCATACATTTACCATCACTACACTATCCACAGCATAGATTTACCATCACCACACTACTTGTATTATACATTTACCATCACTACACTACCTGCACCATAAATTTACCATCAGTACATTTATTTGGAATTAAAAAGTACTATTTTCTTGTCACATCTCCCTACTCCCTGGTGTAGCAATCCTTTCCACTAATAGACCCAGTAATAATGGCAGGGACAGGTAAGAGACAGGCTAATAGTATAGTGTAGTTATAGTATAATATTGCGGTTAGTAAGTGGGACTGCAGTCACTACTTGATGTAAATGTATAAACGTTTAGATCAGAGACGTGGGAAATCCTTGATTGGGTCAAAGGTTAGAAAACAAAACAGTAAATGAGATAAGGTGGCGAATGGCAAATGAACACAGATGCTAATGAGCCTGCATGGCTGGGGAATTACAGCAAAATCTATTATAGAGCATTATTAAATGGGCACTGTAGTCACCAAAACAACTTCAACTTAATGACGTAGCTTTGGTGTATAGATCATGTACCTGCAGTCTCGAAAGTTAATTCCCTAGTCACACCATGCCTCGGTCCCATGTCTCTACACATTTTTAAATAAAAATTTGTATGGTTAACTCAACTTTTCTATCTTTGCCAAGTCTACTCCAAAAATATTTTGTGATATTAATCCTAGATTTCTCTCCCAACAACGTCAGGTGATATTCTTGTGTTCAGATGACTCTTTTTCAATAGAAAATAATAAAATATGTTGATTTTCTATCATGTAAATCCCTATATCTCCTCTGCTCCACGCTATATCCTTATAAAACATTTACAGGCTAATTAATTCCAGGTGAATTTTATATTTTTGGCTAAAATTGTTGAACTGAATTCCAAAGCTGATTTGGAGAAGGTTTCCTATATTGGGCTAAAATCTGAAATATAGACCGTTCACACTTTTGTGAATAAACCTATTGTTTCCACCTTGAATCCATTGGTGACGTGTGACATCCTCGTTTTACAACTTATTCTCTAAAGTGACAAAATTCCACACCTGGACAATGGAATATTAATGCAGATGTAAATTGGTGACAGAATCAAACAACAAGAGACAAAGAGATGGTTTGGTGCCCCCAATATCCCGAAACAGAATAGAGGAAACCAGCTATGCATCCACTAGGTGTCAACCCTCCCAAAGCTCAGAGCTCCATCACATCCACCGCTAGGTAAGCTTGGCACTCTATATGTACTTCTCAGCCAGCCCTCACCAGGATCCAGAATGAATGATGGCAAATAATTAGTTCATCCCCTGAATGCCAACTCTGCAACCCCCACTGTCAGATTGCCAGCTCTGCAGCCAGGTCTCCCCCCAGTTAGATTGCCAGCTCTGCATCCAGCTCCCCCCTCCCAGTTAGATTGCCAGCTCTGCAGCTGCAGCCAGGTCTCCCCCCAGTTAGATTGCCAGCTCTGCAGCCCA
>OW240919.1:9709063-9803303 GCA_933207985.1 Pelobates cultripes
CCCCCGTACACTGTATACTATAGCCCTGTCTTCCCCCATACACTGTATACTATAGCCCTGTCTTCCCCCCCGTACACTGTATACTATAGCCCTGTCTTCCCCCCCCCGTACACTGTATACTATAGACCTGTTGTGTAAACACCATTTGGTTATTGATGATCCCATACTGCTACCATTGATGTATAAACAGAGGTGAGACTTTTTGTTAATGCCTTGGCATGTAGTGTATAAATAGGCTATTTTTAGGGATTTCCCAGATCAGTATCTGCTTCTCATTCTGTGTAATCTGACCTTTTACAAGTGTATTGATGGGGATCGGACCCGCCCCCACCCAGCTGGGTGGTCAGCGGGTCCTGATTCGCTTTGAGAATTGTAACACTTTGTGCGAATAGGTGAAAAGGTTTGTGGCTCAGGCAGATGTGTGAGTTGGCAAGGCTATGGTGTTTAATAGTCAGTTGGCACACGTGGCAAAAAGCCTTAAGCACTCCAGATGTTGACTGTATCTCCTATAAAGCTCTTAGCCATAATTGTTGCAAAGCATCAAGGGGAATGTAGTCCACATTTGGAGTGCCGAAAATGGCTTACTCCATTTTAATCAACCCCGATAGACCCGATAAACATTTAATATCTTAACATGATGTAATGAGCATCTTTTGGTAACATAGCTCATCGATCGCTGCACGCAATGCTCAACTGGAAACCAATATGGGCCTGGCTGAGGACAATGAGCATCAATCTGCATTTACTAACGTGTCATAAGGATATATTTATGCTGTACAAATGAATATTTATCCTCTCGCTGCTTGGGGGAATAAGGCGATTAGATGTCTTGCGTGCCGAGAGATCTTAATGTGAATGATTAGAAACAGGATAGAATTCATTAGCAATTCTGAGGGAGTTCTAAACGTGGAGCAGTTGCCATGGAAACCAGTAGAATGTTCATGTTGCTTGCACTGCATGTAAAGTTTTGATTACTAAATCTGCCAATGTTTATGAACTTTCGCATTCTGCGGCCTTCTGTTTCAATGTTTCCTGTACCCTGTGGGTGGCTGTAGGTACATTTTGATACAAACTGAACTTTAGTGAGAGTGTCGTTATACTTATATTAATCATGTAATGTCTTTCAGGGGGGGTTTGCACGCTGTTACGAAATGACGGAAATATCAACTAACAAAATGTATGCTGTCAAAGTCATCCCCCACAGTAGAGTCTCAAAGCCTCACCAACGTGAAAAGGTGAGTGGTATATAGTGTCACTTACCGCAGTGTATGATGGTCTTGTGGTTAATTGCGGCTTGTTCTGTATTTTCTCACAAACTTAGTCGGTGGGCACATCTCTGCCAAAAATAAATCTGTGTATTTAGAAAAGTTTTGCTTTGATAATTTATGATAAAATACTTGAAATGTTTCTCAAACCCAACTACGTCCTAAAAATGTTTTAAATGAAATGTATAGACCCTTGTAATACAAAATATTATTCAAAGAAGGAAAAGGAAACTTAGATCAGAATCAGTAGAAATGTAGTACATTTTTTGGGGGAGAGTGATTCTGACCAATAGGTAAAACTGTCTTTATCTAGTGACTTTACAGAATATGTAAGTGGTTATGGTGCCAACGTGCCCCTGGTGCTATTCTCCAGTTTTGTCAGACTGGTCTTTGAGCACGTTTATTTAATCAGTCCCCCTGGGCGCAGGTTACTTGGCCTCGCCTTATTGCGGAATGTAATTTCTTAATTGGCAATAGCAATACTGTATGTATTCAAATGGACACAATGAGCCAGAGCGCTGTCCATATCAGAAATAGTTTGTGCAGTAACTCTGGTTTCTGAGGGGTCAGGCATCGGCTGACCAAGGAACTATCAAACTGCACAAAGGAGTTGATTGAACTGGAGGTAAGTACCTGGGACATGTTGGCAATCACTGGGCTGTAGTAATGGTGTTCAGTGTCTCTCTTTAACCAAATACAGGCAGCAACCAATGTCCTCCAAAAACTTTTCTTCTACACTTTTCCTGATTCTCAGTCACACAGAGTACAGTGTCTGATGCCTCATACTAAATGGGTCACACCTGCATGTTAATATGTAATACATGTTTTATAACATGCAAATATATACTGCAGTATTCCTGTTATTGCATGTAAAGATTGATGGTCTGTCAGCTGAAATTAAATCTATAAAAACTGTCCCTCTTCCTTATCCTGCGTTAACCGCTGCTGGACAGTCTATTGCCCAGCTCATATTAACTCTTTCACTGACCCTTTGCCAGCTTATGTTGACATGAGGTGGTGGGGGGAATTAATGCACGGTTAGCCCTTCCTTACTTTGGCTTATTTTTGCTCTTTTCAGATTGTAAATGAAATCGAACTTCACCGGGAGTTGCACCACAAACACGTCGTCAAATTCTCGCATCACTTTGAAGACGCAGAGAATATCTACATATTTCTTGAGATTTGCAGCAGGAAAGTGAGTATTTCGCCATCTTTGTTTTACATATTTAATCCAGGCGGGAAGCGTGACGGAAATACTCTGGCTAAATCTGAAGTTTTAATCTCTTTGGATTTTGCCGCCTCGGCGTGGAGGTTTGTTAGATGACTCAGTTTGTGGCTGGAAGATGTCATTCAGCAGTTTACACAAGTTTCCTGAACCTGCTTTACTCGCCGTGTCTTAATTTGTTTCTGAGCTGCTTCATGTTTCCTGTTCTCGTTATGACAGCAGCTTGGGCAAGCCTTAAAGAGGAAGTTTCACCAGCTTTCATTTTATTTTTAAACCACTACACTTGTTTTTGCACTGTTAACCCCTCAAGTGAATTTAGAATGTGCAATGTACACTTTAATTCTGCAACAATGCAGTGTTACAGGGCCAAAAGGTGGTCCTCCATATTTTAGTGTAGTAACGCTTGATTGGAGTTGAAGTTGTTCAACAGCTTGTTGCTTGCCTCTTTAACCAAAACAAGCACATTTCCTGAAACCGTTTTGACTATCGTTAATGCAAATATACATTAGTCTCATGACTCAGTTTGACACTTTTTAACACCATGAACGTGAAATCTTGTGCATTGTAGCATTTATGTATATTGGGTGTGCATAAAGTCCTTTAAAATTATTTCCACAACTCTTGGCTATGAAGGTGCAGTTGAACACTTTTTTTTTTTTTTTCTGTAAAGGGAAATGGGGGTGGAGATAGAGACCCAAAAATACATCTTTGTGACTTTGTGTTTTTAGCGTGACCCCTCCTGTCTAGATTATGTAATGCAGTAAAGGCTTCCCCTAAAATGACATACAGCTGGTCTTTCCATCTGGGCGACAGCAGCTGTATGTGAAGGGTCTTTGTAATGGTCTGGGGCTCTAAAGACATTCCAGTCTTCCTGCTGTAGATAAAGGAACTTGCCTGTTTGTGTGACATCTGGAAATCATACAAAGGCTTACTGTGTCGGCCTAGGCCTCAAGCAGCGGACTGTCCTCCAGCAGGAATGTTTAATTTTCACAAGAAGCCTTGGACAGTATTTTAGGATGGTGTCTAGGCATTTACAAAGGGCCCAATAATGTGTAGGTTCCTTAGATCTAAATGTGACTTTCATCATTTTGGGAAAAGCTGCAAATCTGTCCTTTAAACAGACTCTGAATGTAGATTGTCAGCTGGTTTGAGTGCTTTTTTTTACCCCACTTCATGTGTCCAGTGGAAATGCTGTATAATATTGAGAATAAATCCCTTCCCATAATTTTACAACTTTGCAGAATGTTGGTGCTCTAAGTGCTAATAACTGTTCCTTTAATTGCTGTCTTGCAGTCTCTCGCACACATCTGGAAAGCACGCCACACTCTTCTAGAGCCAGAAGTGCGCTATTATCTGAAACAGATTATTTCTGGCTTGAAGTATTTGCACCTCAGGGGTATCCTTCACCGGGATCTTAAGCTAGGTACGTAAACCGACTCGTTCTTTCTTTAAATCTGATCTTGGACTATTTTAGACTGCGCGGAGATGTGGTTTGAATTGAGTGATACTTTAAGTATTCATCAGATTTGTTGCAGGGAATCTAATGTATTTAACACTTGTATCCTTTCTTTGCAGGGAATTTCTTCATAAACGAGCGAATGGAGCTGAAAATTGGAGATTTTGGTCTGGCAGCACGACTGGAGCCTCTTGAACAGAGAAAGAAGTGAGTTTTAGGGTGTAGATATGATCTAGAGCAGGAGAGATCGGTCACAGGAAAAGGCAGGGGTGCATGTCGACCACCATGGACAAATATCCTAACCCTTAAACAGGGACACTGGCCCAATGAATTGTATACTCCCTGCCAGGTTAACTGCACACTAAAGGGCATAATGGGAATCTTAGGTGCTTTTGAAGGGTTAATACTTGCCTTGCTTGGGATGTGACAGTGATGTCCTGATTACAAGTAACACAATCTGTTTAAGATTTCAGTGTGTAACTGTTCTGTTGGTGCTTACCAGATGTCACCATGTGTTTTGATAGCTGACTATCTTGCGATTTTATACTATACATGCAGTCTCGTTTGCCAGCTGTGGCTAATCTTTGGATTCTGACACTTGTTTGTTTTTTATTTTCAGAACAATATGTGGGACCCCCAATTACCTGGCCCCAGAAGTTCTCTATAGACAGGGCCACGGTCCGGAATCTGATGTGTGGTCTCTCGGATGTGTCATGTAAGTGTTACAATCTCTGATGTAATACCTCTGGTACCAGCTGTGACTTCTTGGGCCTCCCTGTTCCACTGAGACTGGTGTTGGAGGTGTGGGGAGGCTTGACATCCACAGTGCATTCACTGATGTCATTGTGTGGAAAGAACAGTGTTTGTTTGTTGCAACCCACGTGGCTGTCTTGTGTTGCACAGGAAGCTTGTGGTTGGGTTTGAGTAATATCTGCACAGGCTCAGCGCAAAGCGCTGGCACAACCTTGCTCCCCAGACACTAGGTTAAAGTTTAACATTAAATGTCCAGATCGGTCGGTTTATGTTTTCAATTACAAAAAAGAAATGGTAAGCCCCTGTTCAGGTTTTACACTAACTTAATCAGACTTGAATGTTTAAAGACTGTTGCTCTCTGCTTGCCAATCTGTACTGTGTATTTTAAGCTTAAGCAAATCAGGCACCCTTTACTGTAAAAAAAATTATTTATTGTAGATTTTTCATAATATATAATTATATAAAAAATTTAGTCTCTATTGCCTGTGTCTTTAAACGGTGCCTATCTGGCTGCTGCCAGTAATCCAAACTGTAACACACAGAACACAGCAGCTGAAGGGATGGCATTTCTTACACTAATGCAATCACAGCTTTTCTACTTTATAATATTAATACGTGATGCACCATGTCAGCCTAGCTCATGATGGATCCCATTTAATACCCAGAGAACACCTTCTAGGCCAGATTTAGCAAAATTTAGGATGTGCCTGATGCGTTGCCTGACCCCCTACATTTTCCTTCCAGGTACACCTTGCTGTGTGGAACACCGCCTTTTGAGACCTCTGACCTGAAGGAAACTTACCGCTGTATTAAGCAAGTGAAATACACTCTGCCCGCCTGTCTGTCCTCTGCCGCCAGGCACCTTATAGTGGGTATCCTCAAACGTAGCCCATCAGAGCGACTTACACTGGACCAGATTCTAGAACACGAATTCTTCTCCAAGGTGTGTTGTGAAAGGATAGGGCTGAGCAGGGTCTGCTGGGCGACTCTTGCACTGTGCGAACATGCTACCAATGGACTGGATAAATAGTGAATAAAGGTGTTGTTAAAATGGCACATGCTAAAAGGGTTTTGTTTTTCAGGGCTACACACCAGACAAACTTCCACACAGCAGTTGTGTGATGGCACCTGATCTGCACCCACCGAATCCAGCCAAGAGTCTCTTCACTAAAGTTGCCAAGAGCTTGTTTGGCAAAAGCAGATCAAAAAGTACGTTGGTTTGTTTGGATCTCACTTTAATCATGTACAGTCACCATATTCAGGCAGCCAGCAGAAATCCTCCGTTAGAATCTTAGTTCTTTAAGGATAAACTTCATGACTTGCTGTCATTAAATCCTGAAGTGACCCTTACCACTTGTCTCATTACCCAAGGCAGATAACTCTTACAAAGTCCCAGGTTTTATTTCCAATACCACCAGATCTAGATTTGCCAGACTCTGATAAAACCACAATGTCAACAGTCATCGTACATTGCATTTATAGATCTAACTGGTTAAATCTCAACTTTTCTCTGTAGCAAAGAAAGCCCCCTCTGAGGAGAAGGAGGACATTTCTAAACTGGTCACAGGGCTGGTAAAAACTTCAATCTGTCGTCAGCTGAGCTATAAAACTGTGGATGGCAACGAGGTGAGTGAGCATACCAGACAATGCATGGTTAAAATCTGTTGCCAAAAATGACCTAATTTAACACAATAGGTGCAGGTGCATGGAAGATATTACGCGAAGTAAGCCCTTTCCTCTGCATTCCTCCTACAGGCTGTTCCGGTAACAAACACTGCACTCACTGGAAGCTCCAGCCCCGTTGAGGCTTTGACTGAAGAGGCTTCTGGGAAATCAGTCTCTCGCTCTATCCGTGGGAGTCTGGTTAGCAGCAGTGATGGTAAGTCATGGCAAACAGTGACTTATTGGCCCCCAGGAAGGGCAAACCCTTCTGGATATAAACTAGTTGTGAAACCATTGCCCTTTGTGCTGTATGTACTAATCAGTATCTTTATTGTCTCAGCTTTTGAAGACTGCGTCACTGCATCTGGAGTTATGGAATCTGCGCTGGAGATCCTTAAAAATTGCCTCTCCTCCATGCCTGCAGGTATGGCTCTTACTAAACTTGAGATACTGTAGGATATTTTGGGAGGGGAGATGTGTGCCCGGTGTAAAATGGTCCTGGACCTCTCACATTCAAACAGTAGGGTTCCTCCAATAAAGGTCTATTCTGTTACTCTCCCACAGCTGAAGGAAAGCCGAGCTGTCTGTCCAGACATGATCCCTTTGTGTGGGTCAGCAAATGGGTGGATTATTCAAACAAGTATGGATTTGGATATCAGCTCTCCAATCGCAGTATTGGTGTTCTCTTCAACAATGGGACTCACATGATCCTCCCGGCGAGTCGAAGGTAAGGAGAATCGCACTCCCAGAAAGTGTTATCACTGAGATTTAACCTGGAATATTCACTTGTTAATGTTGAGAGGTGCCACCTCTCTGACCCAAACTGCTTGTCAAACTTCTGAGGGGCACGGTGTGTAATATGGATGTCCTCACCTCACATTTGAGGAATGTCTATTAAACAGAACTGCACACACTCTTCTGACCAGATTTACCAGAAGGATCCAATTTCCTTGCTGTCCTAGCACCCAGTGCTTAAAGCTACGGAATAGGATAGAGAATGACTTAACATCTGTCCAATGTCAGACCAAAAACCTAATCTCCCGTGCTTTATAATGCTTCCAGTGTGCTTGGCACGTTGTAAATCATGTGTGCTGCACTCTGGCAGATTATGTGGTCTCCCAGCAATCTTCTTGATCTAAGATTCCATTCTAGGAATCTCCAGAGCCCTTCGATTTGATAGTTTTTAAATCTATGGCTTCAGTGAATTTGGTGAAATTCGTTGTTCACGGTCTCAGAACAATTTCACTTTCTAGTGTAAAAAGTACACGATTCGACTCACTTTAGGTCAGTGGCCCTCTGTTTCTATAGACCATCCAAGTCTTGTAGTACCTCCTACTGGAACTGAATTGACGTGCCTGTTGTGCTTTGAATTGGGAAACGCTGTGTTGTAGTTATTGTAATGGAGCTCAGTGTCCCTGAACTAATGCTATGTAAACTGGATTCCTGGCTTACATTGTCTCTACTATGTTTTCAATAGTGTCGTTTTTTTTCTCTCTACCAGGAATGTTCACTACAATCTGACAAACAGTCGCCACTTTGTGTTCCCGATCGCCGCTGTGCCGGAGCAGTTACAAGGCCAGATGACCATCTTACAGTATTTTGCCAGCTACATGGAGAAAAACCTTATGAAGGTGAGCGGAGATTGTATTCAGTTTGTCCAGCGCCTGCTTGAATTGGGGGAGGTGTCAAGATGCTGTCTGACATTGGGAGAGCTGGTTTGGTTCTGTTTTCTTGGCCTGTGCAGACTCTTCTCATAACCTACTCAAATGGTCTTGCTATTTGCTTTGAGCAGAGCAGTTGGCTACCTATAACAAGCCCTAAGGTCTAGTTGCTAAATGTAGTCTTTCCTTCTATCCTGGGTTTTTAAATGTATGGACGACACACTGACAGCCTTTACTGGCGGAGCTCCCTATGCTATGCTATAGAGCTATAAACAGCCAGCCTCTGGTGCTCTGCAATGGAGAAGGTAGATTTAGCCAATCTGCAGAAGACGACTCTAGTCACTGGCTGTGTAAAAGTCTGAACATTATCCCCATTTGCAATTTACCTTCATTTCCATAGGTTGTGTATGGAAACATTCAAAGTCTGATCTCAGTTAAATATCCCAGGTTCAGTCTTATTTTCTGTCAGTCATCTAGTGCAAATGTCTGCATGACTCAATGTTTAAACCATCATTGTGTCAACCTGACCAGGAAAACCAGATCTCAGTATGTAGTGTAATCGTGACTTTTGTAGATTTGAAGAGGGTGCAGGGGACGCATGTCATGCCGTTCAGTTTCTACAATTTCAAACCTGAACACTTTATATTTTATAATTGGTCCAAACACGCATCTGCAGGTTTGTTTGCCAGCCCCTAAAATGTGCACTTTGACATAACGGTCTAAATATTTCTGGATCACTGATAGAATATTTACCAAGCTGTGGGATCCTGTATGAGCACAAAGGCTGGAATCTGGAAGTATACTTTTAACATTCAGGTATGGGTTAGAAGACTGATCTTGGGGAGTCCACTGGTGTGGTGAGAGCTAAACTTTAGTTTCCTAGAAGTTGTATAGTCAAAGAATGTTACAGAACCAGTTGCAGGTATCTGCAGAATTCTCTGTATACATTCCTTGTTTTGGAGGGTTGGCAGGGAATGTACAGGATACCAGTGACTGGCAACAAGCCTGCTGTTCTTAAACCTGTATGAACATTCTGAGCAATTTATAGAACTGTCTTATTTGCTTGTAGGGAGGAGACCTGCCTTGTCAAGACGAAGGGACTCTACCTCTTCTATTACTCCTTCAATGGGTGAAAACGGAGCATGCCCTTCTCATGCTGTTCAGTAATGGGACTCTACAGGTGAGTCTGAAACGCTTACTTTTATTTTTACAATGCAAAAAAAGGCAATCTGTTTTAAATATATGGAAATGAATTTGGGAAAGAACAGTTGTTCTGAAAATGGAAATATGGGTTTGGCATCTCTAAGCCTTTTGACTTCCTTTCTAGAAAAGGGTGTTAAGGGAACGATGTCATATGGTTATAGTGCAAAACGTTCAGGGCTGTTCATGCAGAAATCTGGACCATAACTCAGCCTTAAATTGTAGACAACTTCATCTAGAAACTGGATTATGGAGAATTCATTCTTTTTTCTCTTTTAATTCCAGGTAAATTTCTACAATGACCACACAAAGCTTATTCTCAGCAAAACTCAGGACTCTTACCTGCTTACTTACATCAACAGAGAGCGGAACTCTCAGACCTTCCCCCTGAACTCATTGGTGGACACTGGATGCAGTATGGACATGCTCCACCGACTGAAATACACCGTCAAACTCCTACAGCAAAAAGCAGAGTACTAGGCTATCCGCCTCTCCGTGCGCTCCTTCATTTTGGCTACATACTATGCTCGGACACTAAAAGGTGGCCTGGATTTAATTGTGCCTCACTGGGCACTGTCCAGGACAGTCCACTGGGCCACCACACCCATTCCTCTGAATTGAATAGGTTCCACCAAAAAACTTAAAGAAACTAAAAGGATTGAGACTGTCTGCCTTATGGAGTTCTCAGCTGGAGATGTTAAGCCTGCAGTATCGATTCCCTTGAGTGCGGAATCTTTTTGGATTGCTCAGATCTAGGATTTAATTCGGTGGGCCAGTGATTTTCAATGCAAAATTTCCTTCTGTTGAGTCTCTTTCCTTGACCACTACTGAATCACCTGCCTTCCAGTTGATTTGTTCTATTTCCTTGCAATCACTTGTCTGTGAAGGTCTAAATGACACAACGTCACATTGTCTTATATACTGTGCTGTTTCTTGCCAAACGTGTTGCCGCAGGATACGGTGCTTCCAGACTGATTTTAGGTTGAGCTATAAAAGCTACATCTGGGGCCAGTAGATATTCTCCTTGAATGTTAAAGCTGCTTAATGTCAAGCTAAATAGGTTCGTTTCCTAAAACATTAAGCAGCTTCCAAGATGTCAGACTTCAGTTGCCTCTCCCAAAACTGATTCTTGTACCAAGTGTGATAATTGGCAGCCCAGTCCCCCTCCGCTCACCCATCACACAGCACTAGCTTAACTTCTCACAAAAGCAGCAGGTGCCACAAGCTGCCCGGTCACACATACCAGATCCTAGTAGGCACGTCTTCAGTGACGTCTGGCTGCTGATTGAAGGCTGGTGCAATGATTTAAATGCTTGGCTTACAGTCACTCCTTAAAATATCCCTTCATTTCATGAATCAGGTTTGCATTGTCCTTGTGGGCCAAGTATGTTTTTGTTTGAGTACAGTGATCCTTAAATTGGCATGTTAAGTCTGGCCGCTAGATTAATCTGACCTCCTGTGCTGCCGGTATTTGTCTAGCAACTTGTACCAGTTTTTTAGTTTTTGGTATAGAACTGAAATCTGGGCCTTGGTGAAATCCTATTAGTTGCCCCTACACACCTTTCACCCAATGGTATTGCTAGCTAAAATTTGGCATAAACCATAACCCACCCCTTAATTAAATCACACTTGTGTGCTATGCGAGCGCTCTGCACACTGTCCTCACAACTAGGGTGTTTAAATGTGCTTAACTTTCCCAGGTGTACACAGAATATGCCAGGGTTAAGGCAAACGGTCTTGGGTCTGTTTTGTATTGTATCGTGGCCCCCTAGAAGCTAAGGTATGGAACAAACGCACAATACCTGCTACACAGAACACCTTTTCTCCATTACACTAATTTAATGTTAAATGTATTTATGTAACTCTACGTTTGCTGTTATAAGCAAAAATAACTTTTTGTGTGTTCACCAAGCCAGATTGTATATGTCTATTCCAGTTATTGAATGTATCTGGATTCTTATTTTACCAAAGACCCTTTGAAAGGTATAAAGGGTGGACCTGTGAATGAGTGCCGATCCAGACTGTACCGGTGCTCAGATTCCTTGTAGGCACTTTGTCTTTTCCGATACACAGCGAGATGTGTTTCTGGTTCTGCAAGAGAAGAGAGTGCAGGGGAAGAGAACAGTCTTCCCTCTTTCTGAAAAAAGCCAGTTTACTTTAAAGGCTCATACTTGAAAAAGCTTATTTCACGGTACTGACCCAATTAGGGGGAAAAGCACTAATGCTGTATTTGTTTTCTTTAACTTAAAAGTAATAAGGTTTATTTATATGTTCACTTTTATTTATAAATATTTATTTTAAAATGTTTGTTTTTTCTCCTAGTAAATCACAAACGGAGCTGAAATTGTTTTATACAAAAACCAACAAAATAAACTGATCTCAAAAAAGAAACATCTGGCTCTTGGTTTTTGGGAGGGGATTTTTTTAATACATACTATCTCTGATTTGAATAGGCAATGTCTGTCCTTCTCAAATAACCTTTCATTGTACATTTAGCATTTGGGGAGGATTGTGCCAGAGGTTTGAAGGGGCCATCTGGTGCCTGCTGGTTAATATAATCTGCCTACTATTCATGGAAAACAATAGCTGTGAGTAAAATAACAGGGAATACTTGAACCTCCATT
Source organism: Pelobates cultripes (assembly GCA_933207985.1). Classification (NCBI taxonomy): domain Eukaryota; kingdom Metazoa; phylum Chordata; class Amphibia; order Anura; family Pelobatidae; genus Pelobates; species Pelobates cultripes. The sequence goes on from OW240919.1 coordinate 9,720,910, forward strand.
CTCTTCAATGAGGACTTTGCTTTTAAACTGTTCCTGTAAGGAACTTCACGGTCTGTCTGTTAATCTCTGCAAAGTCTGTAGGCAGTGACAGCGTGACTTCTATTGCCCAATACCTTGCCGTGATCACCTGAATCTCTAAAGCTAATGCGGTCATGGATATTAAACTTGTGCACAAATGTATTTTTCAGCCGGTTTGAATTAATATAATATTTCAACATGGCTTAAGGTTTTTGTTTTTTTAACACTATCAGCTATTGAGTGTCTAACCGTTAACTAAACCTTTAACTGAATGGAATTTAGCAGATAATTGCAAATTTTAGCACAAGGTAGATTTGTGGAAACCTCTGTATTAGCTGTAGTTTCTACTCCCGGTCTTGGCATTTGCTTTACAGATCCCTGATGTGTAAGTTGTTGGGTGTGAATGTGAATTTTCTGTTTACTCCAGGCTAGACATTCTAAAGTCAGCTCTAAAATGTGCAAAGAGAATGCAAATGTCACTAGTGTAATAAATATCCAACCTGTCGTCGTCTCATTTAGCACTTCCTTTATCCAGATATCCCACACTAAGCTCCTGAGATAGGATCTGAGGTCACTGACATCTCACCTTCTTGGCGTGACCTTTTAGAACAGGATTTGCAAGAAAAATTCAATATAAACTATTGTGGCCCTGCAGGCATGTTATCTGAGGGGTTGATTTTATTACAGAAATGTCAGTTAGGGGTCTATTTACAAAGCTGAAGTGCAAATTCAATAAAGCACATCTGGGAAAGAGTTGCTGTATTTTCATGTCTTTTGTCTTGAAATTTACAAGTCACTGGTCGCAACCATTCCTTGTTTAGCGATTAAACTGATGTCTGTTGCTGCAGTTTGTAATGTGCAGCGTGTCCTAGACAGTTGCTGCCTGCAATGTTAAAGAGCATTGGTTAAGGTTGCACTCCAAAGCACTAAATTGCCGAACCTTGCTGAAGTGCTTTGTGAAGTGTTTAAATAAAGCGGAAAAAGTGCAGAGTTAAATAGAAATGAACACTTTTTTTTATATATACCCTAGTTCTTTACCAGTGTTAATCAGACCACTGTCCTGTTACTTCCTGGTTTGTTTAACTCAGTGGATCTAAACTCAAGAGGCAGCATTTGCTCAGAGCACCTGCCTTGCAAAGACTTCTCATTGAGCTGCGTTGGGAAGCCTGTGATTGGACAACCACAAAGTCTGGGCGGGGTTAGAAGAGAGCTTGCCAAGGCTGCAGACAAGAGATCTGCATGTTTTACAAGCTGTTTATAGATATGAATGTTTTATTAGGGATATATCTATTGTTTGAGTGGGGGTGTCCCTTCAAGTTTTGAAGTGGCTCGGATATTGCATTAAATCATGATACATCACTAGATTTGCTGCAAACCCACCATATGCCATTTCTTCACTCTGCTTTCAACGCACCTGGAAGTGGCTGATCACCTGGCTGATCCTGGTGATTCTATATACAGTTGGTACTGAGAAATACCCTTAAAGCTCAGTTTTCAGTGTTAAGTTGTGCAGCATACAAGAGCCCTGACCACAAACCACAGCATATGTTTATGCTCTGGAGTGGGCAGAGGGGGTAAAAATGAAGATTTCAATGTGACACAAACTGACCCAATAGAAAACAGAACTATTCTCTCAAGTATTTATTTATTTTAAATAAATCTCCCCATAATATATCCCTGATACTAGAAGTCTAAATAGTTATTAACCTCCGGTTAAAAAGATAATTTACTCACCTTTTCCCAGTGCCGTGCAGGACTGGTTGTGGCTGGCTCTGCCCCCTTGGCTGAGATTATCAAATTTAATGATTTCAGCCAATCCAATGTGTTCTCATAGGAAAACATTGGGAGTTGGAGCATGTGCAACAAAACACTGCTGACCAATCAGCATTTCCTCCTAAAGATACATTGAATCAATGCATCTCAATGGGGAAAGTTCAGCGTCTCCATACAGAGGGTGGAGACACTGGGAAAAAAATTATTGCAATCAGATCAATGGCTTGCTTTGACCAGGGTTATTCACTAAAGGGAGAATTCAAAGTGAATTTCAAACTTAAAGGAACACTACGGTCAGGAATAGAAACATGTATTCCTGACCCTATACTGTTAAAATCACTATCTAGCCCCTCTCTTAAATATAAACTCTTACCTTTACTCCAGTCTGCTGCTCGCTAGGCCCCTCGTCTGCCTCCTAGGCTGACTTCATCAGAAGCAGAGTTCTCAGCCAATCACAATGTATTCCTAAAGCAAAGCATTGGATTTGCTGAGACTGCCAAGAAGGCGGGGCAGGGAGTGGAGCCAAACGCCAATGCATCTCTATGAGGAAAGTTCAGTGTCTGCATGCAGAAGGTGGAGACACTGAATGTCAGTCACACTGTGCAACACTGCCCCAGGAGGCACCTCTAGTAGTCATCTGAGTAGTGGTCAGTGGAGGTATCCTTAGGCTGTAATGTAAACACTGCAATTTCCTTTGAAACCGTGTTTACGGCAAAAGGCCTGAAAATGATTCTACTCACCAGAACAAATACAATAAGCTGTAGTTGTTCTGGTGACTATAGTGTCTCTTTAAGACCAAAGTAGCAGATTTTTCTAGTTCTGCTATTTTTAATATTTAAAATTCACTTTGAATTATCAGTTTAGTGAATGACCATGTGATTTGATTGTCATTTCCACAAAATTGTTTAGGGAACATGACAAATTATTTTAACTGTAAAATTGAGATTCTAATAAAAATACTACAAATAAATCAGGCTGTTTTTTTTTTTTTTTTAAAGCCGTTATCAAGGTCATGAGAGCTTATATTTGTGAGTGAAGATCTCGTGTGTGAACTTAAGGACAGTCATTCAAAATAGAATCCGTGGGCCATGGCCACCGCAAACAAAGAGGAATTGGTGTACGTCGCAGAGGCAAAGTTATCATTCTGTGGGTCCCACAATGTTCGGCTGGAGATCCTCACCCCCTGCTGGCCCATTTGGCCAAGGAAGACACTACAAACCACCTTGTAGCGTGGAGGACAAATCTCCTTCAGTTTGCTGCGTATGAGATCAGACAGGTTATGAGTCAGTTGGCCACTGGTCGCGGGGCTGTATTTGGTGTCACTGAGGTAGGTGCTTAGAATGTTCTCCAGAACACTTTGTACTCTGCTTGAGTTGAATCTGCAGCCTTGGTCTGGACACGTCTTGTAGGTGTTCTCCATCTGAACTTCCTTAATTGGCTGAAATAAGGGCAGTCCTGAGAAACTAACTCGTCCGTACTGCGCCCAGGGTCCCATAGACAGGCGCTTGGAAGGGCCCATGGCGCACATAGAGTTTTTCCGAGTGAACGTATTTGCAATGCTGGCAATGGAACTTCTGCGAGAATTAATATTAAGGCGCTCATCAATACTTCTAAGGCGTACGAGAGGTCGTGAGGGCATTTCAATGGATTGAGAGCTCCGACGGCTTGTAAGAGGAGCTGCCTTTGCCTGTGGTAGGCCTTCTGTGGCCACAGTGGGATTAAATTGAGCCAGGACATCCTCGGATAAACGGGATGGGTTTTCTGCCATCTTATCAGTTTTCTTAGGAAAAAGTGTTCAAACTGCATAATTACAATAAAAAATAAAAATAAAATCTGTTATAACGAATAAATTACACCTTTCTTGAACGTTTAATACAAAGCATAAGTGCTACGGAATTTGCTGGCACTATATAAATAATAAAATAATAAAAAGCCTAAACCGTAAGCCTGACAAACACAAACTACAAATATGGTGGCTGGGAAGGTGGTATGTGGATATTCGCACAATGCATTGTGGGATGGCTCGTTTAGCATTATGGGAGCCAAATCACTTTTTCTATACAACTGGTGACTTTCCTATCTTAGTTATGGATTATATTTTATAAATTAACAAACAGTCAGGGCTGGATGTGGCAAAATATAGGCCGGGGCATTTTTTTTTCCCTTTAATCCCTTAAGGACACGTGACGTGTGACATGTCATGATTCCCTTTTATTCCAGAAGTTTGGTCCTTCAGGGGGTTAAAGACCACAGAAACGGTCTGTGACAGAGAGCGACGGACCCCCAGACAGTATCGCTGTTTGTAACAACGCCGCCTTTTACTATAAAATAAGACACACTCGCAGTCATGTGAGCTGGGAATTAAACCTATATCTTAAAGAGTCAGTAATGTCATTCTAATAACATTGAATGTTATGATATGTTTATTTGCATCTTATTTAATGTAATGAATCTCAGATTGTGGGGAAAATGCATTTAATGAGAGCTACAGAAGAAATGGGCAAATACAATCTGTCATGTCTAACATCAAAGCTGTATTCTGATTGGCAATTGGTGGCTCTATCCATTCCTAATACGTGGAGAAATTATATTTAGTGACCAGAAAATACACGAGCCACAATTACGGTACTATGGGTCTCTTAATTGCTGCTTTATACTCTCTGTAAAAATTGTAAAACTCTGCAGCATATATAGCATGTTGGTGCTGTATAAATGATGATACTTGTAATAATTATTAATAATAATGATAATCACTTACCCCGTTTTTGAAAAGCCAAATTGCCAGAAAATGGGCACACGAATTATCAAGCCAGTCCAACTATCTGACACAACAAAAAATTGCTTCTCAACCAAAGCAACCCCTCTGCGACAACTCAATGGACGTGGTCGGATCTCTCTTCTTCAACTGCACGTACAATGGATCTAAAATGGAAAAAGAATCAACATGTAACTGAATTAGAACACGAGAAGGAAGCCGGATTCTGTTAAAATAAAGTCTGCGTACCAGACTGCCCTCTGACTAGTGACCCATTGGGCAATGATTCAGCCATCTTGGCAGCAACGTAGCTCGTTTCTGATGAAGTCAAACGTTTTATTTTTAAAAAGGGATTCAAATGTTTAAATGTTGAAAATCTGAAATACTTACACTGGAAGGTAGTCCTATTTCATTCTCATTCAGCCCAGAGACTTCCCTCCTATATATACCGGGCAAGGATTAGGCTGAGCGATGGGCGTTTCTGCTCAGTAAATTGATTTATAATATATAATACGTATCGGTGGAGTGCTCGCTATAGAAACTATACACGGCTCGCAAGCTAAAACCAGTGATAACATTAGTTTGTTACAAGTTTAAACACGTTTACTGTTTGCAGAGATGCCTCAGTGGCTCAATTGATAATGGACAGGATTAAATAATCCAGAATAATTTACTCTTGGCAACAGTTGGCCCTTCTTCATACTAATAACTTGTTTCAAGAACACTCTGTACTGGCCGCTGCTCTACGGGAGAATTATTAGATTCCCATCCACACAATAGGCCCATTAGGAGCTAATCTGCGATAGTGGAAGATAATCCCGTGGTGATTAAGGTTGTATCCTGACAATAACATATACAGGTTATCCACAACACATAAACTAATGTGAGAATTCAAAGTGAATTTCAAATGTAAGGTCAGAGCAATCGAACTGAAAGCACAGCTGATTAAGAGAACTTTTCCACATCGGCTAGTTTGACCTTAAATTTGAAAATCAATTCTCATTTTAGTGAATAACCCTGTAAATTAGGATTTGTCAGGAATTCGAAGTGAATTTAAAATTTTATGCCTCAATAGCTAAACAGAAAACGTAGCTGAATGAGAATTTTTTTTCCAATTTCTGTTTTTGCGTAAAATTCAAAAATTGTGGCCAATGCACGCTATAGAGAATAATTCTCTTTTTCTTTTTTTTTTTCAAAAACATTTCCAAATTTGCTTTGTGAGCACATAATTAAATGCCATCTGTCTGCGCTACAGGGAGGGTGTGACGATGAAAGAGAGGGAAAAAACAAACTGCAGGATTGGGAGAATGTTTATTTACAATAAATATTCTTTATTTTCCTTTCCAGGGGGATTTGTGGAGATATCTAATAATGCTTCGCTTTGCAGAACTCTCTCATTCTCTGCTCTTATCGCTCATATCATCGCATGGAACCCCAGCATTTTCCCTACCTGGTGATCTCCAAACACTAACTCTCAGCCACAAGGAAGGTCGGTCAGACCACTGCAGCAGTTGGGATAAAAAGTAATTGGACAGATCTGACTGGAGTCACCTCACCCTTTATGAATTTAGGAAGAACAATAATATAAATGACAAATTTTAAATAAAAACATTTTAAAAATCCTTAAATGGGGGAGCGAGGCCTGACCTGCATGGCGACAGGAAACGTTCTGCCAGAGCTCCTGGCTTGGCCGTTGACCCTCTTGAATATTTTACCCTTTAGGGCACTGGTTAAGCCAGAATTGCAACCTACTGTTCTCCTGCTGTGGGGTTGCTTACAGTGCCCAGAAAATCAAGCCACGCCTGCAATCTGCGAGGGGCACAGTGAGGCCTGGTGCGGATGCTGAACAGGGGAGACGGCCACTCTCCCAGACAGCCAGCTGCCAGACCCACGCTGCAATCTCCTGCTATCCCTCCCTCCTCTCCCCCCCTCCGGACCGGTGGGGGAGATCCCGGTCCACAACTGCGGAGGCTCCACTTCTCCACATACCAACCGCGGCAGTGCCACCCTCAAGTTTGTTACAGCCCGTGAATCGATAAGATGGCAGGCGCCACGTGCTACCCTCACTCCAGTGACAAAACTAAACCTCATATTTGCTGACTTCTGGAACAGACTAAGCCAGCGAATGTTCCCTACACAGTACCACCAGTTTCTGAATGCATTACCCTGGCGGATTTCGCTTCAGACCACGGCGACCTCTACGGTAGCCCAATGGAGTCGACAAGCACCTTCACTTTCCCTTACAGCGGGAACTGTATTTTGTAACTCCACGGGCCTAGACCCCAGAGGTCCACTCTACGAACATTCCTCGCTGAGAGACCAGCTGAAATGCTCTTGGGCATCATGGGTACTGACCCTCTCCCCACAAAAAGAGCTGCATCCTTGGCTCAGACGTGATTGTGCATTAACCATGGAAGGTATAGGATGAGCGGCACCATCTTACAGCCCTTCTATTATATCTCTATTATGCTTGTCTTTATTAGTTTCTTATTTATTTAGTCTAGGTGCTCTGTCAGTTGTTGGACTGACACAAAACTTAAGGAAGGGCCCCAGGTTGGCACAAGTACGACCAGGCCACTCTGTTTGCTATATATCTATGTGTTATGCTTGTGCATTCTTTTTACACTGTTCATGGCATTTAATCATTTTCTAAAAAGCCTGATGTCTCTTACTTATTATGCCATCGGGCAAGTTGTGTACCTTGTTTAATCTGCTTGTCTTACAACACAAAAATAAATAGTGCATTACCAGCAGGACATACTTGAATAAGCATTGTTACTTCTATTTTCTCTTGATAATATGTCTATGCCTATATTATTCTGTTTGTTCACCTTTTGCACTACAAAAATAAAGTTTAAAAAAAAATCCTTAAATGGACACTACAGCCACCAAAACAACTTTAGCTCATACACAATTTTGGTGTATAGATCATGACCCTGCAGTCTCACTGCTCAATTATCTGCCATTTAGGAGTTACATCCCTTTGTTTATGCAGCCATAGCCACACCTCCCTGCATGTGACATGTACAGCATTCCTAAACACATCCTGTAAAGAGATATCTAATGTTTACAGTTCCTTTATTGCAAATTCTGTTTAATTTAGAATTTCTTATCTTCTGCTCTGTTAATAGCTTGCTAGACCCTGCAGGAGCCTCCTGTATGTAATTAAAGTTCAATTTACAGAGCAGGAAATACAAACTTTTAAAGTAAATTACATCTCATTGAGAGTAAAACCATTTTTTTTTTCATGCAGGCTTGTCAGTCATAGCCAGGCTTGGTGTGGCTAGAGCTGCATAAACAGAGACAAAAGTGATTTAACTCCTAAATGACAGACAATTGAGCAGTCAAACTGCAGGGGCATGTTCTATACACCAAAATTGCTTCAATAAGTTAAAGTTGTTTTGGTGACTATACTGTCCCTTTAAAATTAAAAAAGATAGTTCTGTATCTTTGGCAGAAATTTGAAGTGACTAATGCCTCATTTCCACTGAGCGGTACAGTTCTGGTCGGTACGGTTTGGTACGCTATTTTGAGTGTTTCCATTATGAAAGAGTCCCATACAACCAAACCAAACCACACCATGCCTGGGCCCCCTTCAGATGTAGATCCATAGCAAATGGTACGGTACGGTTAGGGCGGAGCTACTGGCTTCACACTATACAATCCATTGATTGGCGGACAGGAAAACGTCAATGCTCACGACAAATGACACGCTAGGCATTTGGTCTAACCCCCACATGCCCCCTGGCGGTCCGACTTGCACCTGACTAGGCTGGACCATTCTAACCCTTCCGAACCGTTCCGACACGAACCGTACCGCTCAGTGGAAATGAGGCATAAGTTTTGAGTTTTGTCAGCCAGTCCTGGGTCTCTGTTTTGAGTGTGAGCATTGTACATTTCCCACAAATGCTTATTTAACAGATATTATACAAAGAAATAGTTGTTCTGTTGTGAGTGCTTTCATTCATGAGAAAAAAAGCATGCAGGTAGCTTCATTCATCTGTTTTCACGAATTAAAGTGTTTATGGTCTCTTTCACCCTGTGCAGGGAATTTATGATAACTGTCGACATGACCGACACATGATTATTTACAAATTGATTTAAATTAAAAATTAAGCGTCTACATGTATTGCAAAAATATCTTTAAATTGAATCACTTAGTAAAATCTAGCTAGTATTCTTCCACAATGAAACCAGAAGCATTTATTTAAACGTTTCATGAAATATTTACACTGTTACATTCATTAACATTTTGACCCTTTGAGAGAAAGCTTCTGGGGTAAAACTGAAAGTCTTATTTAATATAAACCATTACACTATTTAATTAATTAAAAATATTAGATTATTCAAAATTTCTCTTGGAAAAGATGAATATCCTACTCATCATTTCACACAAACCTTTAAACTATTACATAGATTTCTGATTGCTGCGGTAAACATTAAATATTGATCAATATGCATTCAGTTGAGCTAACCAGCTAGTCAATACCGTGCATGCAGCCGAACAGATCTCATTGATAATCAATGCTGCGGCTGATTCGCCACCAGACAAACAAAATGACTTCAGTCACACGGCAATCTGGGGACATCTGTTAAATAATTTAAATTACACTGGAAGCTAAACTGTGCAAATTCCTAAAAGCTTTTATACACTGAACACATTAATTGGATTTAATAAATGTTTAATTGAATGTTATCTTTTATGTAAAATATACTGACATATCTCACAGGGGGAAAAGGGGTTTAATTACTAAACAGTGAGGAATTTGCTAAAAGGTGAAATGTGACGTACTGAAAATCTAATTGCAAAGTTCAGGTCAAATTTGGTGAACTATAATCATTCTTAAAGGGTTACTGCAAACACCATGACCACTTTTGTATTCCGAAGCGGTTATGGTGCCTACAGTCAGTATATGCTGCGTTTCGTTGTAATCTGTTATAACTGCACCTCATGCAGTGTCATTGGGGCATCAAATTAGCCAGCCCCGTAAAGGGGTTTCTAACCGACTAGAGTAAATTCTGTGCAAAATTGGCATCTGTCAATCAGCACGCACAGCATCCTGGGGACAGACAGCTAATGGTGGCATGGTATCCTTCTCTGTGCTATTCATATCCTCCCCTCGTGCCGTCTGGCTAAGCTAAGGAGAGTGATGTCAGAGGCGGAGAATCAGACGGAGGAGGAGAGAAATTTATTTATTTATTTAAACTTTGACCAAAAGTCAGGGTTTCTTTAACCAAAATCCTTAAATTTTTCATTTTTGTCACTATTTGATGAATAAACCCTGAGAATCATCTACTAAAAAGGAGGTTTTAACAGATTCGGTAAAGGTCTGTTAAAAGGAAGAATGGACGTATTTTCTGTAAAATAGAATATGCGAGAATGTAACAGTTAATATGAGGGGAAAGTGTGAAGATCCAAAATATAATATAACTGCCAAAATCTTTCTCTTTTTGACTGGAAATCGCTCTGTATTGGGTTATTATTATTATTATTGCCATTTATATAGCGCCAACAGATTCCGTAGCGCGTTACAATATTTTTCATTTCTTTTTCGATCGGAGAAGCGTAAAAGGCTACACGTAGATTTGAGTTTTTTCCGACCTGGATGACAATGTAACAGTCTGCGTGTTGGCTGAATAGACTGGACAGAATCAATTTAATTATTTACGTATTCTCACACGTATTTTCTGCCCCGATGTGCCCTGGCTGGGGTTTAATTCATGGAAATACCTGAAAGGAAAGCACATCAAATACAGTAAATGTGCCCCCTGTAATCAATAGTGGGGTTGTTCCCCAGCCCACAATTATTCATTTTCACACATATTATTCAATGTGTTTTTTAGCTCAAGAAAACTCACTGTTTATTGAATAAACCCTTAATTACCCATACCCAAGTATCACCTGAGATCTAATTAGATGACAATTACAATAAACAGCTGCTTTCTCTTGTTTGAAGAGCTCCTGGTCCCTTGTTTTAAGAGCTTGCAATCTAGTTGCTTACCCCACACCATTAACCACTGAGTAATAACTCTCGAAGAGAGAGTTCCTCATTCCCCTTCCCCAGAAAACGCGTATTGGGGTGGAGGTAGGTATAGGACACTTACCTTTGCAGCACTTGTATATTCAAGGTGATGTCATCGTCCCACGTGCTCCAGGTGCATTGAAGTACTCCTGGTCACCTGATGAAAAGATCAATTATTCCAAAGTGCTGCACGTGCGCCTGTGCTAATATGCTGCTCAAGCTGCAATACGTGTTAAAATAATTTACAGCGCAGCCTGAGCAGATATCGCAAATTATAACATAAACTCTATCGGAATTTATACAAAATAACAGTAATAAAACTCCTAGATAACCCCAGGGGTCTAACAGACTACCGTCAAAGGATTTTATAGCCATCTATTTCTATACTTTATGTTCTAAAACCAGTGAAATAAGCGTTTAATTGCAAGCTCCTCTGTCAGGAAACCTTCATCTATTTGAAATACATTCCACCAGTCTATGGATTGTCCTACTAATGCCATAGATATTGTCCAGAAAGGGTTAAACAGTAATAGTTACCTTACCAGGTGTCTAGGCTATATGTTAGCCAGCGATCGTTCTTTCTGTATCTGAGATTCTGTGCAATTGCGATTTTATAATGTCTCTGACCCGGCAAGCCCAGACTCGTCTTCAAATCCCACACTAAATCGAGCAGATTAATAATTCTCAAAGCCACAGTAAATCATTGCCAGGGTGGGTCTGACCGGTGCCAGTTGACTGTGCAAGGCAGCAGCGGGCATGGTGCCACCACAACTCCAAGGGTCACCTTGGTAACACTCGTCACTTCCTTCTTGGATGCCATCCTTCTTTTGTTTTTCTTTATTGTTATATTTCTTTTTAACATGTTTGGCTCCAGAGAGCCCTGCAAGGAACGTAGATAAAACCTATTCCATAAAACATTCGCTATACTCACTCAAGCCTTTTCATCTCAATGAAGTGGTCTGGGTGCAGCAGTCGTGTCATTTTAATCTTTCCCGGTAAAACACGAGTGTCACGCAGAATCCGTAATATTTACCTGTAATGGTAAAAAAAAAAAAACCTCCAACACCTGTTACGCTGATAGCCAATAGATATGCTGGATCTGTTGCAATTACCAAGAAAAACTTGGCCATGTGACGTTGCAGACCACCATTATTAATTTATCATCTGAAATGTACCCGGTGTCAGAGTGAGAGAGTAAAATACTGTAACCATAAATCTTGCCAGTCAATGAACCCAATGACTGAGCAAAGCTCCAATGCCCGTATGAGCACCCATTCTATAGAAAGGATGGGCATACAATAACTCTATATTAATATCAAGGACCAAATACGGAATAGGACTACACTACCTCCAGAACAGCCTCATTCCGTCTTGGAACGTTGGGTACAATCCATGAATCCGTTTAGTGTAACGTGAATCGGCCTGAGGGAATATGTAGAAATGTATAGTAGTCATTGTAATTGCTGTAATGACTGCACTTTAATTTGTTTTTCTTTCCGAGCCGCAGTTAAATGTGTAAACTGAACGATGAACGCAGGCTACCAAGTAGGATTCACCTAATCCAGTAATCAGAGTATTAAGAGCATTTTACACAAAGCTGTATAAGAGATACACAGCTCATACTTTGCTCCTAAACTCGAGGAACACAACAGATTAATTATCACCTATAAATCCATAAAACGACGGCGTTAAAACAAACGGCTTATCTTTCTGAAATTCCACAGGAATCTCTCCATCTCAAGCTTTAGGTCACCAAACCAGGCGCCCGTGGCCTGCCTGCAAACAAAGGGAAGGCAAACATACTTTAAAGACTCTCACGGAGTTTGAGGTTATATCGCCTCTGTCCCAACTTTATAAATAACCTCAAACTCTCACCTGACCATTTGCTGCAGAATGGCGACAATAATGTCCGTCCTACAATAAAAGTCCCCAACCCACTCGATACGAACCAGGTATGGCGTCGCTCCCTCAGCATGGTGGGAGGTTAAATACAAAAACCCTTTCACAGAATTGTTTGTCAGTAAAGAAAGAAAAACGCTAAAATAACACCTGATCAAACGCCACGAGGATTGTTTACTGAAGGGGGAGTTATTGGGAATTTACAGAGGATTTTAAATATTACATCATATTATAACATAGCTGACCTGGAAAAACGTCCATTGCGACTACTTTGGCCTAACATTTTAAATTCCCTTTCAATCCCTAATAATACACTCTTATTAGAAACAAATTCACATGCAGGTCTGTTTGCTTTGCATTAAGCTTCTAATACTCAGCTTTCCCATTACCTGTTATGATAGAATTGTCAGTTTTTGTTGCAATCTAAAAAAAAAGAAAAAAAAGAAAAAAAAAATACTCAGTAATTTATATGTTATTCTTGGCCAGAACTTATATTGACCTCCAAACACAAATAGACTGTACCCTCTGCCCTCTCTGTCCATGTGTAAGGATTCTGTATGTTTAACCAAGACGTCTCATACTACAGAGCTATTTCTCAATGTCCAACCTGATTATCTGTAATCTGCCACCCAGAGATTATTATATAGACAGATGAGTTATCATAATGCTGTGACGTTGGATACATAATGGATTGTCAGTTCTTGCGGTTGGTAATTTTTTTTTTCGAAATCAGGACTGCTGCCATGGCCAACTTATGGCTACATCAATGATAGCAGGCCACGGCAGTTACAAGTCACTCTGCATAGGGACACAGTAACAGCTGACTTCCTTCTACCATAACTGTTTAGTTGCTTGGAGTGTCCCTTTAAAGAGGAACGGATGCTTTTCCTATTAAAGTACTTATAGTATAACATTAACACTGCCCAGGTTAATTTTCAAAATTTCAAATTGCAGCAAACTGACATCAAAATAGGAAGATTGAGTCTAAATTAGCCGAGCTGTGACTTTTTCTAAGTTGGAGCTTCCTTCCAGATAAGTTATTTGTGTCTCATTACCACCATTTGGATTTTTAATGCTTAATGACCACGTGCAGTGAATCATGGGACATTTGAAATTTGCATCCAATGCCAAGCAATGCCAGTACAGCCTTGCGTTTGATCCAAATAAAAAAAAATATATATTAAAAAAAAAAAAATAAGCAGAAACGCCATTTTAGTTATTAATTAAAAACATCATTACTTTCAAGCAGAGCATTTTTGTTTAATAGTGAGATCCGGCATATCTGCTAATGATTGTCTGCCAAGCCACGCAGAGACATGCAAAGTATGTGCCATAAAGCAGACAGCTCTGTCGGTGCAGCCGAGCCTGTCACAATGACGAATACGAAAGAGAATGCACCTGCAGTGAAAGGTACAAGGCGATGCCTTGATTTCCCTGCACGCACCGTCTCCACGGCAACAAGGAAAATAAACCTGTTGGCACAACAAAAGCCATGCACGTGCTTTATGCCATTAGTTATGTATTTATTCTAAATAAAAGTACACATTTGCACAAAATTGACTTTTCTGTTCAGCAGAACACAAACAGACTAAATATAAAGCTGGGTGCACTGGTAAAAATAGCAATATACAAGAAATAGCTGCGCAGTGCGGATCTAGGGTGCTGCCATTTTAAGTAAAGTTATTGTACGTCAGTTCACAATATCATGTAGAAAGAGGGAAGTGCTCATGCCATTGTACAGAACATTGGTGAGACCTCACTTGGAGTTTTGTACACAGTACTGGAGACCGTATCTTCAGAAGGATATTGATACCTTAGAGAGAGTTCAGAGAAGGGCTACTAAACTGGTTCATGGATTGCGGGATAAAACTTACCAGGAAAGGTTAAAGGATCTTAACATGTATAGCTTGGAGGAAAGACGAGACAGGGGGGATATGATAGAAACATTTAAATATATAAAGGGAATCAACACAGTAAAGGAGGAGACTATATTTAAAAGAAGAAAAACTACCACAACAAGAGGAGGACATAGTCTTAAATTAGAGGGACAAAGGTTTAAAAATAATATGAGGCAGTATTACTTTACTGAGAGGGTAGTGGATGCATGGAATAGCCTTCCAGCTGAAGTGGTAGAGGTTAACACAGTAAAGGAGTTTAAGCATGCGTGGGATAGGCATAAGGCTATCCTAGCTATAGGATAAGGCCAGGGACTAGTGAAAGTATTTAGAAAATTGGGCAGACTAGATGGGCCGAATGGTTTTTATCTGCCGTCACATTCTATGTTTCTTTGTTAATATAATAGTGAATAAAACACTTATAGTGTTATTTCTCTAGATCAGGCTTTCCCAAACTCTGGCCCTCCAGATATTGCTGAACTAGAACTCAGAACTATGATTCTCAGTCTATCTATTTCATTCATAGAATCATGGGAGTTGTAGTTCAGCAACATCTGGAGGGCCGGAGTTTGGGGAAGCCTGCTCTAGATCCTTGTTTCTCAACCCCTGGTTTGTGTACCCAAGAGCTGGCCAGCTGGGGGAGAATGGCGGCAGAGGCGACAAGCTGCTCTCATCATGATCTTCCAGCATTGCTTGCTTATGCACCCTGCGGTGATGTTGGGAGGTGGGTTATGGAGTCACTCTGGCACCGGCATCACTAAACAGTGTGCAAGGGAGCAGTGTGAGAAGAGCACGAAGACTACACAAGTTCAACACTGGAACCCAGGGAAAGGATCCCCACTGGACCCCACGGAAAGTATCCCCACTGTACCCCGGGGAAAGGATCCCCACTGGACCCCAGGGAAAGAATCCCCACTGGACCCCACAGAAAGGATCCCCACTGGACCCCACGGAAAGTGTCCCCACTGGACCCCACAGAAAGGATCTCCACTGGACCCCACGGAAAGCATCCCCACTGGACCCGGGGAAAGGATCCCCACTGGACTCCGGGGAAAGGACCCCTACTGGTCCCCATGGAAAGGATCCCCACTGGACCCCAGGGAAAGGATCCCCACTGGACCCCGGGGAAAGGATCCTCACTAGTCCCCGGTGAAAAGATCCATTCCAGCTCTCCTAAACGCAAAATTAAAAAAAAAATAATACAAATAATTATTTTTGAGTGTGTGTGTGAGAGAATGTGCATGTATGTATGTGTGTGTATCTGTATGTATTTAGGTGTGTGTCTGTGTATCTGTATGTCGGTGTGTGCCCTTAAGTGTTTGTGTATCTGTCTGTATGCGTGTCTTTGTATCTGCATGTGTATCTATATTTGTGTCAGTGTTTGTATTTATAGGAGTGTCATTCTGTGTATTTCAAAGGGTATCATTCTGTGTGTCTGTGTATCAGCATGGGTGTTTATATATGTGTCTGTGTGTTAGTTTGTGTGTCTGCATTTACATGTGTGTCACTGTGTGTATGTGTGTCCGTGTATCAGCATGTGTGTCCGTGTATGTATCTCCATCTATGTCAGTGTGTGTTTGTATATCTGCATGTGTGTCAGTGTATGCATCTGTGTGTCTGTGTAACTGTCACCCCACCACATACACTGTCACCCCCAGTGGCGGCTCTAGACTTTGTGAGGCCTTAGGCGAAATTCAAACATGAGGGCCCCACTAACACCTAAAGTTAAAAATAGGGGTTGCATTGTGTGTATAAGGTGCTGTTGTTGTATTTAAGGACAAGCTTGCAGCGCTGGATACAGAGAGCTAGTCTCTGTATTCATCGTTCAGAGGCTTGCAGTGTTGCGGCTCCGTATTGCGGCATTATGATCTCTCTGACTGTAGTTATGGCATATTATGCAAACTAACTTAATTTGCAATAAACAAATTTAATTAGCAATTATGCCAAACGTTTATACATGACTGAGGGGTATGGTTACATAGCCTTGCAGTCTTATATACATAAGTGGCGGTGTATGTATATATGACTGTATCTGACATTGTCTACCTATGTGTGACAGGGTTTGGGGTGAGTGTTGCACAGTTGGAGTACAGGATTGTAAGGGTTTATGTAATAGGGTGAGTGTGGCAGGGTGAATGGGGTGAGTGGGACAGACTGATAGATGATGAGTGACAGGGTCGGGGAGGTGAGTGTGACAGTGCAAGAGAAGGTGAGTTTGACAGGGTTGATGGGGGGGTTAATGCAATAGGGTAGGTGTGGCAAAGCAAGGAGTTTGGTATGGTTGCAGTGGGTGAGAGTGACAGGATTAGGAGGGGTTATGTAAGTTTGGCTGGGTTTAGGGGGCGACAGTGTGTGGGGTCTGAAAGTGTTTGGGAATGGTGATAGTGTATGTGAAGGGGGTGTCAGTGTGTGTGGTAATGATAGGGTATGGGTGGGGAATGACAAGGTGTGCGGTGGAAGGCTGTGACAGCGTGTGTGTGTGGGAAGGCTGTGATTGGATGGGTGTGGGGTGACAGGGTAGGGGAGCTGTGAGAGGGTGGGGGTGGTAGGGGGCTTTGACAGGGTAGGAGGTGGTGGGGGACTGTGACAGGGTAGGAGGTGGTGGGAGACTGTGACAGGACAAGGGGTAGTGGGGGGGCTGGAGCAGGGGGTGGTGGGGCAGGTGGTGGTAGGGGGGCTGTGACAGGGTAGTGGGGTGGTAGGAGGACAGTAGGAGGGCAGGGGGTGGTAGGGGGGCTGTGACAGGGCACGGGGTGGTAGGGGGCAGAGGGTGGTAAGGTGGCTGTGACAGGGGGTGGCAGGAGGGCAGTGACAGGGTACAGGGTGGTAGGGAGCAGAAGGTGGTAGGGTGGCTGTGGCAGGGGATGGTAGTGGGCAGAGGGTGGCTGGGGCAGAGGGTGGTAGGAGTACAGTGACAGGGTAGTGGGATGGTAGGAGGGCAGAGGGTGGCTGGGGCAGAGGGTGGTAGGAGGACAGTGACAGGGTAGTGGGGTGGTAGGAGAGCAGAGAGTGGTTGGGGCAGGGAAGGCCCAAGGACTAGGGGGCTGGAATGAATTGCAGGACCAGGGGGAGAAGAGCAGGAAAGGGCCTCAGGACTAGGGGGTGGGAGGAGCAGAAAGGGCCTCAGGACTAGGGGGTGGGAGGAGCAGAAAGGGCCTCAGGACTAGGGGGAAAGGGGCAGGGAAGGTCCAAGGACTAAGGGGCAGGAAGGAATTTCAGGACCAGGGGGAGAGGGGCAGAAAAGGGATTTCAGGGTGGCTGGGGGAGAGGGTGGTAGGAGGACAGAGGGTGGCTTGGGCAGGGGTTGGTAGGAGGGCAGTGACAGGGTAAAGGGTAGTAGGGAGCAGAGGGTGGTAGGATGGCTGTGACTGGGCAGGGGATGGTAGGGGGCATAGGATGGTAGGAGGGCAGGAGGAGGGCAGAGGGTGGCTGGGGCAGAGGGTAGGTAGGAGAGTTGGAGAGGGTGGCTGGGGTGGTAGGGGGGGCTATGACAGGGCAGGGGGTGGTAGGAGGACAGTGACAGGGTAGTAGGAGGGCAGAGGGTGGCTGGGGCAGAGGGTGGCTGGGGCAGTGGTGGTGGGGTGGCTGGGGCAGAGGGTGGTAGGAGGGCAGGGTGGGGAGCGGAGGCATAAATAATTTAGGATTAACTTATTCCCTGGTGGTCCAGTGGGCGGCCAGGCTGTATCCCTGGTGGTCCGGTGGGCTCCCTTTACGGTCTGCAGCTCCTCCGGGTGCAGAGCTGCAGACCACGTGGGAAGTTTAGTCTCGCGATCTCAGCCAGTCAGGGCGTTGCCGTGGTAACCCGCGGCAACACTCTGATTGGGTGAGATCGAGAGACCCCCTCAGTCTGCAGCTCTGCGCTCGGCGGAGCTGTAGACAGGCTGGCTCTCTCCCGGGCAGGCATAGGAGGGGTTTCGCATCCGGCGGCATAAAGGGCAAGCTGCCGGGCCCCCTCCTGTGTTGGGGCCTCGGCCTCTGACCGATGACCCGATCTGTCACACTGCCCTAAGGTGATTTAGGCGGCCACTCACCTTATCTCATTAACTGCTTCAGTTCTGCCATACTCAACACTCCAACCATGCCACACTAACCCTGTGGGTCGTGAATGGGACACATGGAGGGTCTGGGGGTGAAGGGGGTGAAATGTATGGGGGTGATTAGAGCTTTGAATTGGTGCGCAGTGTCTCTGTTTTTGAATGCAGGAAATCGTTTCGGGCCATCCAGCAGGCAGAATGATTACAGCCGGTGCGTCTCAGCCTGTCAATCAATCATTGACCGTAAACTAGGGTGGGGCCCCTCATATTATGTTTGTACAGCGCTACAGTATATATTGGTGCTATCTAAATGCTAAATTATAATAATAGGGGCTATACAAACGGATGTGAGCCTCTTGGGGAGATTTGGAGCAGTCTTTCACATACCCCTGTCTGCGAGAATCACAGAAACGGCAGATTATTTAAATAAACTTCAAATTGTAACAAATTAAAATATAAATGGCGACATTTTGGTAAAAATAGCCCATCTGGAGAAATTCTCCACCCCTATAGTCACACCTTAGCGGTTATTGTGAAGTGGTGAAGAGAGACCCTTGTATACAATAAACCACAATGTCGCGGGCTTCAATTTAGAGGTCTCGGTTAAGCAATTTAGACTGAATTTGATACAATTCAGAGTTTAGTGAATAAGCCTCGCAGAATTATGGCGATGGGAATTTGCAAATTTTAGGAGTATGTTGCAGAGGAGGAAAAAAAATATATTTGAGTTGGAGACTTTTACAATGATTTATTTAGTTAATAAATACTACAATCTTTCAAGGTCAGGGTGTCTGGGACAAGTTTGTGAAATTCAGTTTTACATTTTTACTAATTTGTATCATCTGTTATACAGCAGAATGTTTAAGAATCTATTTTTCCAGCTGTTGCCAAAGTTAAAGCTGAATCAATGCAAACTGCCAGACCCCAAATGTAGCCCCCCTCCCCCAGCTATTGGAAGTTACATGAAGCATCCAATGTGCACAGATCCCAGGAATAACAGAGATCCGCCCCTGGTTTTCCAGCTCACAGTCACACAGCCAGCAGCCACTTCCTGAGAACTGACATCAGCTCAGTGTGCTGGATCAGAACCAGGACTGGAGTCCAGACCTACTGCTCTCAAGACTAGAGGGGAGAGTTGCAGGAAAGGGCCTCAGGACTAGGGGGAGAGGGGCAGGAAAGGGCCTCAGGACTAGGGGGAGAGGGGCAGGAAAGGGCCTCAGGACTAGGGGAGAGGGGCAGGAAAGGGCCTCAGGACTAGGGGGAGAGGGGCAGGAAAGGGCCTCAGGACTAGGGGGAGAGGGGCAGGAAAGGGCCTCAGGACTAGGGCGTGGGAGGAGCAGAAAGGGCCTCAGGACTAGGGGGAAAGGGGCAGGGAAGGTCCAAGGACTAGGGGGCAGGAAGGAATCAGGACTAGGGGGAGAGGGGCAGGAAAGAGGACTAGGGGGAGAGGGGCAGGAAAGGGCCTCAGGACTAGGGGAGAGGGGCAGGAAAGGGCCTCAGGACTAGGGGGAGAGGGGCAGGAAAGGGCCTCAGGACTAGGGGGAGAGGGGCAGGAAAGGGCCTCAGGACTAGGGCGTGGGAGGAGCAGAAAGGGCCTCAGGACTAGGGGGAAAGGGGCAGGGAAGGTCCAAGGACTAGGGGGCAGGAAGGAATTTCAGGACCAGGGGGAGAGGGGCAGGAAAGGATTTCAGGACTAAGGGTAGAGGGGCAGAGAGTCTCAGGACAAGGGGGAGAGGGGCAAGAAGAAATTCCAGGACAAGGGGGAGAGGGGCAGGAAGGGGGCTCAGGTCTAGGGGAAGAGGGGCACGAGGGTCCAAGGACTAGGGGGAGAGGGGCGGGAAAGGAATTCAGGACAAGGGGGAGAGGGACAGTAAGGGGTCTAAGGACTAGTGGGAGAGGAGCAGGAAGAGATCTCGGGACTAGGGGTAGAGGGGCGGGAAAGGGTCTGAGGCCTAGGGGTAGAGGGACAGGAAAGGATCTCACTACTAGGGGGAGTGGGACTGGAAAGGGTCTCAGGATTAGGTGGAGAGAGACGAAGGGGTCTCACAATTAGGGGAAGAGAGGGGCAGGAAGGTGTATCAAGACTAGGGGGAGAGGGGCAGGAAGGGGTATAGGAGCACTCCCAATTCTGGGGTAGAGGGACAAGGGAAGCTGCGGTCAGGATTGGAGAGATGAAAAGGGAGGGACAGGGGGCAATTTGCACTGGGAGTAGAGGGACAAAGGGGCAATTAGCACTGGGAGTAGAGAGACAGGGGGCAATTAGCACTGGGAGTAGAGGGACAGGGGGCAATTTGCACTGGGAGTAGAGGGACAGGGGGCAATTAGCACTGGGAGTAGAGGGACAGGGGAATTTGCACTGGGAGTAGAAGGGCTGGGGCAATTAGCACTGGGAGTAGAGGCAGGGGGCAATTTGCACTGGGAGTAGAAGGGCAGGGGGCAATTTGCACTGGGAGTAGAAGGGCAGGGGCAATTTGCACTGGGAGTAGAGAGACAGGGGCAATTAGCACTGGGAGTAGAGGGACAGGGGGCAATTAGCACTGGGAGTAGAGGGACAGGGGGCAATTTGTACTGGGAGTAGAGGGACGGGGGGCAATTAGCACTGGGAGTAGAGGGACAGGGGGCAATTAGCACTGGGAGTAGAGGGGCAGGGGGCAATTAGCACTGGGAGTAGAGGGGCAGGGGGCAATTAGCACTGGGGGCATAGGGACAAAGGGAAATTAACACAGGAGGTAAAAGGGACTACTAGCAGGCAGTAAGTAATTATTCTTGCTTGCCTGAGCCCTCACAGGCTGATACAACCTGGGTCCTGGGCTGATTAAGACATCCTCCATCATGGCTCAGTCCCCTACTAAACCATCAGACTCAGCCTTACTGCAGGGCAGCCCCTCCTGCCTCCCAGCTGCACTCAGGGACCTCATTGACAACCCTCAGTTCAGGTGAGTGAGCCTTGCTGTCTGCATCCCAATAACTGTGTACTGCAACTCCCATCATGCTGGCCTAGCGTGTTTTGAAAATCTCTTCTGATTATTCACTAGAGTGTTAATTGTCAGTGAATGGCCCAAACTGTGACCCCCCTTGGCAATTCTGCAGTTTTCCAATTCATATTTAGTTATGGGTTTAGTTTATTCACTTGGCAGCAATGGATTCGGAAGCGTTTTCTAACAGTAAAATAATACATTTATTTTACTGTTTAGTAAATAAAGCCCATATTCCCTACAAGTCAGTTTGGGATAACGTGGATGTCCGCCGGATTTAATGTTTCACAGATATGATACATAACATATCTTCATACATAGTGCAACTTTACTGCACTATAGTATGTAGCAATTATATACTGCAAGAGGAAAATCAGTTCCTAATCTCTAATCCAGGAGCCATATTAATAAGTAAATTGATGGGGAGACTGAGCGTCATTCTCTCTCTCCCCTTCTAGTATTTCATGAACAGGAGAGGGACCGAATTAATGGCGGGCTGCAGAAGCGTAACTAGAAACCACAGGGCCCCGGTGCGAAAATTGCCCTGTGGGGCCCCCCTTACATCTACCTCCTACACCACACGTCCCCCCCGCCCTCCGCCCACACATGCAGACACATACAGACACATACATACACCATCAGACATACACATTCAGATACACACACACATACACAGAGGCGGGTAGCAGAGTTCCTGTCAGACGCGGCGAGGGAGCTGTGTTCTCTCTGCTCCCTCGTGGGCTGTCTACTGATGCCGGGAGCGGAATATGACGTCATATTCCGGCATCAGAAAACGGCGCACGAGGGAGCAGAGCAGAGAGAACACAGCTCCCTCGCCGCGTCTGACAGGAACTCTGCCGCCCGTGTGGGGGCCCATTAGGTGGCCAGCTGGCCACTTTTTGGGCCCCCCTATGACAGAGGGAACACGGAGGGGGCGGCATCTAGGCGGCCCACGGTCGCAGGAGTCGTGGCTGTGGCCGGGCCCCCTGCAGTGACAGGTACGCCACTGGCGGGCTGGTAAATCACACTAATCTCGGGCAAACAAAATATTGATGTTTGCACAGACCGTTCTACACATCTTCTAAACTGCATGAAGCCTCCAGCCTCTGCCTGTAGCAGACACCTCAAACTCTGTCCCCCCCAGATGTTACTAATCTATAACTCCCTAAATCCCTCCTTATAGCAATGTCAGTAGAGGGGCAGGAATATGGATTTAAGTTAATCAAAAATGGCTTAAAGGGACACTCCAGACCCCTGAAGAACTTTAGTTTGATGAAAAGCTTTATTTGTGCTCGGAATTTCAATAGGTTATGGATTGTAGAAGATGCAAAGTTGGTTGAGGTGTGCCGAAACCAACGGACGAGTAGGCCTGTAATATAGAGGGCCCACCAAGGTGAAATGAGAATGTGTAGGTGGGTGGCGTCAATCAGCTTGCATGGCAAAGGTGAGTAGGGGCTAGGGGTTTAAGTAGGGGCCTTAACTCCTCCCACAAATTCAGGCCTAATGGCCTTTTAACTTGTGCTCGGAATTCTATACCAGCCCAGTAATGCGACGCGCCAGCACAGTGTGCTGATATAGAGGGTGAAAAAATAACTTGAAATTGAAAACTCTTACTCCAACGAAAGAACGCATATATGCGTTCAAAATAAACAAAAGAGCACCTTTATTTTAAGTAGACGTACATTTGCATGTAATCAATGTTTCAGTAAAACTACTTTGGCCTATTAACCCCTTAATGACGAGTGACGGACAAGGTCCGTCACTCAGGGGAAACCCTTAACGACGAGTGACGGACCTTGGGAGCATGGTAGTTAGCTCCGCCCCCTCCCTCAGTCCTCCTGTGCTGACAGCTATGCTGCTGTCAGTATCAGTGAGTGTGCCGCTGGCGGCCACGATATTATTAAAATATAGGGAGCAGGGCTCCCTCTTTACATGCAGCCCCCCCGCGGCCTACTGGGAAATTTCCCGGTATCCTGGTGGGCCAGTCCAGCCCTGATTGTAGAAGATGCAAAGTTGGTTGACCTGGTTACACCCACTGGCTGTCAATCAGACACCCGGCCATGTTACTTCCTGGCTTGTTTAGCTCAGTGATGCTAAACTCAAGAGGCAGCAATTGCCTCGAGCACCTGCCTTGCAAAGACTTCTCATTGAGCTACATTGGGAAGTCTGTGATTGGACAGCCACAGAAAGTCTGGGCGGGGTTAGAAGGGGAGGGCTTGCAAAGGCTGCAGATAAGAGATCTGCAGTTTTGCAAGCCATTTTTAGATATACCCTCATTGGAAAAAAAATACATACAAGTTTTCATTTGGGGTATATCTACTAAACAATGATTTAAAAAAAATTTATTTTATATTTGGGCAGTGGAGTTTCCCTTTAAAATGAAGAATGGGCTACATCCAAATGCCTTGCACCATATTCATCTCACTGCAGTATGCTGTAATTATAATAATATTAATAATAATAATAATAGTATATAATGATGCAATACACTGTAGTAATACAATAGGCTTTAATGATACAATAAGTTTAATGATACAACAAACTGTAATAATACAATAATAACAATAGGTTATAATGAAAAAATAAGCTGCAATTTAGCAAAAAAGCCATAATGATAGAATATGCTTTGTTGATACTATAAGCTTTAGTGCTTATGGAGCTGAAAGAGTTACTCCAACCACCATGACCACTTCTGCTTTTAGAAGTGGTCATTGTGGAAGGAGTCTGTGCAGCATTTCTGCATAAACAAATATCACATTCAGAGATATTTGCACTTTTGTGCCAGCGGCTAGTTACACCCCTGGCACACGTGACTTAGTAGCCGTGTATACTGTTACAGGCTCATAATATGAATTATGTGCAAAAAGTATGTCTGTCGTCACCGCGCACAGCACACTGGCAATAGACAGATCTCCCTCCCTTCATTTATTTACCATCTCCTCAGTCTCAGCTCCCTTATACTGCTCATTTTTTCCACCCCCGCCATCTGCCCCCCACTGCCTTCCTCCCCGGCCCAGAGTGCGCGCATGCCAGACATAGGACAGGCTGTTGAATCCAGTAAAGGGGGCCTTGCCCTGCGTCGCAGTACAGATAAGTTTACACTTTATTTTATATAGTTTTAAAGGAAAATTCCAGTGCCAGGAAAACAATCTGTTTTCCTGGCACTGCAGGTCCCCTTTCCCTCCCACCCCCAACTCAGGTAGCTGAAAGCTGAAGGGGTGAAAACTTTTCTCTTTTCAGCTATGTAACTATGTAATATACCGGAGACCCCGCCAATGTCCTTTGGCGGTGGTTTCGGGTCGGCGTCGCTCCTCCCAGTAATCACGTCAGCCGGTGGGCGAGACTGATCCCGCCCTCCGGCTGAGGAAACCTAATGCGCATGCGCGGCAATGCCGCGCATGCGCATTAGGTCTCCCCATAGGAAAGCATTGAAAAAAATTTTCAATGCTTTCCTATGGGGAATTGAGCAACGATGGAGGTCCTCACACAGCGTGAGGACGTCGAGCGATGCTCTAGCACAGAAAATCTTTGCTATGAATCAGGAAGTGCCCTCTAGTGGCTGTCTAGTAGACAGCCACTAGAGGAGGAGTTAACCCTGCAAGATAATTATTGCAGTTTATGAAAACTGCAATAATTACAGTTGCAGGGTTAAGAGTAGTGGGAGTTGGCACCCAGACCACTCCAATGGGCAGAAGTGGTCTGGGTGCCTGGAGTGTCCCTTTAATTACTAAAGACCAATAGGGCATTCTAAATTAAATATATATATATCATTTAAAGGAGTTGGAGTAAGCCTTTAATGTGTTTCTGAAAAGGTATATTTTTGAAGATAGTTGTTTTTGATGATTTGAATTAAAGGAACAACCTGCTGTAGTGGTTATGGTGCTATGAGTGCCCTGGCGCCCTCCCATTGAAATTTGTCAAGCCATTTTAGAACGGTTTGACAACTTACCTGGATCCCGACAGGTCCCTGCACAGCATCTGGTCTTCTCCTGCGGGAGAGGCCAGGTGTCTTCACAGAGCTAAGCGCAGCTGACCCAGGACTGCGCCTAGTTACGGAGAGCACTCAGACTACGCTCCTCCCAGCCTTTAATCATGGCCCAGCTGAGTGGGGGCTGGAAGGAGAATCAGTAGCGGATTATGCGGCTATTAGTGCCCTGCAGGACCTAAATACTGGGAGGGCAGCAGGACACTCCTGGCACCATTATCATTACAGAGAGTTTTAAAACCCAGAAAAGTTCAAGAGTGCACCTGACTCTCTGTAACAGTACGTGCTGCTTGCTCACAAACCTCTATCTGTACTATTTATTGAAATGGATGTTCCCCTTAAGGGAAACTATAGTGCATTGAATACGGCGGACTTCGGCGGAGGAGAACTAATGCGCGGCAATGGCCGTGCTCGCATTAGGATCTCCCCATAGGAAATCATTATTCAATGCTTTCCTATGGAGAAAATCTGACGCTGGAAGTCGTCATGCAGAGTGTGAGGATATCCAGTGTCAGATAAAGGACCAGAAGTCCCTCTAGTGGCTGTGTGGTAGACAACCAGTAGAGGAGGAGTTAACCCTCAGAGTTTATAATTACCACTGCAGGGTTAAGGGTGATGGGAGTTTGCACCCAGACCACTTCAATGAGCTGAAGTGTTCTGGGTGCCTACAGTGTCCCTTTAATTTCTTTTCCTTCTTTAATGGTTCCTGCTGTATGGAATGCAAATAATTTGTTCTGGGTTGCCTTTACTAACTGATGACTTCTTACGTCAGGGAACATGGATTTGCATTTCGTACCAGAAATTTACATGTTGGTGTTGATACAGAATTCGGGTTTAGTTTTAATGTTGAGAAAGGGTAGAGCTTACAAAGAGGTCCTTCTTTTACACATACCCCAATGAAATAATGTCTATTTAAATGCGTGCATGCTTTCATTGGGCGTTTATTCACTAAACAGTGATTATTTTTTGTGTGTATTTGGGCAGTGGAGTGTCCCTTTAAATCCCTTCCATTCTAGACATTACTACAGTACAAAGCTTTCCATTTACCAGTAAATAGCTGATGGCAGACCTTGCATTGACGTAAATGGTATAGAGAAGGATTTATGCTCAAAAAACACCGTAACTTGGAAACAATTCTCTAAAATTCAATTTACTGTCTATGGAAAACTAAATGTGATTTCAATATATTTAGAAAATTGGTTGAATTTACGCCCATTTATAGAGACGGGAGCTATTTATATTTAATGCATGGCGACAGTGTTACAAGCTAATAGTAGTAAATCTATTTCTGTTCATTTTAAAAATATCCGTGTCTTTGTTTTTCTTTGTGAGTTTATTTACCCGTCTTATGAACATTGAACAACAAACTCAACATGGCGAGATATAGAGTTTACGCATGAAACTGAGATTGGTGGCGAATTAAAAATTGCAGAATTCAGGCTCAACTGGCCAAAGCACCGTTTATTTATTTTATTTTCCTGGGCCATTATACATGGCAGCATCACGCTTACCCATATGAAAATAAAATAAGGGTAAGTATGGAAACTATTTTTTTTAAATTATATTTATATTAATTTCTACAAATCTGGACACACTGATATTAAAGAAACGCTGCAAGTACCATAACCACTTAAACTGATTGAAGTGCTTATGGTGCCTTGAGTCAATGGGCACCGGGTCTTGCATCACTGTTAAACTGTTTAGTTTGTGCTGCAGGCTGCAGCAGAAATATATTGTGAGTTGTAACTTGTCTCATACCATACCAATATCACGGATTGGAGGCATTGAGAGGGTTAGCGCGCTTAGCTGACGCACTCAGTGGAGGATAACACTGCTCCGTCATTTTATTATTGGGGGCCGGGCTGCAGCCTGCCTGAGACTGAGCATCACTGCTGAACGTTGAGGAAATTATTTAACATTGATGCAGGACCTAGTGCTCGTGGGCTCAATGCACCATAATTACTTCAATTATTTGAAGTAGTTATGGTGCATGCAGTCTTCTTTTTCATAAGATGTCAAAATCCCACACAAGGGTTTGTTCAGTGTGTAGTGAAATGTTACATTTAAACAAGATAGCCTTATTGGAGATAAAATTTCCAACAAAATTTCAGGAATCAGCCGCAGTATCGCTCATGAAAATACTAAAACTGCTGTATATGAAGTGTATTGGAAGCCACTGTACTAATCACACCCTTTTTTTTGTTTATTTATCAAAATCTAAGAGGAGGTCTGTATTTTATTATGAGTGCACATGTCATATGATTACATTCCAGATAAGTATCTGTATGGCCAAGGGGAAGAATGGCTGAGAGTGCTGGGTTAAACCAACCCTAACATTGCCGTCCTAATCCGTGACTCCCAACCATCCAACTTTCGGTTGGAGAGTCCCAATATTCGGGTCCTGTCTCAACTTTGTTCCCTGGTGACCTGATTTCGGGGACAGTTGCCTGCACTCAGGGTAAAGAACAATGCAGAGTACTTAATCAGTGCTCACTGCAGGGTCTGCCCTCAGTGGTCTGACATTCTTGATTGGCAGTCGGTGTGGTATGCATTAATTCAGGCGGACCCCCTCCCTTCTGCCAGAAATTCAGGCGGACCCCTTCCCTTCAGTGGTAAGATAAAGGCCTGAATTTGAGTGCTGACAAAACCTACCACTAAACAAATGGTATGTCAGATCATAGGGCACTGACCAAAGTATCCAATGATCTACTTACTGCAAAATCTTGTGGTCACTACTCTATCCTAATTCTCCTTGACCTGTCTGCGGCTTTTGACACTGTTGATCATCAACAGCTTCTTCTCATCCTCCGCAATATCGGTCTACAAGATACTGCTCTCTCCTGGTGCTCCTCCTACCTCTCCCAGCGCTCTTTCAGTGTTTCTTTCTCTGGCTCTGCTTCTTCTCCCCAACTCCTCTCTGTTGGTGTCCCCCAAGGTTCAGTCCTTGGTCCCCTACTGTTCTCCATCTATACTGCCTCCCTTGGTAAACTCATTAGCTCCTTTGGCTTCCAATATCATTTCTATGCAGATGACACGCAAATCTACCTGTCCTCTCCTGATCTCTCCCCGTCCCTCTTGACTAGTGTCTCTGACTGCCTCTCTGCTGTTTCTAACTGGATGGCTGCCCACTTCCTTAAACTAAATTTGACCAAAACTGAAATTCTGGTCTTTCCTCCCTCAAGTGTTGTTACTCCTGTGTCTCCCTCCCTCCAAGTCAACGGTGCTACCATCAGCTCCACCACGCAGGCTCGCTGCCTAGGTGTTCTCTTTGACTCAAACCTCTCCTTCAAGCATCATGTTCAATCTATCGCCAAATCCTGTCATTTCAATCTCAAAAACATTGCGCGCATCCGCCCCTACTTAACGCCAGATGTGACTAAGGTGTTGGTCCATTCCACTGTCCTTTCTCGCCTTGACTAAAGTAATCCGCTTCTCAGTGGTCTTACGTGCTCCCAACTAGCGCCGTTACAGTCCATAATGAATGCGGCGGCGAGGCACATCTTCCTGTCCGCCCGCACCTGCCATGCCTCACCCTTCTGTCTGTCCCTACATTGGCTTCCTATAAAATATAGAGCTCAATTTAAAATTCTGGTTCTTGCTTTCAAATCTCCACATAATGCTGCTCCCACCTATCTATCCTCCCTTATACACAAGTATGTCCCGTCTAGGCCCTTACGATCTGCTGAAGACTTACGTCTATCTTCTGTCCGTACTCCCACCTCTGATGCTCGCCTTCAATATTTCTCGATGGCTGCACCGTTCCTGTGGAACTCGCTTCCCTCCTCCGTTAGATGCTCACCCAGTCTCCACTCCTTCAAAAAATCGTTAAAAACCCACTTCTTCATAAAAGCGTATCAATTAAACTGTTAATAGCTCCTGACTGATTCCTCTTCTGCAACTGTCACTAGTCTAATACTATCCTTACCTTTTTGTGTCATTTTACCCCACTCCCTCTAGCATGTAAGCTCATTGAGCAGGGCCCTCAACCCCTCTGTTCCTGTGTGTCCAACTTGTCTGGTTACAAATACATGTCTGTTCATCCACCCATTGTAAAGCGCTGTGGAATTTGACGGCGCTCTATAAATATCATAATAATAATAATAATTATCTGCACCATAACTACTACAGAAATGTTTAATGATACAGCATGCTTTAATAACAACATATCTCCCAGCACTAGGAGGTATGAAACAACTTGTATTGCAGTTACGTGACTGCTGAAGTCCCCAAGGGAGTGGGCCCACGCGATAAGGGTGTAGCGCCATTTAAAAAAGGAATGTGTCCGTCTGGTGTGAATGCACACGGGCTCTATGCCTTAAGTGCCCCGTTAAAGAGCTTTGTCTGTGGGCTCAGTGCCCTGTTAAAATGCTCTATCGGTGGGCTTTGTGCCCTGAGTGACCTGTTGAAGCGCTCTGTCCGTGTGCTCTATGCCCTGAGTGTCCTTTTGAAGTACTCTGCCCGTGGGATTAATACACTTAGTGCCCTGTTTACGTGCTCAACGGGCAATTCGTACAGCACAGGCACATCCAAATATGCTTTCTGTGGACAGTTCCCTGGTGGTTGAGCTGTAATAATATAATAAGCTGTAATGATGCAATGAGCTGTAATGATGCAATGAGTTGTAATGACACAATGAGCTGTAATGATGCAAGGAGATGTAATGATACAAGGAGCTGTAATAATACAGTGAGCTGTAGTGATACAATGAGCTGTAATAATACAATTGATTGTAATGATACAAGGGGCTGTAATAATACAATAAGCTGTAATGATACACAGAGCTGTAATAATACAGTGAGCTGTAGTGATATAAGGAGTTGTTATTGGACACAATGAGCTGTAATACTATAATGAGCTGTGATTATATAATAAGACGTAATGATACCATGATCTGTAATAATACAATTAATTGTAATGATACAAGGGGCTGTAGTGGTTATGGTGCTTGGAGTGTCCCTTTTAAGTTACTTTTTAAAACCTTCTTTGCCCTTTATTAAAAAATAAAATGAAAACTCACATATAGAATAATTATTTTATATAAACAAAAGTTTATTTAATAACACATTTACTGTCCCATTGTACAGCGCTACGGAATCTGATGGCGCTATATAAATAATAAAATAATAATAAAAATAATAACTGTGAAGTCAGTGTGAGGGAGAGATGTGTGGAAGGAGTTAATAATGTCTCACTAGCCTGCCATTCTCATCCTCACTGCAATCATACTTGTGGTTAGATTTCTGTGAAACCGGAGTCTAAAAAGGGAGCTGTAAATATCATGATTTGCAGAGCTGGTGGAAAACTCTGCGTGTGATAGACTTTCAAGCCTGCAGCTTCCAACCGCTTGAGAAAACTGCTTTTACTTTAACTTAAAAAAAAAAACATTTAAATGCAAAAAAAAAAGGCAAACAATGCATTATTATAACCGTGTTTCTATAGCTGCGCTGAAATGCATCCTTATTGGCGCAATATGAACGTTCTTGTTAGTGATGGCCAATTGAATGCTTCTCATGACATGCTGTGCAATTCGCCAATCCAGTGTCCTCTATGGGAAGCTATGGACAGACACGGTTTAATGGTATGATTATAGAAGGTGAAATAGTAAGAGTAACGAGAACAGAGAAATCAGGTATTCCAGGAAGTGAGCCGAGTTATGGGGTGCAGAGACATTATAAATGAAAGACAAAGCGAGGACAATAATACAAAATGCAGCATTTCCTCACAGAGACACAGTGAATCAGTGCATCTCTAAGTGTGGAGACGCTGGACTAGGAAGCACCTCTAGTGGCCATCTGAGTAACTGCACCTAGAGGTGCCACTAGGCAGCAATATAAATACTACCTTATCCCTGAAAATGCCGTATTTACAGTGCTACCACTGCAGGGACAGACTATAGACACTATATACGTTTTGGTGACTATAGTGTTCCTTTAAATAGGCTGGTGGGGAGGGGTAAGTACCAGGAGCCTTGGCTAGAGTGCTCTGTTATCCAGTGTAGCGTTACTTATTCTGCGCGTTGTTTGGGGGCGCAGGCGCGACGTGGACCAATCACAGATAACGTTATTTAAACACCCCTGGTCCTGTATAATGTGCCCTATTGTGGTTTCTGTCCCAGGACCCTTTAGTGCGTTCCTTGTTCTCTTGTATTATTGTACTTGTATTGACCTGGGCTTCATTCTGACTCTGCGTTTATCTTTAACCCTTTCCTGTATTGTTTGCCTGTCTGACTGATTACCATGTACCTGACTCTGGCCAGTTCTCGTTTTCGCAGTCTCTCCGTTACCCTCACCTCGTTACTGACTACGCTTTTTCTCTGTCCTACGTTAAGTCCGGCCATTCTAAGGCCCGGTTATATGTTATTTCCCTGTCTTGTCCCTTGCTGTCCTGCACTCTGCGTGTTGGGGTATTACGCCGGGACATCCAGTTATCCTTAATAGCAAAGCTGCAGGAGCGGTTATATAGAGCTTAAAACTCAGTGCTGTCTCAGATCCTCTAGTGCCTGTGATATTACAACTTAGTGTATTATTATAATTACTTAAAGTGATTTCTAGACGTACAAGTTCTCACAATAATTTACCATATTCAAATAATAACTTGAAACATGTAACCTTATAAACTATCACCGTCTTTTACATTTGCTTAGTGTGTGTGTGTTTGTGTGTGTGTGTGTGTGTGTGTTCTCATGTGCTGGTGAGCAGTGAAATGCCAGGTTACTGTGGTAAGATGTGATGTAGCCACTGCTGTATAAATTACCTAGAAACGCGTGGGCACAAACACAAACTGACGAGCTTAAATAGAACATTGTGAGGTTGAATTTGCACTTTCTTCAGGACTGCCCAGAGTAATGTTTCATACCCGAACTCCGCTTTGTTAACAGAGCTGACTTGTTGATTTTGTTATATTAGTTCCAGATATTTTGCCTTAAAAAGTGTTACTTTTCATAAACTTAAAAATGTTTCAGTCCTGAGTCTAACCGACAGTTGTGCAAGTTGTATTGTTTTTTAAAAGATACAATCTTCCTCTTCTCATTGAAACTATCAAGATCTTATCTTGTTGCACAACACTATTCAACGGACAGTGAACCTAAACAATAAGAACCTGTTAAAACCACAGTTTCAGTTTGTGGGAGCTGCGCCTTTCTGTCCATCTCGTATACACGTAGTACCTGGAAACTAGCAAAAATTAAATGGATCCTTCCTGGTTATATCATTAGACTTTATTATAGTTTTCGCTGCCATAGTCATTTCTGAACCCCTGGCTTTGCCATTTTTGCATTCTGCCTCGATCGTATACGACAGAGCAGAGGGGAGATAAGCCAAGACGATGATGGGGGAAAAGATAGAGCTGACACGGATACAGTCACAATTTTTACAGTGCAGATCGCATCCCATTGTACGGCGATACAGAACTTGTTGGCGCTTTATAAATATTAATAATAATAATAATAATAATAATAATAATATGGAATTATTGGTGTCCGCTTAATTAGGAGGCCGTAAGGCACTCTGCAAGCTGGCAGATTCTTATAGACGAAATAATAAACTGACACCACTATACCACTATACTAATGAACCACTATACTATTAAACCACTATACTATTAAACCACTATACTAATAAACCACTATACTAATGAACCCCTATACTATTAAACCACTATACTATTAAACCACTATACTAATAAACCACTATACTAATGAACCCCTATACTATTAAACAACTATACTAATGAACCCCTATACTATTAAACCCCTATACTATTAAACCCCTATACTATTAAACCCCTATACTATTAAACCCCTATACTATTAAACCACTATACTAATGAACAACTATACTATTAAACCACTATACTATTAAACCACTATACTAATGAACCACTATACTATTAAACCACTATACTATTAAACCACTATACTATTAAACCACTATACGATTAAACCACTATACTAATGAACCACTATACTAATGAACCACTATACTATTAAACCACTATACTATTAAACAACTATACTATTAAACAACTATACTATTAAACCACTATACTATTAAACAACTATACTATTAAACCACTATACTATTAAACCACTATACTAATAAACCACTATACTAATAAACCACTATACTAATGAACCCCTATACTATTAAACCCCTATACTATTAAACCCCTATACTATTAAAACACTATACTATTAAACCACTATACTATTAAACCACTATACTAATGAACCACTATACTATTAAACCACTATACTATTAAACCACTATACTAATAAACCACTATACTAATGAACCCCTATACTATTAAACCACTATACTATTAAACCACTATACTAATAAACCACTATACTAATGAACCCCTATACTATTAAACAACTATACTAATGAACCCCTATACTATTAAACCCCTATACTATTAAACCCCTATACTATTAAACCCCTATACTGTTAAACCACTATACTAATGAACAACTATACTATTAAACCACTATACTATTAAACCACTATACTAATGAACCACTATACTATTAAACCACTATACTATTAAACCACTATACTATTAAACCACTATACGATTAAACCACTATACTAATGAACCACTATACTAATGAACCACTATACTATTAAACCACTATACTATTAAACCACTATACTATTAAACAACTATACTATTAAACAACTATACTATTAAACCACTATACTATTAAACAACTATACTATTAAACAACTATACTATTAAACCACTATACTATTAAACCACTATACTAATAAACCACTATACTAATAAACCACTATACTAATGAACCCCTATACTATTAAACCCCTATACTATTAAACCCCTATACTATTAAAACACTATACTATTAAACCACTATACTAATGAACCACTATACTATTAAACCACTATACTATTAAACCACTATACTATTAAAAGGGACCATACATGAAGGTATGGTCCCCTTTAATTTGCAATGAAATTCTTTAAATTTAATTCTTGTAAATTAACCATCCTGGCGTCTTGCGCATTGTGGCTGGGGTGAAAGGCTGAAAGGGGGCAGTTCAATAATGCAATAGTCACTGGTGCTGCCAAATGGTGTGGGTCTAACCAAAGGATTGGCAGGTCAGCTAGGCATTGCATGCACCCCAGGCTACCTGTCCATCACACAGGCCGTCCCACTGGTGGCACTGTTTCAACTCTCTCTGCAGGGTGCTAATGCTTTTAGGCTATGTTTGTTGAGGATAGTTCTCTGGTGACCTCAAAAGAGGGAACACAGAGAACAAAGTCCTGATCATGGGACATCACCCGAAAACTGGGACACCCTCCCGGCTGTCAATCCGATAACTGTGATACACTCAGACACATTACTGGGAGTATTATTACTGTGGAGCTCTGTTATACACTCAGACACATTACTGGGAGTATTATTGCTGTGGAGCTCTGTTATACACTCAGACACATTACTAGGAGTATTATTGCTGTGAAGCTCTGTTATACACTCAGACACATTACTGGGAGTATTATTGCTGTGGGCTCTGTTATACACTCAGACACATTACTGGGAGTATTATTGCTGTGGAGCTCTGTTATACACTCAGACACATTACTGGGAGTATTATTGCTGTGGAGCTCTGTTATACACTCAGACACATTACTGGGAGTATTATTGCTGTGGAGCTCTGTTATACACTCAGACACATTACTGGGAGTATTATTGCTGTGGAGCTCTGTTATACACTCAGACACATTACTGGGAGTATTATTGCTGTGGCGCTCTGTTATACACTCAGACACCTTACTGGGAGTATTATTGCTTTGGAGCTCTGTTATACACTCAGACACATTCCTGGGAGTATTATTGCTGTGGAGCTCTGTTATACACTCAGACACATTACTGGGAGTATTATTGCTGTGGAGCTCTGTTATACACTCAGACACATTACTGGGAGTATTATTACTGTGGAGCTCTGTTATACACTCAGACACCTTACTGGGAGTATTATTGCTGTGGAGCTCTGTTATACACTCAGACACCTTACTGGGAGTATTATTGCTGTGGAGCTCTGTTATACACTCAGACACATTACTGGGAGTATTATTGCTGTGGAGCTCTGTTATACACTCAGACACATTACTGGGAGTATTATTGCTTTGGAGCTCTGTTATACACTCAGACACATTCCTGGGAGTATTATTGCTGTGGAGCTCTGTTATACACTCAGACACATTACTGGGAGTATTATTGCTGTGGGGCTCTGTTATACACTCAGACACATTACTGGGAGTATTATTGCTGTGGAGCTCTGTGATACACTCAGACACATTACTGGGAGTATTATTGCTGTGGGGCTCTGTCATACACTCAGACACATTACTGGGAGTATTATTACTGTGGAGCTCTGTCATACACTCAGACACATTACTGGGAGTATTATAGCTGTGGAGCTCTGTTATACACTCAGACACATTACTGGGAGTATTATAGCTGTGGAGCTCTGTTATACACTCAGACACATTACTGGGAGTATTATTGCTGTGGAGCTCTGTTATACACTCAGACACATTACTGGGAATATTATTGCTGTGGAGCTCTGTTATACACTCAGACACATTACTGGGAGTATTATTGCTGTGGAGCTCTGTTATACACTCAGACACATTGCTGGGAGTATTATTGCTGTGGAGCTCTGTTATACACTCAGACACATTACTGGGAGTATTATTGCTGTGGGGCTTCGTTATACACTGAGACACATTACTGGGAGTATTATTGCTGTGGGGCTTCGTTATACACTGAGACACATTACTGGGAGTATTATTGCTGTGCAGCTCTGTTATACACTCAGACACATTACTGGGAGTATTATTGATGTGGAGCTCTGTTATACACTCGGACACATTACTGGGAGTATTATTGCTGTTGAGCTCTGTTATACACTCGGACACATTACTGGGAGTATTATTGCTGTTGAGCTCTGTTATACACTCAGCCACATTACTGGGAGTATTATTGCTGTGGAGCTCTGTTATACACTCAGACACATTGCTGGGAGTATTATTGCTGTGGAGCTCTGTGATACACTCACACACATTGCTGGGAGTATTATTGATGTGGAGTTCTGTTATACACTCAGACACATTACTGGGAGTATTATTGCTATGGAGCTCTGTTATACACTCAGACACATTGCTGGGAGTATTATTGCTGTGGAGCTCTGTTATACACTCAGACACATTACTGGGAGTATTATTGCTGTGGAGCTCTGTTATGCACTCAGACACATTACTGGGTGTATTATTGCTGTGGAGCTCTGTTATACACTCAGACACATTACTGGGAGTATTATTGCTGTGGAGCTCTGTTATGCACTCAGACACATTACTGGGTGTATTATTGCTGTGGAGCACTGTTATACACTCAGACACATTACTGGGAGTATTATTGATGTGGAGCTCTGTTATACACTCAGACACATTACTGGGAGTATTATTGCTGTGGAGCTCTGTTATACACTCAGACACATTACTGGGAGTATTATTGCTGTGGAGCTCTGTTATACACTCAGACACATTACTAGGAGTATTATTGCTGTGGGCTCTGTTATACACTCAGACACATTACTGGGAGTATTATTGCTGTGGAGCTCTGTTATACACTCAGACACATTACTGGGAGTGTTATTACTGTGGAGCTCTGTTATACACTCAGAAACATTACTGGGAGTATTATTGATGTGGAGATCTGTTATACACTCAGACACATTACTGGGAATATTATTGCTGTGGAGCTCTGTTATACACTCAGACACATTACTGGGAGTATTATTGCTGTGGAGCTCTGTTATACACTCAGACACATTACTGGAGTATTATTGCTGTGGAGCTCTGTTATACACGCAGACACATTACTGGGAGTATTATTGCCGTGGAGCTCTGTTATACACTCAGACACATTACTGGGAGTATTATTGCTGTGGAGCTCTGTTATACCCTCAGACACATTACTGGGAGTATTATTGCTGTGGAGCTCTGTTATACACTCAGACACATTACTGGGAGTATTATTGCTGTGGAGCTCTGTTATACACCCAGACAAATTACTGGGAGTATTATTGCTGTGGAGCTCTGGTATACACCCAGACACATTACTGGAAGTATTATTGCTGTGGAGCTCTGTTATACACTCAGACACATTACTGGGAGTATTATTGCTGTGGAGCTCTGTTATACACTCAGACACATTACTGGGAGTATTATGTCTGTGGAGCTCTGTTATACACCCAGACACATTACTGGGAATATTATTGCTGTGGAGCTCTGTTATACACTCAGACACATTACTAGGAGTATTATTGCTGTGGAGCTCTGTTATACACCCAAACACATTACTGGGAGTATTATTGCTGTGGAGCTCTGTTATACACCCAGACACATTACTGGGAGTATTATTACTGTGGAGCTCTGTTATACACTCAGACACATTGCTGGGAGTATTATTGATGTGGAGCTCTGTAATACACTCAGACACATTACTAGGAGTATAATTGATGTGGAGCTCTGTTATACACTCAGACACATTACTAGGAGTATTATTGCTGTGGAGCTCTGTTATACACCCAGACACATTACTGGGAGTATTATTGATGTGGAGCTCTGTTATACACTCAGACACATTACTGGGAGTATTATTGATGTGGAGCTCTGTTATACACTCAGACACATTACTGGGAGTATTATTACTGTGGAGCTCTGTTATACACTCAGACACATTACTGAGTATTATTGATGTGGAGCTCTGTTATACACTCAGACACACCAACAATATGGAGCGCATTAGGATAGAAAAAGAGTACAGAGGGATTTGGGCCCAAAATAGGGACTGTCCTTACGAAAAAGTAACAGTTGTGAGATATGTGACTTCCATACTACTCACGTGGCTTTTTGTGGGTTTTGGTAGCCATTTAGTGAATTCCTGGTTTCTGTGATTGATTGATTTTAGTTTTGACCTTGGCTCTTGTGTCTGCTTTGATTAGCTTTCTAGTGTTCCCCTGACCTGGCCATCTTTTCAAGTTCATGTCTTCTTGATTCCCTTCCCTTGGCTAGTATTCTCGCTGACGCTCTTTTTTTTTCCCTCCTCAGAGGCATGTTGTTCAGCCATGACTGTTGTTTCGTAAGGACCATTAACTTGTCTCAATGTCACTATCCATCTTTCTCATCTGTCAAATCTTTCTTTGTAGATTCCAACCTTTACTGCACAGGCGAGGGTCAGTTACATCCTGACAATAAGTCATGCAAAAATGTCATGAATGACAGCAAGATTGTATCGGTTCCAATTTATTTTCATTATTTCCTCTTATTTATCTGTATTTCAAAAATAAAAATCTGACATGATATGTGGGTATATGCATGCTTGATGCCATCAGATGTTGTATGGGCCAATCTATAATCCGAAGTCTTCTGGCAGTATTCAGGTAAGTAGATCTGTTGGTTGGTGACTATGTATCATGTATTTCTGCAGTCCGTAACGATTGCTGTTAACCGGTTTATTTTCATCTCAGATCCCTCCTCTTGCACCTCTCCCTTTGCCAATCTTTACATTGGGTCCCTGTACCTTGTGGGATACAGTTCTAAATATTAACATTTAAATACAAAACTCGTAATGCTTCAACCTTTCATTAAAAGTATTCACTGATTCATAGGTTCAAACCTTTTCTGCCGGAGACGTCTTTCTGTCCGCGGTTTACGTACGTACTACTCTCCCTGAAAAGATTTCTCGAGCACCGCTCCATTCCTGCAGTACAGCCTGTGTACCAATCAGACTTTCTCATACTCTTCAGTCCCTTAGGAAGTCCCAAACACACATCTCTTTGGGCAAGCCTATAGCCTCCTCGGGTAATTCCATTTGTTAGGTCTTTGTTAGATCAGGTTTGATCAACATTTTTTTTCATTAGATCTACTCTAAAATATGCGATATTAACAATCATTGTCGGGGGGGCTAACCCATAGCCAGCCCCCCCTCAACAAAAATTTGTACAAAATGTTGTTGATTATGATAGCTCTACGTTAGATCAGGTTTGATCAGGCAAAATCAGGCTGAGATATTGCATATATAATTAGGGGGGGCTGGCCCCCCCTCAACTGAAATTTGGACAAAATGTTACTGATTCTGGTAGCTACTTGTTAGATCAGGTTTGGTCAACAGTTTTTTTCGTTAGATCTATCACGCAAGAGGCGGTATTCACTACTTAACTTTGTGGGCGTTACTACGGGTTAGCCCTCCCTCAAGTGAAATTTTAATTTTTTTTTTATTGATTTTTGTAGATATTCGTTAGATCAGGTAAGGTCAACTGTTTTTTTTGTTAGATCTAACAAAAATTTTGCCTGATCAAACCTGATCTAACGTAGAACTATCATAATCAACAACATTTTGTACAAATTTTTGTTGAGGTGGGGCTGGCTACGGGTTAGCCCCCCCTGACAATGATTGTTAATATCGCATATTTTAGAGTAGATCTAACGAAAAAAATAGTTGATCAAACCTGATCTAACAAAGATCTAACAAATGGAATAATCTTTTGTTAAAATTCTCAATATGGGGGGCTACCCCGGGGGTGGTTAATATTTTTGTATAAACTGTAAAAAAAAAATAATAATAATAATTTTTTTGTCAAAAAAAAATATTAAAAGGTATTAAATCAATCAGTAAACTTCACTCTCCTCCTTCCAGCTCTGCTTGTCCACATTCGCTCGAGCCTCTTATCCCACTTGTTTGTCTTTCCTCTTTTTATAGCTTATTTCCTAGATTGCAAGCTGGCCCAAGACCCATTTACTTATAAAGGTTTTTAAGTGAAGAATAAATGCTTAGGAGTGTCTATTACAAGTACTGATCTTTAACTACTGATTTTTGTGGGTTTCCTTGTGCAAGGCCTATATTTAAGTTTTATTGCTCTGGTTCCCCAACCTATACTCTGCATATGCCTTTTTATATAGCGTGATGCCCAGGTATTTTCTTAGTGTATAAGTGATTTGCCACCACTAGGACTCAGAAGTTGGCCGCCACTGGGCTGGATTTATACCTGTGTGCCTCCAAGGAAGTTTGGTGGTTCTATGAACAGATGTCTTTTAGGAAGTTTTTAAGTTTCTGAAGAGTGTGCACTAGCTAATGGTAAAAGGCTGATCATTTCTTGACTTCTTCATGAGTCCGCTGACACATTCTCTCTTTTCTCTCTACAGTGACGTCACATTCGTGGTAGGAAAACGACGGCAGGTCATTCACGCTCATCGCTGCATCTTGGCCAGTCGTTGTAAGGTTTTCCATGGCATGTTCCTCAATCAGTTAAAGGAGAAGAAATCCTCTGAGGAGCTGCAGGTTCCGTTTGTGTTGGCAGACATGAATCCTGATGTCTTCCT
The DNA here is from genome assembly GCA_933207985.1 of Pelobates cultripes. NCBI lineage: Eukaryota > Metazoa > Chordata > Amphibia > Anura > Pelobatidae > Pelobates > Pelobates cultripes. The sequence goes on from OW240919.1 coordinate 9,761,675, forward strand.
GGCCGTGTTGGAGTTCCTCTATACCAACAGTGTAACTCTCAACAGTGTCATTGTGAGTGCATTCTAAAGATTTTTACACAATCCTAATACCTTGCCAATTGGATACCTATATAATATATACATAGCGCTTTTTAAAACATGTTTGTGGGCTTTGAACATCTTATCATGCAGTCAATGCTGCCATTTTCAATGCTCTTAAGTTAATGCAAACTTGTTTAAGGGTTAAGTATTAGGGCTTTGGTGATGTAGTTCTTCAGTGGACCCTATATCCTAAAAAGCCTAAACACTACAAACCTTAGTCTTACAAACCTCTAACTTAAACAGACTGATCCCTAAAATCCTTAATGCCAAAAAGATAAAAATAAATTCCTGATCAGCCCATGTATGGATTAACTCCAACAGTTGACTAATAGATGGTGTTGTTGCCCTAATTAAAAGGATAGCCTAAGCATTATAACCACTATAGCCATCTCTATTGGTTGTGTTTTCTAGAGTCCCCTGGTGCCATTCCCGCGATAAGAGCCAAAGAAAGTGCTTTAGAACAGTTTGACACATACCTGGACTGGCCTCTTCTTAAAATATCAAAAACCAAAGTCCCTACTTCTGCATTGGTGGCACCAAACCTGCCTGTGTTTTGATGGAATTCATTGGCTCAGAACATAAACAGACACTCTTGGCCAATAAAATCTGTCCAAATTGAAATTGATATATCTGTTAGCGAAGGGGATCTTCCATTATAGAAATAAATGAGAAGCGGGCTTGACCAGAGGTGCAAGGGGACCCAATTAGGTGCCAAACTGTAAAAAGCCAGGGGACCGGGCACAGTGCAGCAGAATCTGATGGAAGACGATGTAGAAGGTACAGTCAGGGTTAATCTTCCTGAGCCAGCATCAAGTTGCTTAACATCACGGATATTGTCTTTTGTGTTTGACCCATTTATCACAAGGTTTTGTTATGTTCCACAGTTCAGTTGCTCAACTTCTATTCCTGTCTGGTGTTGTGTCCAGGAAGTGGTTAAGTCACTGATGTATTACTGTGATTGCGATCAGCTCTTGCTTTGCTTTGTGTAATGGTTTATATCTTCAATGGGATGTGTCGTACAGCACTGACCACTGTTTTTCTTCATGCACAGACAGGACTGAAACTGTTGCTCAATCTGGCAACAGTTGGCTGCTTTCAGCTTGTGATTAGCTCCAATCATAGTGTTAATGCAACTCCACAAAGTATCCAATGTGTGTAACAATGTGACTTTAGGGCTGCAGAGATTTTAGCAAAATTCTAAGAAAGTTAGAGTTAGGAGCACAGAACAGATGAACCCCAAATACAAAATGTTGTGCAAAACAATCCAAAAACAAGGCGGTATCTGTAAAACGCATCTCCGTCCATAGCTGTACCCATTGTTTGAATGGTTGATGGGACAGATATTCCCAGAGGGAACAGGGATATTGTCCACCAATCCTCTCGCTGCCCCTTGTAATCGCTAAAATACATTAATAAAATAAGTTAAAGAGAACGTTTGTTGGTGATAGTAATTGATTGATGTCATTTAAAAACCTTAGGCATTCACCTGTACTGGACTGCATATCCCATAATTCCATTAGCTTTGCAGATGATCATAGTACATAGCAGCTATTGACAGCCAGGGCTGGATGCTAAGTAAACACAGAACATTTTTATGGGGGGAAACTTGTTAGAAGAGGGGTGCAGATTTTAAGGTGGTTTTACTGGAAGTGTAATTACAGGGTTAAAAGGTTCACACTATGTCTTTTGATGTGTACAGACCCTGGAGGTGCTAACTTCGGCCGTGGAGTATGGATTGGATGACCTGCGAAAGGTAAATTATTTAGCTTCAGACATTTCCTAAGTAATAAGAGTTTTGTAAGGAGGAGGAAGTAGATTTTCTTTAAAAAAAAATATCTGTGTTTTTTTTCAATAATATGGAAAAATTCAACAATTCAAATTTGATTTTACTCAATTTCATATAAAGGTTATTGTTGATGGTACTGGTATGTGTTAACACTGGGTTTCTGGGATTCTAATGTTAGCCTCATGTTTTTATCTCCGTGATGTGTTTTTATACATTATTATATTTCATTTAACAAAAGTAATCTGTTTACATAGGAATTAGAAAATGGAATACAATGCTTGCAGGGAGGGGTTGGCAACCACAAGGGAGGCATAGAGAGGTTTTGCACATGGCTGATGAAAATGATGTTGACGTCCTGTTCTATACTTCAAATAAATTGTTTTAAGCATTGTGTGAAGGAATATACTATTCATATAAGAGGATGGTGCATTCTGTTGTAATATGCCAAGAACAAATAGTCTATATCTTGATATATAAAGCGCACTGTACTGATGAGCTGTGCAGGCTCCTGTTACAATGTCGGTTGGTTGAAGCAATGCGTTTTGTGCACAGTGATATTTAAAACACTGTTGGTTTGTTATTCAGCCCTACTGACATATTGTCTGTGTCTATGCCTAGTTTGTCACTTTTTATTATCCCTTAAATACTTGTGAAATTATGTGTAATGGGGAATTGTGCAGGAAAAAAATATGAAACTGGAACAACCCGCAGTTACATTTCATTTACAAATAGTTCAGCTTTCGGCATGAAAGTGAAATAATACATTTATGGCCCATTCCTGGGAGTGAGGGATGTTCCTGATTGTAAAATATAGTTGTCTTATTTATTTATTTATTTAATATATGATTCTATTCCTTTATGATTATGTTTATCAGTCCAACAATCTGTTGGCTAGTGATTGCCCCCAGGGGCCGTGGCTGTTTTGTAGAACTTGCCTGGAATGTGGAATCCAGACTAGTAAAAAGGATTCTTTAAATGCCGCAATATTTCGAAGTGATTAGTGATATGCCCGAGATCGTGACTGCCATGTGATCTGACAAACTGCACGATTTGGTTCTTTAATGAGCATCCATAAATAGTCTGTAACGGGATGCACAGCTACATGAATCATGGCATCAAATGATCTGTAGATCTGTGATTGTGAGCAGACAGTGGGGTTTAATCAGGAAAATGTGGAGAATTACATGTTTTAGGCCGCAGTAGCTGAATTGGGAAAGAAACTGCTGTTTTTGTACCGCAGCTATTTTGGACAAAATTTTGCAATTCCTTTGTCACACGTTAATCTTCCACAATTCACATTATAGTAAAAAAAAAAACAACAACCCATTAGTTTATTTTTCTTTAAGGATAATTACTAACAGGGTTATTTACTAAAGTAAGAATTCAAAGTGAATATTCTTACTTTAGTAAATAACCCTGTTCTTTACTAAATTAGCCGAAATGAAAGCATAGGTGATAAGATCATTTTGGCTATTTAGATTTAATATTCACCTTCAATTCACTTTGAATTCTCACTGTAGTAAATGACCCTGGGATTATTCAGCATAGCTGTAAAGCTAAGGTTGATAACACCGTATCGGTTTAGTTAATCAATTGATCAGAAGTTGCAGCCCTGATCCACGAGTCAGTAATACACAAAAAGCACGTATACAAGTAAACCCTGTACCCGTAGTGGGGAGCTGTGAGAGAATTGGGTAACTTACCCCTTATAATCTCGAAAAAAACTGAGTACTTCAAATTATGTGCGTCTATAAAAAACATACAAGAATAGAATATAGTTTAGATAGTGGTAAAATTAGAATTTTTTGTTTTCAAGAAAAATGGGTCACTCACATTTAAAAGAGCCTGTATATTGGCTCTGTAAGTGATATAAATTACACGATACGGTAATGCTAATGAACATTTTACATTTCCAACAAAGTAGGTTTATAAGAGGGAAAGCTGTATTTTCAATAACATGCCCTGGTTTCCTTAGCGCAGATTTGATATGCACTTATTATATAAATGGGGATGCAGGTCACTGCTTGATCCAGTAATGTAGCCATTCAGCCGGTACATTTTATCACTCATGTCTAATCACAGACAAGACTTTGAGGACAATAAACATCTAACCATTTGTTTGTATTCCTTGTTTAGAGAAGAGTTTTTATTACTGAACCATCTGTTGGGCAAGGAGCCCCCTTTTCAGAATCTTTAATATATTCGAGGACTCCACCAGCTGAATAACTGTCCTCCTGCCGTAAGGCAATGTCTTGGTATAACAGTATTAACTGCTGTTTCAGCGGATTGGCTCTCGATGTATCAAAAAATCCAACTGGCGATGTGACGTCAACTTTTATTTATTTGGCCAAATCTCCGTAATATAAAATGAACACATTCTTTTTGCGTTAACGGCGTTATGGTGGATCTAGAGCTGCTTAATTTACCAATATTTTTTCTGGACAAACAGAACTTCTTCTTTGTGCTGATGGGCAGTTAATGAAAAGTGCTTCCCTGCAGTATGCAGAGTTTGCATGCTTCTGGAATGAAAACGACTGATTGCTGACAGAGGGATCCCAAAGGATCATTTTGTTTCCCTCCTGCAGCGTGTGAATGCTACTTACTGCAGGGAAGCAATTTTTCGACTTGTGTTATTTCTGTCCCGGAAAGCACAGCAGATCTGGAAGCCCTAAGTGAGTGTACCCTTCCCCTGTACTTCTATTTTTACTCTCAAAATGTCCATTGTCTTCTCTGGCTGTGCTTGGGATGAAAGCAAACTGTGTTCTATTAATAAAGCCACAGGAAATGACTGCAGAACGGAAAAGGGGCTCTGGTGCCAAAATTTGCACAGCTGTTGAGAAGACTTCCTTCCAACGAGGATCACAATCACAATGTTTGCCTTTTATTAATGCATTCTATCTTAAATGTATTAGAACGATAAGGATTGCTTTAAATATAAAATATCAGCATTTTCATAAACTTGTTTTGCAAAGAAAACTTTCTTTTTAATTCTTGATGAATTGAACAAAGCAGAGCAGGACAATACAAACAGATTTCATTTATTGGGAGGCTAATTCATCGATATAATGAGCACAGCAAAACACAGTTATATTCACTCAACTATTTACTGATAATAGACCTGCAAACTTTGGGCAAAAAATTTGATCTCGAGAAACTCTACAATAGTCACAGCTTGGCTACTTTCCAGCTGACCACAAATTCTAGCGTTTCTGGAATAAACCTCACCGTGTAATAAAAATTGAATATTTTACAGAGGTCCGAAACGGAGAGGAAACATGGGGCCAGAATTCGTTCAGCTGTTGATACGATAATGAAATAAAATGACGAAACGTGATTAAGATCATTTAAAACATTACAGATTGCACATGTGGTCTACTGTTTGAGGGCTAAGCAGCTTTAGAGACAAATTATTTACAGGTTCATTTTTTAAATTAGTTTTTTATAAGATTACTGGAAACATAAGCTGGATACTTTGGACTGGAGGAGTCTGGTACAAGTTGGGCACACTTCTCCCTGATAGAATAAAAATGGTATCTCGGAGGAAGGGGATGTATGACTGCATCCAGCTCTGATTTACCCCTGGCCACCACTGAATGCCATTGGCATGTGGACAGTATAGTTGTCTTTGAACTAAGAGAACCATTGGACATAGGCTGATTGAATTGCTCTTACTGTACAGGTCAGGGGAAGTCTGGCAGTTCGGGGGGTGGGGAGGTTAGAGAAATTGCCTCCATGGCCACTAGTATAGAGGGGCTGTGGCCCACAGCATCCCAGCATTAGCTTTCTTCTGATTAAAAGTAGAGGGAGGTGCGCTGTGATATTTGTTAGCAGAGTACTGCAGAGCAAAGGAATTGTGCAGGGCATGTGTGGGTAGTCTGTTTGGGTTTCAAAGCATACTTGCCAATTTTCCCTCCCCACCATCTGGGATGGAGGTGGGCAGGCAAGAATGCAGGCTGCACGGTGGGGCCGATCCATCAAAGTGCAGCCCTCCTGGCTAGGCTCCCTAGAGAGGGTGGCCAGGCTTACTGACAGCTTGCCCCGTCCAGCAGACCATGCAGGGAGCACGCTATGCATGGTCCTTGTGCCCTTGGATTTTAAAATGCAGAATTCCCCAGGACCTATTAATACTGGGACAATAACCCCAAATGTGGGACTGTCCTGGCAAATCTGGGAATGTTGGTAGCTAAGGACTTTGTGCTTGGCGGCTCACAATATTATTCTGAACTGGCCATCTGGGATATTTCCCCAAATCTATGAGTTTTACGCAAAAGAATCCATCCATTTCTACTTGCCCCCAATCCAAAAGTTGTCAGACCTGCCGGATACTAGTCATTATTCCTCTGATCCAAAGCTTATTCCTGCCAGCAAACCATGTCTTTTCTTCCCAGTATGCTGATTCACCTTCACACGTTTTACTGTTGGATAATGTTTGGTGATTAGGTTTAATTTGGTAAATCTCCTTCTTTTGATACAATAATGTCTCCCATCATGCGCAGGCCTGAGGCCTCGAAACTGAAAAATATGGCCTTTACAGACAAAACTGTTTGTTGCATTTTCTGACTACAGATCAAATAAAAAAATTAAAGCGATAATTTGTTCTTCCATGGGTACATTGGGAACATGGCATCATCCCCCGTTCCTGCACACTGGGATTCCGATTGGCTGCGGTCCACACTTCTTTTCTGTAGCCTCAAATGGAGTTCTGTGATTCCAAGATGGCTGCCTCCACGCTGAAACACTGGCTCCTATGGCTATATTTACTATTGCCTTGCTACAGGCAAATAGTTCTCAAAATATATCGTTTTCTGCTGATTCTTGGAAATAAATAGTTAGCGGCAGTGTAAGAAAAATTACTCTTTGCTTAGAAAAAGTGACACTATTGTACTGGCGTGTAAGTTATTGCTTCCTATAAGCACACGCTCTGTTGACATGCAGAATATTTTAATATAATTTATGGTGTCACGCTGACTGATAGAGCAATATGGCGCGCACTTTTAGGTCTTCTTCTAAGCTATATTGCTCAAGCAGCCTGCATGATACCTTAAATGCAACAAGTTACAAAATATGCCTTGCAGAATGCGTGTCAAGGAGCTACCAGGAAATGCTTTAGGACTAGGAAAGGGGAGGAACAAATATATATGTATTACATTAAAATAAAATATGTATGTTCCAAGATCCTGAGAAGATGACTGCAGATTAATGCAGACCCCTCGCTCACTAAGAGGCCTCTTATTCTGGTCTATGGGGTTTGGTCTTATCGCCCCAATCCCTCTCCAGCAGTGGTTTATGGGATACGTAGTTTATCTCCCAGCTGTTGTTCTGTTCTTCACATGGGACTAGTGGAAAGGCAGCTGCTATCAGATTAAACAAGGTGTGGTTCACAGTGGGCTGAGTGCGGCAGGGGATGAGAGAGGCCTACATACCTCTCACCTGTCCAAGGTTGGTCGAGACCATCCCGCATTCAAGGTTCTATCCCACAGGGGGCCACTGCAGGAATGTCCCAGATCAGGATAAATCGATTGACTCGCACTGTGCAGTGAACTTCAGAACTGCTGTCTGAGGCAGGGCTTCTCACCCCGTCCCAGATTACATATCTCCAACATTGGGAGAAATGGACGTCGGTGTGAGTTCTGCATGTGAATGCCACGTGGACAGCTTGGGTAAAATGATGTCGGCAAGATTCGGCAGCTTGCAACTAAGCGATCCGCCTGCCTGACTGTCAGCTCTGAGGGCCTGTCTTGCCGTGTGGGATTTATTTATTTTTAATTAGAGAAGTTATAAGGAACTTTCGAAGCTGAGACTGAGTGAGTGAATTGTATGGTGCTTAGATTATTTCTTTGACAAAATGTTAATTCAGAAACAGAATAAATATTTTAAGTGCTGCAATCTATTCGTGTAAAGATTTTAATTCCACAATATTAATTTCTAACCTTTGTGTGTTCCATGTAAAGTGCGCCCTTTTAAAAAATCCTTCCTGTTCCGTTGCCGGTTTCTTGTACCATGAGCCGCAAATTAAACCATGGTATCTACCCCATGCTCTGAGTCAGGTAAAGAGGTATCTACCCCATGCTTTGAGTCAGGTGAAGAGGTATCTACCCCATGCTTTGAGTCAGGTCAGGGCCGGCCTTAGGGGTGTGCGAGCTGTGCGGCCGCACAGGGCGCCATGGCAACAGGGGCGCCAGGCGGCTGACACATCTCGCACTCAGTCACTCACAGTTCGGCCCGAGTCATGTACAGAGCAAGTCAAGTGCATAATGCTGTGCACTTGACTTGCAAATTATGAAGAGAGCAGCGGCCGGGAGAGAAAGTAGGTCAAGAGCACGGAGGAAGAGCGTGCTCCGCCTCCACAGTCATTCGCGGAAGGATCCACACAGTCAGTTTGAGGGAGGTGGTCAGTGCTTTGGTATCAAGGTCGGCAAACTGGGACACTGTCAGGAGGGGCCAGGGAGCAGCAAGCTTCAATGTGAGTCTGCTCATTCTTGTTATAACTATTGCATTTTTTTATCAAATAGATTTTTTTTTGTTTTTTTTTAAGGGTGGCAGGTGTTTTTGTGTGTGGGGGGGGGATTTGCAGAAGGGAGAGCAGAGGTTTTCTAGCTGGGATTTTGGGACAGGGGTTTTGGTTTATGGAGGAGCAGAGGTTTTATAGAAGGGGTTAGGGGTTTTGTAAAATAGGGGGTAGAGGTTTTGGTGTAGGGGAGAGGTTTTGTAGAAGAGGGGGCAAGCATTTCTGGTGAAGTGGCAGAGGAAAGGATTTTGTGGAGGGAGCATGGGTTTTGTTGAAGAGGGGGCAGGGGGTTTGTAGAGGGGGCAGGAGTTTAGTATAAGGGAGGCAGGAGTTTAGTATAAGGGGGACTGGGGTTTAGTATAAGGGGAGCAGGGGTTTAGTATACGGGGGTCAGGTGTTTAGTATAAGGGGGCAGGAGTTTAGTATAAGGGGCAGGGGTTTAGTATAAGGGAGCAGGGGGTTTAGTATAAGGGAGCAGGGGTTTAGTATTTGGGGAGCAGGGGTTTAGTATAAGGAGAGCAGAGGTTTAGTAGAAGGGGAGCAGGGGTTTATGTAGAAGGGGAGCAGGAGTTTAGTATAAGGGGAGCAGGAGTTTAGTATAAGGGAGCAGGGGTTTAGTATACGGGGAGCAGGAGTTTAGTATAAGGGGAGCAGGGGTTTAGTATAAGGGGAGCAGGGGTTTAGTATAAGGAGAGCAGAGGTTTATGTAGAAGGGGAGCAGGGGTTTAGTATAAAGGAGCAGAGGGTTTAGTATACGGGGAGCAGGAGTTTGGTTTATAAGGGGGAGCAGGGGTTAGTATAGGGAGCAGAGGTTTATGTAGAAGGGGAGCAGGGGTTTAGTATAAAGGAGCAGGGGTTTAGTATAAGGGGAGCAGAGGTTTATATAGAAGGGGAGCAGGGGTTTAGTATAAGAGGAGCAGAGGTTTAAATAGAAGGGGAGCAGAGGTTTAGTATAAGGGAGCAGAGGTTTAGTATAAGGGAGCAGAGGTTTATGTAGAAGGAGAGCAGAGGTTTATGTAGAATGAGTGCAGGGCTTTTGTAGAGGGTGGCAGTGGTTTTGGTGGAGGGGGAAGGTTTTTAGTGATATTATGTGTACATTACTGTATAGTAGATATATATAATGATAGCATGTGTTTTGTTAAAGGAGGAGAAGGAATTTTGTAGAACGGTGGGCAGGGGTTTTATTAAAGGGGGAGCAGGGTTTTTGTAGAAGGGGCAGGGGTTTTATTAAAGGGAGGCAGAGTTTTTGTAGAAAGGGGGGCAGGGGTTTTGTGGAAGGGTTTTGTAGTAGGCGGAACAGGGCTATTGTTGAAGGGGCAAGGGTTTTGCTGCAGGGGGGGCGCCACGTGTTGGGTTCGCACAGGGCGCCTGATTACCTAAGGCCGGCCCTGAGTCAGGTGAAGAGGTTTCTACCCCATGGTTTGAGTCAGGTAAAGAGGTATCTACCCCATGCTTTGAGTCAGGTAAAGAGGTATCTACCCCATGCTCTGAGTCAGGTAAAGAGGTATCTACCCCATGCTCTGAGTCAGGTAAAGAGGTATCTACCCCATGCTTTGAGTCAGGTAAAGAGGTATCTACCCCATGCTTTGAGTCAGGTAAAGAGGTATCTACCCCATGCTCTGAGTCAGGTAAAGAGGTATCTACCCCATGCTTTGAGTCAGGTAAAGAGGTATCTACCCCATGCTTTGAGTCAGGTAAAGATGTATCTACCCCATGCTTTGAGTCAGGTAAAGATGCACGTACTCCATGCTTTGAATCAGGTAAAGAGGTACCTACTCCATGCTTTGAATCAGGTAAAGAGGTACCTACTCCATGCTTTGAATCAGGTAAAGAGGTATCTACCCCATGCTTTGAGTCAGGTAAAGAGGTACCTACTCCATGATTTGAGTCAGGTGAAGAGGTATCTACCCCATGCTTTGAGTCAGGTGAAGGATTGTCTGCCCCATGCTTTGAGTCAGATGAAGAGTTACCTGCCACATGCGTGGAGTCAGGCAAAGAGGTATTTACACCATGCTGTGAGTCAGATGAAAAGGTTTCTGCGACATGCTTGGAGTCAGGTGAAGCGGTTTCTGCCACATGCTTTGAGTCAGGTAAAGAGGTTTCTACCCCATGCTTTGAGTCAGGTTATGGGAGATCCACATGTTTTAATCAAATAATATATTTGTAAGTATAATTAAGTTCCTGGACTTTCCATTAAGTTTCCTTCAAAGCAGCTTTTGTTACTTTGAATTTAAGTCTCTAATCAGCAGATTGTTTGGAAAATGCCTTAGGAATGAATTAGGGGTGTTTAATGTACTAAGATTGAAAGTTGTGCTCCAGCACGGTCAGCGTATCCGAGCCTCCGACTGCCCACAATCACTGCTTGATGGTTTCAGGGTGCAGAAACCAGGCTTATAATAACCAGAGCTGATAGGGAAGAGAAGAAATAGATTTGTCTAATCCCAAAACAGGGTGGAGGAAGAAAAGAAAATATAAAAGAACTTGTCACACTAGACACCGCAGTGACACCAGGCGAGGACATCGCTGTGACCTGTCTGAGAGATGAAACAGAAGAAATGCTGAAGACGCCTATGAAACTTGGTTAATGATCCATTAGTAGGTGTGTTATCCAGAATGACTTGCAATCCAGAAGAGCATTCACCTCGGCAACATGTTATTTATACATAAACATACTAAGGAAAGTGGACCTGCAAATGGCAATGCTTCATTTAAATGAGTGATGAAGCTTCCCTTCGACATAGTGTAACTGAGTGCTAATAATGCAGAATACAATGTAGCCAACAAAGATACAGGTACCTCCTGCTTTTGTTTCATCTCTGCAGAGGGACTGTAAATGGTGGCACTCTGTGTCTGTCAAACTGCATGGCTGCACGCTAGCAGCTAGGGAGGAATACACTGAGCACACTGATACTCTACAAGTATACCCTCAGGACCAATCAGGAAAGTGGTTCATGACTGCTGGAGTGGTGATGGTTAAAGCATGGGCCGCTAGTTGGGTACATGTGTTATAGTGATTGGGGCTTACTCTCTTCAATCCAGGCAGCAGGATGGTTAGCTAATATACAGGCAGCCTCACCTTGTTTGATTCTTGTTGTTTGTTTTCTTCGTTGTCTGCTTGTGTTTTTCTTTTGTTGTTGTCACAGCGGTGGAAGATGCCTTGCCAGCTCAATGTTAAAGTCAAGCTGCTACAATTGTGGAGATTGGGGTGATGTGCCTGACCTGAAGAAGTAAGGGGGCATAAGCACTTGGCAACTACCTGGGGGAACTGCCTGCTGCCTTATTGAGCAGAACCAGGCGGAGTATTAACCAGCTGGCAATAAAAATGTTAACGTTCAATAAAAGTGTGGCCTACACCTTGTGCCAAATGAGTTATGGTGTCTTGAGTATTATCGGAGCCAGTTTGTTATTGGGGTTTGGTATCGCAGTCCTTAGCAGTCACGGCTTTTTATTGGCTGCAGTAGTAGCTTGCAACACCCAGTATAGCTCAAATAATTGGCCGCTGCACTTTATATATGTTATTATTTATATAGCGCCAACAAACTTTATATATGTTATTATTTATATAGCGCCAACAAACTTTATATATGTTATTATTTATATAGCGCCAACAAACTTTATATATGTTATTATTTATATAGCGCCAACAAACTTTATATATGTAAGCATTGGTTTTATATTCTGGGGCCTTTTTTAAGAATCTGTATTCCAGAATTAACACCAGGTTCTTCACAAATATCCATTAGTAGGGTATTAGACCCATTTTTCTTATCTATTTTTGTCATTCCTACGGTTTGTGACAAATAGCATTTCTGTTTCTATGATAAGATTCAAGAAAATATAGTCTGTAAAATGTTTTATCCCCAAAATATTTATGTAAACATTGACCAAATAAAAAACTAAAATGTACATGTAAATTGATATCATTTTCTTTTTTTTGGTATCTATGTACAGCATTGTTTTTGCTATGTGCTAGTTATGCATCCCATGTTTCACGTACACATTGTGCAATCGTTTTTACACAATAAAATAATTTACAGTGAAAGGTTAACCTTTCTATAACCTCACATTAACCATAACTCAGAGGCCATTGTTATACCTGCAGTTTGAAATCACAGTGTGAACAGTGAGCCAAGGATCACCTGCTATCCCCTAACCAGCGGGCCTCTCACCAAACTTTAACATTGAAAGGGACAGTAACTACAGCTTATTGTATTTGTTCTGGCGAGTATAGTCAGTCCCTGCAGGCGTTTTGTTGTAAACACTGTCTTTTTAGAGAAAATGAAATGTTTCCATTACGGCCTAATGATACCTCCACTGACCACTCCTGAGATGGCTGCTAGAGGTGATTCCTGGGGTAGTACTGCACAGTGTGACTGACTTTCAGTGTCTCCACCCTCTGCATGGAGACACTGAACTTTCCTCATAGAGATTCATTGATTCAATTAATCTCTATTAGGAGATGCTGATTGGCCAGGGTGACATTTGGCTCTGCCCACAGCTTGCCTCCTTGGCTGAAATCATCAGAATTGACAATCTTGGCTAATTCAATGCTCTCCTGTTGGAAAGCATTGTGATTGGCTGAGTTCATCACTTCTGATGATGTCAGCCAAAGAGTTGGATCGGGAGTGAAGCTAGCACCAGCAGACTGGCATAAAGATAAGATTTTACTATATTTAAGGTGGGCCTTAAATAATGTTAAATAATGTTATGAACACTATCTAGCAGGAAGCTAAATAGTTTTTTTAACATTATAAGGTCAGGAATACATGTTTGTGTTCCTGACCCTATAGTGTTCCTTTAAAGTCTGCAGAAAACGGAAAGATTAGACATTTTAGGCTAATTTAGCTTACTTAACTTGTGGGTGTCACACCTCCCCCCCCCCATGGATTTCCTAACAAAAAAATTGACTGATCACTGCAAGTGCTCTGACCTAGAGCTGAGCGGAAGGGAGGAAGTCTAGTCAGTCCCTGGATGGGGAAATATCAAAGGTAGTGTCTGATGTAAAGAGGAAATTGTGTGTGAGAATGAGAAAGTTCAGTTTGTATATGCAGTATACATATACATTTTGCAATATATATGTACATTTGTTTTAAAGGGACACACATAAACTTTGATATCAGATAAAAACCGTTTGGCCCATCTAGTCTGCCCAATTTTCTAAATACTTTCATTAGTCCCTGGCTTATCTTATAGCTAGGAAAGCCTTATGCCTATCACACGCATGCTTAAACTCCTTTACTGTGTTAACCTCTACCACTTCAGCTGGAAGGCTATTCCATGCATCCACTACCCTCTCAGTAAAGTAATACTTCAGAATATTATATTTAAACATTTGCCCCTCTAATTTAAGACTATGTCCTCTTGTTGTGGTAGTTATTCTTCTTTTAAATATAGTCTCCTCCTTTACTGTGTGGATTCCCTTTATGTATTTAAATGTTTCTATCATATCCCCCCTGTCTCGCCTTTCCTCCAAGCTATACATGTTAAGATCCTTTAACCTTTCCTTGTAGGTTTTATCCTGCAATCCATGAACCAGTTCAGTAGCCCTTTTCTGAACTCTCTCAAAGGTATCAATATCCTTCTGAAGATACGGTCTCCAGTACTTCGTACAATACTCCAAGTGAGGTCTCACCAGTGTTCTGTACAATGGCATGAGCACTTACCTCTTTCTCCTGCTAATACCTCTCCCTATACAACCAAGCATTCTGCTAGCATTTCCTGCTGCTCTATTACATTGTCTGCCTACCTTTAAGTCATCAGAAATAATCACCCCTAAATCCCTTTCCTCAGATGTTAAGGTTAGGACTCTATCAAATATTCTGTACTCTGCCCTTGGGATTTTACGTTCAAGATGCATTATCTTGTACTTATCCACATTAAACTCTGACCACTTTTCTAATTTACCTAAATCATTTGCCATTTGGCTTATCCCACCTGGAACATCAACCCTGTTACATATCTTAGTATCATCAGCAAAAAGACATACCTTACCACCAAGACCTTCTGCAATATCACTAATAAAAATATTAAAGAGAATGGTCCAAGTACAGATCCCTGAGGTGCCCCACTGGTGACAAGCCCATGCTTCAAATATACTCCATTGACTACAACCCTTTTGTTGCCTGTCACTCAGCCATTGCCTTACCCATTCAACAATATTGGAATTTAAACTTAAAGATTGCAATTTATTAGCAGTATAGTTATTACAGCAAACTGTAGTGGTCATAGTGCTAGGAGTGCGATTTGAAAACTTACCTGGGGTGCCCGCGTCCACATTTGTTACTCTACTGCAGGAGAAGCCGGATATCAGTCTAGAGAATAAAACACGACCAATCCAGGACTGTGCTCATTGGCTGAGAATGGAGTGGAATTGCATGGACCTCACCTCTAGAGCTTAACAGAATCTCCTGCAAGAGAAGACCGGAAGCAGAAGGTTATTATTATTATTACAGGTATTTATATAGCGCCATCATATTCCATGACCACATACAATGAGACAGCGATGGGGCACTCCTGGCACCATAACCACTACAACCAGTTCTTGGAGTTTTCCTCTAATGCTGGGAACGGGCTATAAGAACGAAGGCCAGAACGATTGCTGTATTTTGGATTTATGGGTGGAAGTCATTTTTTTTGTAAACGTAGAGTTTCTCTCTATAATAACACAAGTGGAGACCTGAGTGGAAACTAACTGAATGGCAAGTTATCGAAGTTTCTCTAAAGTTTTGCCCGTTCTTATATTGCCTGTTTAATGGGCTACAAGACCCTGCCACCAGTAGGGGTAGGCGACCTTTGGCCCCTGATGCAATGCCAGCATTCTAGTTGTAAGAGCATTATGGAAGATTATGGGAGATGAAGTCCACAACATCTGGAGTGCCAAAGTTTTCCTACCCCAGCACTGAGCATGTGTGAAAGGGAAGGGCTTTGACATTTAGTCCCCATCAGTTTGTGTGCCGCACACTGAATCTTGATGCAAATAATCCCCTTTGTGTAAGTAGAAGAAGTGACCAGACTTTAGGGATTTTTCTGACAATCAGAAGTACTGGGAAAGTGTAACAGGATAGGTAAGAGCCACCCATAACGTGTCAGCCCCTCCAAAAAAAATTCAATAAGTGAGACTGAGCAGCATCAATGAGGGGAAGAACCTTTTTGCTCAAGATGCACAGAAACCTAAATTATAGATGTTCCCCTGGTCGGGAAAACATATGTACAGTTACGATACCACGAGTTCGAAAAAAACCAGATCTGAAACATCTATATTTCTTGGATTCATAGCTTGTGACTGTCTGCATCCGACCTGCTAGATCATTCATAACAAATATATTCTTATATGAAACCTTATCGTTTTATTACATGAACCCTGAGGCATAATGTCGCCTGTCACAGCAAACGTGACTTGTGGAATTAGTCACTAAACCAGGTATTGCCGTTTATTGACCAGGATATTATACATTTAGCTGGCTTGGAATTTTTCTACCAGTTAATTTGACCAACTCCTCTGCATTCCTACTCTCTCATCTTTTGTTACTATCCCCCCATACAGCATTTCCTCTCGTGGTTTATACCCCACCTCCTCTAGATTGTAAGCTCCTTTGAGCAAGATCCTCATCAACATTTTGCTGGAATAGTTTATCTCAGCTGTTAAATCCCTTTTTGAAGCTGTAAAGTGCTGCAGAATAAGTTGTCATTTTATAAATGACAATAATAATAAATTGTGATACGTTCTAGTTTACAGGTTTATTTACTAGAATGAGAATTCAAAGTGAATTTCAAATTTAAGGTCCGAGTGTCCGAATTGAAAGCATAACTGACTTAGAGAATTTTTCCAGTTTGGCTCTTTTCACCTTAAATTTGAAATTTATTATGAATTTGCTTTGAATTCTCATCCATTTACACTGTTAGTGAACACCCCTGAGAGTTTCCGAATGATACTGCATTTCAAAGAAAACTGACTCTACTCAAAGGAACACTAAACCATGGTGAGATCCTAATTACACTCACTGTATCTCAGCTAGATTAAGATAATCGGTAGCAAATATTACTTCAAACTGACTTCTGAAAAGGATGAGTTCAGCGACAGAACCACTTCAAAGTGAACCTGCGTCTGATTTAATTTTTCTTTTACATTAAAAAGCTTCTTTTGTCGAACATTTTACTCCATTAGTGTTGTGCTAGCTATAACACTTGCCTTCACTCTTCCTCCTTGTTTGGGAAACGCTAAAACCCTCCCTAAAGCAGGGAACGACAGATCGTATCTTATCATCCGTGTACAGTAGACTCGTTCCTGACTGCCAGCATTGCTCACTGAATTGACTCAGTGCGCATGTTCCGTAGTAAAGTGATGGCAAGCTGTAGTGTTGGCTGGGGGAGGGTCATGAAGAATGCAGACTGTACATTGCAATGCCAGCAATATAAGTGACCATTTCTGATGGCGCCTCCCTCTCCCGGTCATGTGTGGTGTTCCCTAAGGCTCCATACTCGGCCCCCTAATGTTCACATTATTTATAAATTACCTGCCTAACGTCTGCAAAGCCTCAACTGTATGCAGACGACACAGTAATCTACGCTAGTAAACCCAAGCAACCGCAGCTTGAGAATGTGCTCCAAATCCAATTCACAGAAGTAGAAAAGTGAATTAATACGTTATATAATTTGTTCTGCCGCTTTGTATTAGAATGTAATTTCTTTACCCACCACTGTGACTTTTTAAAAGAGCTAAACTGGCTGCCGCTGGAATCCAGACGCACCCTTCATCTTTCCAGCCTTGTGCATAAGAGCATTTCTGGGAAGCTCCCACCCTACCTGAATAGAATGCTGTCCCCGGCTGTTCCCACCTCCTATAACCTCCGATCCAGTACTAGCACGATATTTAGCATACCGCAATACAAAAATAAAGTGGCTCGATCCTCCTTTTCCTACAGAGCACCACAATTATGGAATAACCTCAGGGACACAGTCAAATCTTCATTCAATCTAAAGTCTATGGCAAAATACTTCAATACAGAATGCACTTGTCATGGCAGGACATACTTGAAAACTAGAGAAATCTCAATGTATCCTTTCTAGTAAAATATTTGATTAATAAATAAGGTACCAGGAATGATTGACAGGTGAGATAAGGTGACATGTTTGGATTTTTTGAAAGATCAGTTCTGTTAGCACAACATTAAGACGAAATTTAAAGTTCTATCATTTTAACCAAACAGGTTTTACCTATGACAGTTACACTGAATATCCGGTAAGGCCGCATTCCTGCTTGTTCAGTGTGAGCATATAGTGAGTTTTCTCCCCTTAATCTATCAGTACGAGAGTTTTAGAAGTGAATGCAGCACTATATATGACATCATCATAACCCGCCACCCACATCATACATCCCACCGAGCATATCAGCGAAACAGGACTCTCCATTCTTTTATTACTAAACCCATAACCCCCAAGTGTCCCTATTTAGGAGGGATAGTCCCTCTTTTGGCCCAAATCCCTCTGTCCCTCCTTTCTATTCTAATGTCCCTCTTTTCTAGGAGCTCCATATTGTTAGTGTATCTGAGTGTATAACAGAGCTCCACAGCAATAATACTCCCAGTAATGTGTCTGTATAACAGAGCTTCACAGTAATAATACTCCCAGTAATGTGTCTGAGTGTATAACAGAGCCCCACAGCAATAATACTCCCAGTAATGTGTCTGAGTGTATAACAGAGCTCCACAGCAATAATACTCCCAGTAATGTGTCTGTATAACAGAGCTCCCCAGCAATAATACTCCCAGTAATGTGTCTGTATAACAGAGCTTCACAGTAATAATATTCCCAGTAATGTGTCTGAGTGTATAACAGAGCTCCACGGCAATAATACTCCCAGTAATGTGTTATAACAGAGCTCCACAGCAATAATACTCCCAGTAATGTGTCTGGGTGTATAACAGAGCTCCACAGCAATAATACTCCCAGTAATGTGTCTGAGTGTATAACAGAGCTCCACAGCAATAATACTCCCAGTAATGTGTCTGTGTATAACAGAGCTCCACAGCAGTAATACTCCCAGTAATGTGTCTGTGAATAACAGAGCTCCAAAGCAATAATACTTCCAATAATGTGTCTGAGTGTATAACAGAGCTCCACAGCAATAATACTCCCAGTAATGTGTCTGAGTGTATAACAGAGCTCCACAGCAATAATACTCTCAGTAATGTATCTGAGTGTATCACAGAGCCCCACAGCAATAATACTCCCAGTAATGTGTCTGTGTGCATAACTGAGCTCCACAGCAATAATACTCCCAGTAATGTGTCTGAGTGTATAACAGAGCTCCACAGCAATAATACTCTCAGTAATGTATCTGAGTGTATCACAGAGCCCCACAGCAATAATACTCCCAGTAATGTGTCTTTGTGCATAACTGAGCTCCACAGCAATAATACTTCCAATAATGTGTCTGAGTGTATAACAGAGCTCCACAGCAATAATACTCCCAGTAATGTGTCTGAGTGTATAACAGAGCTCCACAGCAATAATACTCCCAGTAATGCAATAAATGTGTCCAGAAATCAGCCAGTGTTAATTCTAAATTAGTTGTATAAATTCTTATTAGTAAGTCACCTAAAATTTCTCTGAACAGCCCCACCCTGGCCACACACCCCAACCACCCCCAGTCACACCAAAAATAAAATGTCCCTCTTTGTCCATTTGAAATGCTAGTAGGTGTATGAACCACCATTTTCTTGTCTCGCGTAACATTTGCTGTTTCCCTGCACATTGTAAATGAGATACAGGCAGCCCAGGAAATCCAATACAGGGGCCCCTGCCATTAAATGTAGCTTGTGATAATACAGTGTATCACTGCTCATTATCCATCCCGCTTGTTACGAATACCAGACTGTGATGTCAGCCACATGTTTAGCCATCTTCAAACTGGTTGTAGAAGACACACAGTCATACTTCAAAGGCAGATTCCATTGTTTAAAGCTGAACATATATAATATCTTGGTTTTATCACCATTAGAATTTAACAAGCTGTGATCAACGCTTGCTCGGAGCATCTCATGGATTGTCAGCTCTGCGCATGGTTCAGGATAGCTGCACACTGACAGTTCCTCTGTGATTCTCATGGGACCTTGTCTCTAACACATTGTGCAGGAGATTACTGGGAACCAAGGATTCGTGAGAAATTTATAAATTCCACAGATGAGAAACACAATCTTCATAAATATTTACAAGACACATTTCCACATGTTAACCCTTTGGTAGCCAGAGTGTAATGACTGTCTGGAGCTGGTTTTAAACGCCTGTTATATGTTCTGCCAAACTATGCCATCGACATTCACGTCTGCAACCCCAAACAAATATTTTCTCTGGATAATGAAAAACTATTCCTTGTGATCATGTTAGTGGCCAAGGGGGTTGGAAATGAATGGTTGACTGAAACTGGTTTGATAAAAATACCTTTTGCTAATAACTACTACAATAATTGTACCCTATTGTTACAATGCAATGTTGTGTGAAAACAAGAGAAATCTCAATGTATCCATCCTGGTAAAATATTTTTAAAATAAAATAAATAGAAACAATGAGCTGTAATGATACAATGAGCTGTAATAATATGGGTTATGATACAATGAGCTGTAATGATATGATGCACTGTTATGATCCAATGAGCTCTTATAGTACAATGAGCTGTTATGATATGATGCGCTGTTCTGGTACAATGAGTTGTAATGATACAATGAGCTGTAAAGATACAAAGAACTCCAATAATACAGCTCTATTCTCCTGTCAAAATCTGCAATACTCATTTGCTGTCAAAGTCCCCTTTAATACTATTGTAAAGCGCTGTGAAATTTGGTGCTACAAAAATGTCAATAATAGTAATAATACGATAAGCTGTGATAATACAATAAGATGTAATTAATAAGCTGTAATAACACAATAAGCTGTAATTAATGAGCTGTAATGATACAATAAGCTGTAATTAATGAGCTGTGATAATACAATAAGCTGTAATTAATGAGCTGTAATGATACAATAAGCTGTAATTAATGAGCTGTGATAATACAATACGCTGTAATTAAGAGCTGTAATGATACAATAAGATATAACTAATAAGCTATAATAATACAATTATCTGTAATTAATGAGTTGTAATAACACAATAAGCTGTAATTAATGAGCTGTGATAATACAATAAGCTGTAATTAATGAGCTGTAATGATACAATAAGCTATAATAATACAATTATCTGTAATTAATGAGTTGTAATAACACAATAAGCTGTAATAATACAATAAGCTGTAATTAGTGAGCTGCAATAATACAATAAGTTGTAATTAATTATGTGTAGTGGTTATGGTACCAGTAGTGTCCCTTTAACTTAGTTTTTCTTTTTTTCCTCTGTTCACAAAGGCCTAACCAAACCCATCATGTTGCAGTGACCTCATGGTTTGCCTTCTGGGTGTAATTCTCACTCCCGGATGTCTTCTAAGGGGTCAGGCAGAGATCAGAGCAGCTTTGAAGATTTGAGGAAAGGAATTCCTGCTTGCCTGAGATCACCCCTTCCCTCCCAGCTGTTTGTCATTACAGTGAGCCGTTTAGTGTAATGATATACATAGAGAATCTATAGCATGTGTTCTGCTTGTTCTGAACACTGTTTATTGATGTGTATAAATCACCGGCCACTTCCACTGTACTTTACAAACTTTGTGATATATTGAAATGGGCAGAGAGAGGTACAGCTGGCTTAGGCAGCCCTGTAACTACAGATTACACCCGTAACCCTCCAACCACCATAACCACTATAGTACAATGCAGCTGGTTTATACAGCCCTGTAACTACAGATTACACCCAACCACCTTAACCACTATAGTCCATTGCAGATGGTTTATTCAGCCCTGTAACTATAGATTATACCCAACCACCATAACCACTATAATCCATTGCAGATGGTTTATTCAGCCCTGTAACTATAGATTATACCCTTAACCTTCCGACCACCATAACCACTGTAGCCTATTGCAGCCTTATCACATGAAATGGGGCATTAGGCTCCAGGGAGAGTCCTTTTCAGTGTGTTTGCAGACAAACATTTGTTCAAAGCACAGAGGGTGCTCCACCTCACCCTACAAATAAATCAAAATGTATATTTTTTTATTTTCATTTTTTTTTTTTTTTATGAGATAAAGTCTGTAATTTAGGAATTTGGGAATTATTGTCTGGTTTATCCTGTTCTGCATTTCTTACATAGCCCTCTTATCCAAATTACATAAAGTTACACACAGGCATTTATAAACACATTCATAATTACATCCTTACACAGACACCTCGTTTTAATAAGTAATAAAATAAAAATTATAATATAAATGGATTTATTTACCAACAGCGGGGTCCACCCAGTGACCCTCTTCTTACCTTGAAAGGAAGACCTGTAATGGAACGTCGTCCCTGGGGTCCAGTGAGTAGTTGCCGGGATCAGTCTCTATGGTATTCCAGCTGCCTGCTGCTCTATATTGTTGCCACAGCTGGAAAATCAGTGCAGAGTGATCCAAGCAACTACCTCAGCGCTCCACACCACAACCACTTCAAAAAGCCTTAGCGCATGGACCCGTTGCACGGCACCGTTATCCACACTGCACCCAGACCAGTTCATTGAGATGAGGTGACCTTGGTGACTTTAGTGTTCCTTTAATTTTGATCTGTCAGCTGTTTAGCAGATAACTCCCTAAAAAAAATTATGGATCGTTTTTAGAATATATCTTCTTAATTTGGCACTGTTATGTGGGATTACCATATTTAACAAATTAGAGAGCTATCTGCTAAACACTACAGCTCCCTAATTTGGCACTGTTATGTGGGATTACCATATTTAACAAAATAGGGAGCTATCTGCTAAACACTACAGCTCCCTAATTTGGCACTGTTATGTGGGATTACCATATTTAACATATTAAGGAGCTATCTGCTCAACACGACAGCTCCCTACTTTGGCACTGTTATGTGGGATTACCATATGTAGCGGAACGCCAATAATAACTTCACGAATTCCGCTGGTTCAGAAACGAATCCACAGTCAAGCGCTGAAACAACAAGGCAATATCCCCAACCTCCCAATAACCGGACGAGACACAGTTCTGGGAGTCAACTGACAACCTTTTAATCAGCAGGACAATTTATACAAGTCCCCATGCAAGGGGTTTCCTGAGTCCCTCCCCAGGGGCACTCCCAGAGGGGACTACATGGGGGACTTACATTACAGCATATTTCTCCCATCAGGCACTGCTACACGAGAGGGATCATCTTCCCAGAATGCACCGTTAAGTGGATTATCCCCTCGTGCAGCAGAACCGACAATTCACATAAAAATCCATAACTCGGTGAATATACAGTGGATTTACACGAATGGACGTTCGGTAGATAGCTGGGGTCTGAGGGTATCATTCGTGAGATTACCGCTCAGATCCCAGCTAAAATAACCGAACGCCGCACGAACAACACAATTCGTATAAAATATATAAAAAGAACCGATTGCTTTTAGGGAACAAAATACCGAATGTCCCGAAACTCCCGAACGCCCTGGAGGTTCAGCGGGGCTCATGCCGTCGAGTAGCCGTTTTTAGTACCAGGCGCTCGACGACATAACCCCGCTGAGGGAACAAAGGATCCAAGATGGCCGACCGCCGCATGGTCGGTAGTCGAACGACGGCCACCGAGGAGAGCCTCTAATTACCGATTGCAACATTGTTGAAATCGGTTAACTAGCGCCACACGCCTCTAAGTGTGTGGGCTATTAGGGGGTATCGCGTTCGGTTCACGAACGGCCCTCCAAAGTGCCGTTCGTAAAACGAACGGGAATCCCCATACAAACCGCCATTTGCATTCGGCGAAACAGATAGTTACAGTCACTGCAGAAAATACATTAAGCACATACATAACAATAAAGCGCAAATCTCCCCAGACCTGTAGGCAACCCTTAAAGGCACAGTCTCTAGTTATAGTTCAAGTGGCTAGGTTTGCCACAATGCTCCCCCAGAACCAAGCCGGCATACACAGTCTGATCCCAACGGATCGGCTTGGGGATGTCCGGGGAAGTGCTCACAGATCACTTTTCAAGGTCTGTTTGTCTAGATAACCCGTCGGCGTTACCGTTTTGTTTCCCTGGGCGATAGTGTATCGTAAAGTCAAAGGGCTGCAGCGCCAAACTCCAGCGCAGCAGCCTGGCATTGTCTCCAGCCACACGGTTTAGCCACACCAACGGGTTGTGATCTGTGAGCAAAGAAAAGGGTTGCCCATAGAGATATGGCTGTAACTTTTTCAGGGCCCACACCATGGCCAGGCATTCCTTTTCTATGGCGGCGTAGCTCACCTCTCGGGGTAACAGTTTCCGACTCAAGTATGCTACGGGGTGTTCTCCGCCATCGGCTCCGACCTGGCTCAGTACTGCTCCCAATCCAAACATTGAGGCGTCTGTGTGAACAAGAAAACGTTTAGTTGGATCAGGAGCAGCCAGTACAGGGGCATTGGTCAGAGCCGTCTTCAGCTGGTTGAATGCCTGTTCACACTCTGGGGCCCAGACGACCTGCCTGGGCAGGTTTTTCTTCGTCAAATCAGTCAGGGGTTTGGCCAGGGCACTGTAGTTGGGCACAAATTTTCTGTAATACCCTGCGGTACCCAGGAAAGCAAGAACTTGGGTTTTGGTCCTAGGGGTGGGCCACTGGGCTACAGCGTCAATCTTTGCGGGCTCGGGCTTCTGTTGCCCGCTACCAACCCGGTGCCCTAAGTACTGGACCTCGGCCATCCCTATATGGCATTTACTGGGTTTCAAGGTAAGCCCTGCCTCCCGGATCTGATCTATTACAGCTCCTATATGTTGTAAGTGATCCGACCAGGTCTGACTGTAGATGGCAATATCATCCAGGTATGCACACGCATAATCCTGGAACCCGTCCAGTAGCCGATCCACCATCCGCTGAAAGGTCGCGGGGGCGTTTTTCATCCCGAATGGCATGACTCGAAATTGGTACAAGCCAAACGGGGTGACAAACGCCGACTTGGGAATGGCGTCCTCGGCTAGTGGAATTTGCCAGTACCCCTTACAAAGATCTATTGTAGTGAGATACTGACCCCGGGCCATCCTATCTAGCAGCTCGTCGATCCGAGGCATCGGGTAGGCGTCCGACACGGTTTTGTCGTTCAACCTCCGGTAGTCCACGCAGAACCGAGTGGTACCGTCTTTCTTGGGAACCAGGACTACCGGCGATGCCCAGGGGCTATCTGAGTGTTCAATAAACCCTAACTGCAACATCTCTTCAATTTCTTTCCTCATATGTTCCCGCACGGATTCAGGAATCCGATAGGGGGTCTGTCGCATGGGAAGCTGTCCCGGGGTTTCTACTCGGTGGGTGGCTAGTGGAGTGTACCCAGGTAGGTTAGAAAAGGTGGCGCCCTTGGTTGCTATCAGTTCTTGTACCTGGATACGCTCTTGAGGACTTAGCCGCTCCCCCAGCTGAACCCCCTGGGAGGGTTCCTTCTGCTCCTCCTGCTCTAACAGATCCGGAAGGGGCAGGTTCTCCTGATCTTCGGAGGCGGGCGTGCAAATAGCTGCCACGTCCTCCGTTCGCTCGTGGTAGGGTTTGAGCATGTTCACATGGAGCATGCGTCTCTTCCCTACTCCGGAGCATGGGCCGATCACATAGGTGGTGTCGCATCTCTGCTCTACCACCTGGTATGGGCCCTGCCAGACGGCCTGCAGTTTATCGGTGCGGACAGGTTTGAGGATTAGCACCTTCTGTCCCACTTGAAAACTACGGTCTCTGGCCCCTCTGTCATACCAACGACGCTGCCGTTGTTGGGCGGCCTGGAGGTTGGTGCGCACTGCCTGGGTCAATTCCTCCAGGCGATCCCGGAACGCCAGCACGTATGGTACAATAGGGGTCCCATCTGCGCTACTCTCTCCCTCCCAATGCTCTCTAATGAGATCCAACGGTCCCCGGACCCTTCTCCCAAACAATAGTTCAAATGGGGAGAAACCCGTCGAGTAGCCGTTTTTAGTACCAGGCGCTCGACGACATAACCCCGCTGAGGGAACAAAGGATCCAAGATGGCCGACCGCCGCATGGTCGGTAGTCGAACTGCACCTCTCTGTACGCAAACAACAGATGGGGAAGGAATCGTTCCCAGTCCTTATGGGTCTCTCCGAATGTCCGGAGCATCTGTTTTAGGGTACCGTTGAATCTCTCACATAATCCATTGGATTGCGGGTGGTACGCGGAGTTAATGATCGGCTTTATGCCACATATCCCCCATAACTGCTGAGTAACTTCAGCCGTGAATTGGGTCCCCCTATCTGAGACCATTTCCTGTGGGAACCCTACTCGGGAGAATATCTTCATCAAGGCTTCGGCTACGGTCTCCGCGTGTATATTAGTTAGGGCAATCGCCTCGGGGTACCGGGTGGCGTAATCCACCACGGTCAGGATATACCGTTTCCCAGAGGGGCTGGGTTTTGGTAGGGGCCCTACTATATCTACTGCTACACGGCTGAACGGTTCCTCAATTATGGGTAGGGGACATAGTTTTGCCTTATGGCGATCCCCCCTTTTGCCTACCCTCTGGCACACATCACAGGAGGTACAATATTGCCTCACGTCTTTAGAAATCCCGGGCCAAAAGAAAGCGTGCGTTAAGCGATACCGGGTCCGGGTCATCCCTAAATGGCCGGACAGAGGAATATCATGGGCTATTCTCAGTAACTCCTGCCTATACTTCTGGGGCACTACTAGCTGCTTGGTTTGGAGCGTCACAGAGTTGCCTATTGCCCTTTCCGCCACCCGGTACAGTAACTTCTTTTCCCATACGTACCGTTCTCCCTCTCGCCCCACCTGGTCCGTGTCTACCCTATCTCGGTACACCTGCAGTGTGGGGTCTGTCTGAACCTCAGCTTCAAAAGTGGTCGGGGTGTCCCAAGTCATGTCGGTCAAGGGGGGGTCATGGTTTCTTACCTGAGCCTCAGAGTGTGCGGGGAATGCCGTGGTGCGAGCCTGTTGCCGGGTGGTTACCGGATGCGCCTCTTGTGAAGGAGCTTGGGGAAGAAAAGCAGAAGTCATCTGGCCCAAGTCATTCCCCAAAACAACATCGGCCGGTAATTTCTTCATTATGGCCACTTCCACAACCCCCTCCCCAGCACCCCAGTTCAAATGCACCTTGGCCGTGGGTAACCGGTACATGGCTCCCCCTGCTACCCGGACCGCCACTGACCCGCCCGTGTGGGCCGCATCTGGAATTAAATGGGGGGCCACTAGGGTCAAGGTGGCTCCCGAGTCCCGTAGTCCTTGCACTTCTTTCCCTCCCACAAACACAACCTGGCGGCGATGCTGCCGGTTGTCCGTGGCTTGCACAGACATCACCTCATACAGAACCCCCAATGGTTCCTCAGTAGGTAGACTTGTCAGCTCCGAGTGGTCAGGTTCTGTGTGGTAGAAATGGGCCGCCGCCCTTGGAGCGGAGTTTTACCGTACCTGGTTCCACGCCTGCCTGCTCCGATTCTGGGTGCACTCCCGGGACATATGCCCCCACTGCCGGCAGGTATGGCATTGTATGTTGGCCCTGCCATTGTAGCGTGATGGCGGTGGGGGGTTTCCTGGTGGTGGCCGGAATGGAGTAGCGTTGGCGGGTGTGGAGATGGCTGGGTGGTGTGGTACAGCTGGTCTCAGGGGAGCCCTGTTGAGAAGCCCATGATGCCTCCTGGCGTCAAAATGCTGATCCGCCAACCGGGCGGCTTCGGTTAAGGTGAGGGGTTTTCTGTCTCTTACCCATTCCTGTGCCTCGGGTGACAGTCCGTTAAAAAATTGCTCCAGCAGGATGAGTTGGCGCAGTCCCTCCATGGTGGTAGCTTGGCTCGCCTGAATCCATCCTTGCGACGCTTGGTCGAGCTTATGTGCCCACTCAGCGTGGGAATCCTTCTCTGGCTTCCTCAATCCCCGAAATTTACGCCGGTACGCCTCCGGGGTTATGGCATACCTCTCCAGAATTGCCCTCTTAACTTTAAAATAGTCCTTGCTATCCTCTCTGGGCACAGCGCGATACGCCTCTGCTGCTCGTCCTGCCAACTTGCCTGCCAGTAGGGGTACCCACATAGCCTGTTCCAGATCGTGTAGGTCGCACAACCGCTCAAAATCCTGCAGGTATCCGTCAATCTCATCCTTCTCCTCGCAGAATGCTTTAAATGCCTGGTAAGGTATTTTCTGCTTCACTGGAGCGCAGAATGAGTTGGCGATGGATTCTGCCCTGGATGGTGACCTCTGGTGCTGCTGTGCCATAATGTAATCCTGGACGTCCGCCATCAGCACGGTTAAGATGTCCAGGGTTACTGGCTGTGGTACAAATTCCAGCCGGGTTCTCAGTTCCCTCTGGTATGGTGTTTCCTCTCTGGCAGGTGGGGGTGGACTGCTGTGTGCTTGGTCGCCCTCCATCAGCTCTGCAATCAGTACTGCTTTCGATTTGTTGCTAGCGCTTTTCCCTCTAGCCTCCAGCAGCTCCTTTAGCGTCTGTCTCTTTAATGCCGTATAATCAGTACCCATTCACTGATCGCTTTCGTCTGCTTGTTTCATACGAATTGCCTTTCCGTTCGGTTGTTCCTTTCATTCGAATGCGCTGTATTCGGCTGTAGAGTTGGATCCCGTCGCTTGCCACCAATTGTAGCGGAACGCCAATAATAACTTCACGAATTCCGCTGGTTCAGAAACGAATCCACAGTCAAGCGCTGAAACAACAAGGCAATATCCCCAACCTCCCAATAACCGGACGAGACACAGTTCTGGGAGTCAACTGACAACCTTTTAATCAGCAGGACAATTTATACAAGTCCCCATGCAAGGGGTTTCCTGAGTCCCTCCCCAGGGGCACTCCCAGAGGGGACTACATGGGGGACTTACATTACAGCATATTTCTCCCATCAGGCACTGCTACATGAGAGGGATCATCTTCCCAGAATGCACCGTTAAGTGGATTATCCCCTCGTGCAGCAGAACCGACAATTCACATAAAAATCCATAACTCGGTGAATATACAGTGGATTTACACGAATGGACGTTCGGTAGATAGCTGGGGTCTGAGGGTATCATTCGTGAGATTACCGCTCAGATCCCAGCTAAAATAACCGAACGCCGCACGAACAACACAATTCGTATAAAATATATAAAAAGAACCGATTGCTTTTAGGGAACAAAATACCGAATGTCCCGAAACTCCCGAACGCCCTGGAGGTTCAGCGGGGCTCATGCCGTCGAGTAGCCGTTTTTAGTACCAGGCGCTCGACGACATAACCCCGCTGAGGGAACAAAGGATCCAAGATGGCCGACCGCCGCATGGTCGGTAGTCGAACGACGGCCACCCTGGAGAGCCTCTAATTACCGATTGCAACATTGTTGCAATCGGTTAACTAGCGCCACACGCCTCTAAGTGTGTGGGCTATTAGGGGGTATCGCGTTCGGTTCACGAACGGCCCTCCAAAGTGCCGTTCGTGAAACGAACGGAAATCCCCATACAAACCTCCATTTGCATTCGGCGAAACAGATAGTTACAGTCACTGCAGAAAATACATTAAGCACATACATAACAATAAAGCGCATATCTCCCCAGACCTGTAGGCAACCCTTAAAGGCACAGTCTCTAGTTATAGTTCAAGTGGCTAGGTTTGCCACACCATATTTAACAATCAGGGAGCTATCTGCTTAACACGACAGCTCCCTAAATTGGCACTGTTATGTGGGATTACCATATTTAACAAATTAGGGAGCTATCTGCTAAACGCAACAGCTCCCTAAATTGGCACTGTTATGTGGGATTACCATATTTAACAAAATAGGGAGCTATCTGCTAAACACGACAGCTCCCTAATTTGGCACTGTTATGTGGGATTACCATATTTAATATATTAAGGAGCTATCTGCTCAACACGACAGCTCCCTAATTTGGCACTGTTATGTGGGATTACCATATTTAACAAATTAAGGAGCTATCTGCTAAACACTACAGCTCCCTAATTTGGCACTGTTATGTGGGATTACCATATTTAACAAATTAAGGAGCTATCTGCTAAACACTACAGCTCCCTAATTTGGCACTGTTAAATGTGGCAATCCCACATAAGGAATTAAGGAATAAAGGGAAGAATTTTGTTCATCTTGTGATTAGTTTGTTAATTCATTCTTCCGTTGTGCCAATTGGGAGATTCACAATTCGGACGAATGAGACCTTTTTTGTTTGAATTTTCTTTTCGAAAACAAATGCCCAGGTCTATGAATTAGCCAGTCCTGTCCCAGTGAGGATGTCGGTAATACTAGTTTGAGAGTCACTAGATAGTCTACTTAACATTGCACTATTTCAATGCAGACTCTAGGAAAACCAGACATTATCGATCACACAGCCATGTTTGCAGGGGGAATATTTTCAGCAATACTATTTCCAGTGTCTCATTTGTCCAAGAACCCGTCTCTGTGTTTTTGTCTGGTAAAGGGTTATTGTGAAAACATGCTACGTTTGAAATGATGAGCTGGGGATAACAGACTGGGCTCTCTATCCATGTGAGGCCAACGGGCCCTGTGTCATACTGTGTGTGTGTGATTAAGCAATTTACACGCTCACACAGCGCCTGTCTGACTCACTCCCCTCCTGACATGACTGGGCTAAATTTAACCGCATTCAGGGAAGATCCTTGGGGAAGTCCTTGCGTTGTGTGCAGCAGGGAAAGCACCCAAGTTCCCTATTAGAAATATTCCGGATTCTCCTCCTACCTCTTTCTAGGAGCCTCTCCGAGCACAGAGTTCAATGTCTTTCAGCCACTGGTTGTCACATGGTGGACTCCCAACGTGCTGGAAAAGTCCACTCTGCTTCTTTTCTAAATATTATTATTTTTCTGTGAAGATTAGTCGGGTTTTACCCTGCGGGTTTAGTCACTAGCCCGGGAGAGTGAATCAGGGCCCATTCCGTACTAATGTCCATCATTTTAGAAGGCCATGCTTGAGGAGCCGTTGTGCATGTTCTGTAATTTATCAATCCCCAGGTCGCTGGGATTAAATTGGATTTTCAGAGATTTTAGAATCTGCAGTAAATTTAACAATAAAGGCCAGAGTAGCTAAACTGACAGAAGAGCTAACTTTGTTAAGGTTATTTTGACCTTAAATCTGAAATGAACTTTGAGTTTTAACTTGAGTGAATAACCCCGTTTGTTCTCTGTTTTTAGTTGTCAGTGATTCATGCCGGTGTTTTTGAGACTGGAGAGCGTTCGGCTACTTTTTCATAAATCCCAACATTGGAAGATATGTAGTCACAATGGGAGGGCACGTTGGGAACTGAAATCCCATAACCAGTGACAAAAAGTTTTTAAAAGGGAGAATCCCAAAGGGAGGACATAAACCGTGACCACTGCATTCATTGATTACCGATGGGCTGTGTTTATAGGGTATTAGATGTGCTTAGTGGAAGTGAAGAAACAAATTAATAATCCACTCTATTAAAAGCAGCTTTTATTGGCAAATCAATGTGTTCGGTGAGACCTTACATTCTCTCTGCCATCTCGTATCCTCCTAAACGCGGCTCTAGACCTCTTATATACCGGCTGAGATTACTGATCAGTCAGGTCATTTGGCTAAAGTAGTGTGATAGCTCACTGGTTAGTGCTCCAGCTGCTAGCTGGATCCCTGGCAGGACCATCTGAGTCTTTGATCTTTCTGGACTTAATCAATTCAGTAAAATTACCAGGGTTATACACTAAAGTGAGAATTCAAGGTGAATGTTAAATTTAAGGCCAAAGTAGCCGAACTTAAAGCATAGCTGACTTTTTTCCAGTTCGACTATTTTGATCCTAAATTTTACGTTTTGACTTCTTAGAATGTAATACCCAGTGTATCTACCTTTTGTAATTCTGCGTCACTTACCTGTCTAACAGAATGTTGCACTCACTGCTCTCTTTTCCAGCTCTGTGTGGAGTTTATCACGAAGACCCTGACAGTAGAGCTGGCGTGTGAAGCCTTGCAGGTAAGTGGATGCTGGAGGATCACCTAGGGCACTGAGAGCTGGCATAGTAGGCTCATAATGGCAGTGTGTGTCTCCTGGAGATACAATTCCACAGGACCTCTGTTTGATTGCAAGCCTTAAGGGCAAATCAAGCTAGCTCTCCAGCCTTTTGCACTGAGGGACAAGTGTTTTCATCCAGATATAATTACTGCTAACTCACTCTAGCTTGGTTAGATGAGATAAATACCTAATCTTACCGTATTCCTTTTAACCCGTTAAGGACACATGACGGAAATATTCCGTCATGATTCCCTTTTATTCCAGAAGTTGTGTCCTTAAGGGGTTAAAGAACACTCCTTAAAACAAAATAAAATTTGTAAGATATAAGCCAATGAAAATATGAATGATATTTGATTTGTATGTTTTCTTTGTGAGTGTATGAATTATTTACTTGCAATCGCTGCAGTTCTAATGTATGCAACTACTACAAGCCCTCCCCTTCAAACCCCGCCCATACTTTCTGTGGCTGTCCAATCACAGAGTTCCCAATGCAGCTCAATGAGAAGTCTTTGCAAGGCAGTTGCTGCCTCTTGAGGTTAACTACACTGAGCTAATGAAACCAGTAACTAACCGGACCGGTTGTCTGATTCACAGCCATGAGGGTGTTACAAGCTGACCTGCTTTATGACTTTTGAGTCTTTCTTTAAGGGCCCCAAACAGTGAGTGTGTCTCTAAGTAAGCATAGGCCGTAGGGCTGCCGAAAGAGTAGTTAGGATTAATCATTTGGATTACGCAAATTCTCCATTGTACAGCTCTCCTTAAAACTAAATAGAAACTGTAAAACTCAGAGGTGGCTAGTACCTGTGTATTATGACTTTAAAACCCTCTCATGAGGATCCTTTACTCTTTAAAGGCACACTATAGGCACCGTAACCACTTTAGCTCATTGAAGTGGTCTGGGTGCAATGTCTCTGTCCCCCGTTAGTCCTGCAATGTAAATCATTGCTGTTTTTGAGAAATTGCAAAGATAGCATTGCAGGACTAAGACTGCTCCTAATAGCTGTCAATCAGACAGCCATTAGAGGCACTTAGTGGTAGCTAGACTACTTTTGGTGGCCTAACTGACGCTGGACATCCTCACGCTCTGCATCATGAGGACATCAAGCCTCGGTTAAATCATGTCATGGAGATGAAGTGGTGTTGGTAGCTTTAGTGCTCCTTTAATTTGTGTAGGGTGAATGCTTTGCTCGTTTCTCAATGTTGACTCCCTTGTTGCTAAATTTTCCAGCAGCGGTGCCCATAAACTAAGGGCCAATTCAAGCCACAAGATTGAAATTGACATTCATTAACTTTGAGCTTTGCATTTCCAGAAATCTGTCCCTGCACATTGACATGTAAAACAAATAGGAGGGCAAAGCAAGCACTTGTTTACAGCCCCCCTTTTTTCTGGGGTATTTACCGCTGTATGGCAGGTGTTTTATGCCGTCCTTATTAGGGTAGCTCTAAATGCCGGATGGCAGCATAGTATGTCCCCGCCGTCCTGGGCACTTACTGGGTCCCCGGCGATCCCACGCCGGCTGTCGCGATCCTGGGAACTGCCTGGGAGCTCAGCAGTCCCCCTCTGCCCGATCTGGCCCTCCCGGGCCATGTGATCATGGGGATTTCACAATCACATGGCCAGAATAGCCGGCTTATGCAGTGCCTGCTAGGGGACTGCGTGAGCTCTCAGGCTGTCCCCCTTATGCCTGTAAAAAAGTTTATAAAAGTTATAAAACAGTTTTAAAATTAAATAAAAAGTATCTAGATCATATATATGTATGTATGTATATATACATATATATATGATCAAAGTACTTTTATATACACATACATCACTTAAAATGATTTTAATTATATAAATTTAATTATAATTGGGTGTGGCTAGATAGTATAAATCTAATATTGTTCTCTGCTGGGTTAGACCATTCAATGTCAGAATCTTAAAAAAAAAAAAGTGTAATAATGAAAGATTAAAAACAGTCTCCCACCTTGCGTACTTTGCTTAATTTATGGTTTGCATCAGTGAAGCCAATTGGGCAACTGAGTTGTCTAGTGATACAGTATCCTTAACCCTACTAAATATTTTGGGAATGTCTTTATTATCAGCATATGATAATATATGATTTGGGTGCCACGGAGAATGCTGCTTTTGCTTAATATGGTTTGACATAGCGCCAAGATGTAGTAGCTATAATGTTTTCCAGTTCTCCACAGTTCCCTGTCTAATAAATAATCCTCTAACGTAAAAGGAAAGAAGTTAAATAGCTTTTTTTCTGAATTAGGAATATTGCCACAATAACCCCCATTATCTGCATGCGGCTGGGATACGTGGCTCAGACAATGCTTTTTACAGGAGTGCAGAAATGGTCATTATTCTGTTTATGCTATTATTTTATTATTGTATAGTGCTCATTCTCGCGGTCTAGTCAGTTTGTCTCCTATACGGTTTCTATTACAGGCTGCTGTGACTTACGGACAGACCGACTTACGCCAGAAGTGCCTGGCTTACATTGAGCGCTTTACAATGGTGAGTAACCTCCTCTCTACTTTGAGTATAGGACATGCTTTAAATATCACCTTTAAACCTGCGTGTTACTAATCTAGAGTCATTCATGGTTTCAGTGTCCATTTTTAGGGGCATAGCATCAGTACTGCGCCATTCACAAGAGCAATACATTTTTTGTGAAATATACTACACTATATATTGTTCTTTCTCTCATTGTTTTTCTCAGTAGTTTGCAAGCTGTTCTATATTGTTTGGATTAAGAATGTATTGTTAAGGTAAAGGTGAAAGTCATTTTGACACTGCACTTACATGTTTGGTGTTACCTGAACGTACTTTATTAATGTTGTGCATGTGTTTATGGTGTGATGTTAGGGGAGTTCCCACATGAGTGTTGTAGCCAAACACTTTTTTTTTATTTGGTCTTAAACACCTGTAATAAACATATTATTTAGATATTTGATTGGGTAACATAACTCCCAAAATTTCAAACTGACGAAGAGGAAAACTTTAACCCCTTAAGGACCAAACTTCTGGAATAAAAGGGAATCATGACATGTCACACATGTCATGTGTCCTTAAGGGGTTAAAGGGACAATCCACTGCCCTAATACAAACTAAATAAAAATCACTGTTTAGTAGATATACCTCAAATAAAAAAATGCATGCATTTTTCATTGGGGGTCGATCTTAAAGTAGCTTGCAAAACCGTCAGTTCTCTTGTCTGCTGCCTTTGCAAGTCCTCCCCTTTTAACCCCGCCCAGACTTTCTGTGGCTGTCCAATCACAGACTTCCCAATGCAGCTTAAAGGACCACTCTAGGCACCCAGACCACTTCAGCTTAATGAGAAACTGCTATGTTTATTAATGGTTAAGCCTTCCCCCAAAGCCTATAGTGGCTGTCTCATTGACAGCCACTAGAGGCGCTTGCGTGCTTATCACTGTGATTTTCACAGTGAGAGCACACAAGCGTCCATAGGAAAGCATTGATAATGCTTTCCTATGCGACCGGCTGAATGCGCAGCTCTTGCCGCGCGTGCGCATTCAGCTCAGGAGGAGGAACGGATGAGGAGAGAAGGAGGAGAGCTCCCCGCCCAGCGCTGGAAAAAGGTAAGTTTTTACCCCTTTCCACCTTCCAGAGCCGGGCGGGAGGGGGACCCTGAGGGTGAGGGCACCCTCAGGGCACTATAGTGCCAGGAAAACGAGTATGTTTTCCTGGCACTATAGTGGTCCTTTAATGAGTTTTTACGAAGCAACTGCTCTGGGCAATTGCTGCCTCACTGAGCTAATCGAACCAGGAAGTAACTAAACGGTTGTCAGATTGGCAGCTGGTGGGTGTTACAAAGTTAATTTATAAAAATGTAAATTTCTATTGAAATCTGCACTTTTTGCAAATAGGAAAACAAAAATAGGAAACACTCTTCAAATATAAAACGTTTCAGTAAGCTAAAGTGTTTTAGGGATCTGGAGTGTTCCTTTAATTTTAGGGGTGTCAGTAGGGGTGTGGCAATGGGCAGGGCCTGTTCTGACTTACTAATAACAATTTATACTAACTAAAATGTAATTTAGAACAATGTATCTTATTTACACACACTGTTTTAAACACATTTATTGTAATTTAAACACACATTACTGGGAGTATTATTGCTGTGGAGCTCTGTTATACACTCAGACACATTACTGGGAGTATTATTGCTGTGGAGCTCTGTTATACACTCAGACACTTTATTGGGAGTATTATTGCTGGGAGTATTATTATTATTACTGTGGAGCTCTGTTATACACTCAGACACATTACTGGGAGTATTATTGCTGTGGAGCCCTGTTATACACTCAGACACATATCTGGGAGTAGTATTGCTGTGGAGCTCTGTTATACACTCAGACACATTACTGGGAGTATTATTGCTGTGGAGCTCTGTTATACACTCAGACACATTACTGGGAGTATTATTGCTGTGGAGCTCTGTTATACATTCAGACACATTACTGGGAGTATTATTGCTGTGGAGCTCTGTTATACACTCAGACACATTACTGGGAGTATTATTGCTGTGGAGCTCTGTTATACACTCAGACACATTACTGGGAGTATTATTGCTGTGGAGCTCTGTTATACACTCAGATACATTACTGGGAATATTATTGCTGTGGAGCTCTGTTATACACAGACACCTTACTGGGAGTATTATTACTGTGGAGCTCTGTTATACACTCAGACACATTACTGGGAGTATTATTGCTGTGGAGCTCTGTTATACTCTCAGACACATTACTGGGAGTATTATTACTGTGGAGCTCTGTTATACACTCAGACACATTACTGGGAGTAGTATTGCTGTGGAGCTCTGTTATACACTCAGACACATAACTGGGAGTAGTATTGCTGTGGAGCTCTGTTATACACTCAGACACATAACTGGGAGTAGTATTGCTGTGGAGCTCTGTTATACACTCAGACACATTACTGGGAGTATTATTGCTGTGGAGCTCTGTTATACACTCAGACACACCAACAATATAGAGCTCCTAGAAACAAGGACAGAGGGATTTGGCCCAGAATATGGACATATGGTTCCAGTTGGTCTGTTTGTCTGTGTGCCATTGTGTCACTGGCTGCAGTGTGTCCATTGTTGTGTAGTAGGGGTTTGGGTTTGTGGTGTACATTCTTCCCTATCACTTATATATTTTTTTTTATTCGGTGTTACTTTACGGTTTGTTCCCTAAACGGTGAATTTTGCTGATTTGAAAACCAATGTGGAACATCCTGGCTACAATAGTCCAGCTGTGACTATTACAGAGTCACATTTTATTCCCAAAGCAGCTGTTTTCTCCCTAAAGTTTGTGATTTGTTTTTCCAGTTCACTACTTAGTGAGTAAATCCCTCGGAATACTGTAAACCCCCAGGCGTGCTCTCCTTTTAGGAACACAGGCTCTTCCATTGTGTAAATCCTTGCAGGTGCTCCCGAGGCCTGATCTGCGTGACAGGCTAGTAATGGAGGAAGGTCAAAGGTCAGAAGACCCCCCCTTCCCTACATTGCAAGCTGGCCCCTCAGTGTTGGGTAGCAGCGCTCCTGCCATTGTTTGCTGCTTTGTTAATCCGAGCCTGTGTTTTACAATCATATTGTAACTTCAGTTGTGACATAGACATCTGCCGTCACACCCGCTCCGGCGTAATTTAACCATTTCATTTGAATTTACCACTTAAAGGGGAAATGCAGCTCAAATAAGCTGAGTTTAACAAACTTTAGACCATATGCTTCCTGCCATGACATACCTTAGGCCTTCAGGAACCCTGAGCGAACTCTTGTGTTGACTCCCTCCTGTTTCCATCCGCCCATTATTATTGACAATCATCATTACATTTTGAAGCGAATTCAGAGTGTATTTCAAATTTAAGAGTAGCTGCACTGAAAGCGTAGCTGACGTGGATAATTGTTTTCATTTCAACTATTTTGCCCTGAAATTTTAAATTAACTTTGAATTCTCACTTTAGTGACTAACATTAATATTAAAGGTTTTTTTAAATAAATATTGTATTTGTGCAATTTTTGCATGTGAGGGTTTCTGCTTTTAACTTGGATATATATATATATATATATATATATATATATAATTTTTTTTTCTCTTGCTACCTCAGGTGAGGTCTGCTACAGAAGCAACATGGCTGCAACTCAAGTAGTCAGGAAATATTGGAAGGCTGTTAATGGGTACATGATAATAAAGCAGCAGATTTATTGGGTTTATTTAGATGACCGTCCTGTTATTAAATGTAACTAATCCTAACCTGTGTTGGAATTAACATTGATCAGCCAGAACATTAAACCCACCGACAGGTGAAATGAATAATATTGATTATATCGTTACAATGGCTTCTGTCACGGGGTGGGATATATTAGGCAGCAAGTGAAGAGTCAGTTCTTGTATTTCATGTCTTGGAAGCAGGAAAATTGGGCAAACGAAAATATCGGAGTCACTGTGACGATGGCCAAATAGTGATGGCTAGACTACTGGGTCAGAGCATCTCCAAAAACTGCAAGTCTTGTGTGGTGTTCCCTGTATGCAGTGGTTAGTACCTACCAAAGTGGTGAAAGGAGTGAACTGGTGTCTGAGTCAAGGGCGCCCGAGGCTCATTGATGAACTTGGAAGTGAAGATTAGCCTGTCTGGTCCATTCACACAGAAGAGCTACTGTAGCTCAAATTGCTGATAACCGTAATGCTGGTGTCAGAACACACTGTGCATCACAGTTTGCTGCGTATGGGGCTGCGTAGCCGCAGACCTGTTAGAGTGCCCATGATGACCCCTGTCCACCACTGAAAGTGCCTTAAATGGGAACGTTTGCACCAGAACTGGACCATGGAGCAATGGAAGAAGGTTACCAATGGTAGAAAGTTATCTGGTCTCATGAATCACTTTTTCTTTTAGATCTGGTAGGTTGGCTTGGTTCGTGTACACATAGTTTTGCTATGGGCAAAATGCAAATATTGTATTTCTCAAACTGTGTACTTTGTCTTTAAGAGAGATTGCAAACTGACAAGGTGTTAGAAATGGAACATGTTGTTTTTCATACAATGTTTCTTTAAGCAATAACCTCTTACCTACCTTCAGTGCATAATATGTTTACGCCATTTTGTCCCAGACGAATACAATAACAATAATGCATCAACAAGCTTCAAGGCTATGCTACAACTCTTTCAGTACGTAATATACTGTGGTAATCCTAAGTAGATAAGGATGTCCAGACTTTAAGATGCCATCTTGAACTAAGTCAGGAAAATTTCCATGACGTATACACCCTTTAGTTATGGCCTTGTATGTTTGCCAAGTTAAGGGAGGTCCTAAAATGAATAAAGTAAAAGAAGTGTTACTTTTTCATATATGAACTACGGTAACCCTAAAATAAAGACACCTAAGGTATAAATAGGTGTACTTTTAAATGTTAAGACAGAGGAGAGATTGGAGACAGACGCTGCTCCATCTTAAAATGACAGAGAGGCTGACATGATGACATGTTCAGAAGGATATGTTAACCTATTAATGATATATACAAGCATTTAATCTTATAAACTCTGCTATAAATTATTGTAATGGATTTTATATGTCTATATTTATATTTTTATATAATAAATATCTAAAAGACAAAACTTTATTGCATCCAAGACAATCCTTATTTTATATTGTATTCTCAATTATTTATATATTTTAAATAGAGGATCACTTGCTAACTATATAACATTCTGGCTAAGATATCTGTATGGTTAGCCCTGCTAAGTTCTATGCTTTAAGATGTTCTAGTGGTAAATAAGGGAACCACCAGCGGTTACAGTTTACCTGAGGAAGAGATGGCAGGAGATGCACTATAAGAAGAAGGCAGGCCGGTGGAGGCAGTATTATGCTCTGAGCAATATTCTACTGGGAAACATCGCGTCCTGGCATTCGTGTGGATATTACTTTGACATATAGCACCTACCTAGAGATTGTTACAGACCACGTACACCCGTTCATGGCAATGCTGTTCCCTTTCAGCAGGATAATGCACTCTGCCACACTGCAAAAATTGTTCAGGAATGGTTTGAGGAACATGACAAAGTGTTCAAGGCGTTTCCTTGGCTTTCATATTCCCCAGATCTCAATCCGATTGAGCATCTATGGGATGTGCTGGAACAACAAATCCGATCCATGGAGACCCACCTTGTGTCAGGTATAGCATGGCATGTAATTTATCGCCGGAACCCACTTCCGGGTTCACGGCGCTCAGCCCCGCCCCTTTCTCTGACGCGGTCCCTCCACGATACTTAGGAGGACCGCGCCAGATTCAAAGGGCTGGATTATTCGCACAGGTGCTGCATGAAGATCAGCTGCTCTACTTCTGATCCTACCTGCTCCACTTCTATACCTCGGCTAGTAAACGGATTTCTACCTGCTCCACTTCTATACCTCGGCTAGTAAACGGATTTCTACCTTCTCCACTTCTCGACCTCGGCTTGTAAACGGATTTCTGACCTCGGCTTGTAACTTTCTACCTTCTCCACTCCCAGACCTCGGCTTGTTAAAACGGACTTCCCCACTCTCCACTCCTAGTTCTCAGCTTGTTGAAACGGACTTCTAATTTCTCCTTCATTGGGTGAATTAACCCTTCCAGTGCCAGAACTGCCTTTAAGTTAAGTAATACTTTTACCAAACAAGTCAATTACTATTATTTATATTACACAGTATCTAAAACTCACTAAAGTGTCACTTTGTTTAATTATTCCTCTTACTCATAAGGGATTGTTACAAAACCTAATTTTACCTACATGGATATTTAAAGGTACAGTGACCATAGTTTCATACCAATATAAAAGGAGGTGAACCTTATTGTTGTTGCAACCAAGAAATGCTGCAGTTGAGTTCCAATTAAAGAAATATTACAAAATAAGTATTACAGAATAATCCAGCCAATTCAATGGAACCAGCAGATATTAACTCTCAAGTTTCTGCCCTAACCAATAGAGTGGATACGATTGCTCAAGGGTTACAGGAACTGCAAATTACAAATGAGAGAATATTAACCTATGTTAGAGACATTCAAGGTGATCCTGCTGTCTGTAATCCAGAAAAATTTCATGGAGATAGAACAAAGTACAGAGAGTTTTTGAATTCTTGCAAACTACTAATTGCTTTAAAAACTAGATCTTATCCCACCGAAAGATCCAAAGTCTGTTCAGTGATCTCTTTTTTAAGAGGTGAACCTATGGCATGGGCCCATTCCTTTTTGGAAAATGATGATCCCATATTGGATTCATTGGATGAGTTCTTTGAAGCTATGTCTTTATTATATGAAGATCCTTTTAAACAAACTACTGCTGATTTAACCATCAGAACATTACACCAAAAGAATAGACCTGTTGAAGATTGTATTGCAGAATTCAAAAGATGGGCTACAGAAACCCAATGGAATGACATTACTTTACGCAATCAATTCCGTCTCGGATTATCTGAAGCTGTGAAAGATGAACTCTCTCGTACAGAACTTCCTCCTACCTTAAATGCATTGATTCAACTGTCCATCAGTATTGATAGACGTCTAAGAGAAAGAAAAGCTGAAAGGGTTCTTACTAATTCTACCTGGAGAAAACCTTTCACTACTCTAAAACTACCTGAAAAAAATTCCTCCACAAACTGAACCTATGGAAGTAGGTATAATAAAAAGTCCTCTTACTTCTGAAGAAAGAATAAGAAGGAGACAACTAAACTTATGTATGTATTGTGCTTCGAACGAACATCTAATTTCCGAATGTCCTCTACTGAAACATTCAAAAGGTGGTAAGCTTCATTCATCTACCTCTATGTTGAACGTTTTTCAAAAAAGAAAAGCATCTACTTATTTTTCTATATCTCTCATATTACAGTGGGATACAAAAAGAATCGTGACTGAGGCCATCATTGATTCTGGTGCTAATGGAACTTTTCTTGATTTTTCTTTTGTTTCAAAAAATAAAATTCCTTGTGTTCAAAAAACCAAT
The DNA here is from genome assembly GCA_933207985.1 of Pelobates cultripes. Lineage (NCBI taxonomy): Eukaryota > Metazoa > Chordata > Amphibia > Anura > Pelobatidae > Pelobates > Pelobates cultripes. Next base: position 9,803,096 of record OW240919.1, read on the forward strand.
TTTATTCCAATTAGAGTTATTGACGGTTCATTTATATCCTCAGGACCCATCAAAGATGAAACAATCCCTCTAAGAATGATTACCAACAACGTACATTTCGAATTCATTACATTTGATATTATTAAATCTCCACTTTATCCCGTCATTCTAGGAATTAATTGGTTAAAAAACCATGATCCTTAATTAAGTGGTCTCCCTTCTCCATCTC
>OW240919.1:9803403-9844712 GCA_933207985.1 Pelobates cultripes
TAGTCCGTTTTGGTCAGTCTGGAGTCCCTAGCTTTCAAAACTACTGACAAGTCTCCATAATAGTACGCCTAGTCCTCTACGAGGTCTCTACGGGATGTAAGCAAGAAGGAGACCCTATTGATGTCAAGCCTTCCAGCATGAAACCAGGGGGCTGCACTCACCTTAACATGCATCAATGGGGTACTGCTGGGGCCAATTCATACAATAAGATCCAGCACACTCATTCATCCACTGAACAGCTACTTTAAAACTCACAGATTTTATGCTTTTGCTTTTAAACACCTAATCTAGGCAAAAAAATGGTGGTTTCATTACAGTATATGATCATACATTGCATAAGCCTGCCACAACGTTAATGTACCCCATCTTTGGCAGGTCCTCCTCTAGACACCTAATGTCTGCTCTTACTTGGGAGGAAAAATCCCATCTAGGGCTCTCGCAGTACAAGGCTAAATAGGGCCCTGGAATGGGGCACCTGTGACCGGGAGGGGTGCAAAACCAAGGAGTTGGCCTGACTCCCAAGTATCTACATGAAACCAAGGGGCTGTACTCACCTTAACATGCATAAATGGGGTGCTGCTGGGCCAATTAATACAATACACAAGATCCAGCGCACTCACTCGTTTACTAAAAAAACACTTCAGAGCTCACAGATTTTATTAGTTTTTTTTAAATGAATAAAATCTGTGAGCTTTGAAGTTTCTGTTTAGTGGATGAGTGAGTGCGCTGGATCTTGCTGGATTGTAACTGGTGATGTTACCCTGAGAGGATGGAAGTAAGGGGTATGAAGTAGGGTACTATGTGGGAGGGTTAGGAGATTCTATCATTATTGCATTTCCCTAGGTGTGAGACATACTACGATGAAGGGTACATGTGACGGCCATGCTGGTAATAGTGTGACTATTAGGGACTGTAGGGGGGGGGCGTTAGGGACTGTAGGGGGGGCAGAGGCTGCTTAAAAGTAAAAAAAAAAAAATTGTATTCCCCCACTCCGCTTGGAAGTCTGTGAGAAGAACCGAGAAAGTCACACCCCCTGCTCCTGACATCATCAGGAGGGGCCGGCCAACTTCACTGGCCGCTCTGTGCGCAGGCTGCTGGGAGAGCGAGGAGAGTTGAAAAATCTGAGTCCCCAGCCAGAGGCAGAAACAGAACCAGAGGCAAAAACAGAGCTAGAGACAGGGCTGGAGCCAGAGGCAGGGCCGGAGCCAGAGGCAGGGAGAGAGCCAGAGGCAGGGAGAGAGCCAGAGGCAGGGCGAGAGCCAGAGGCAGGGCGAGGGCCAGAGGCAGGGCGAGGGCCAGAGGCAGGGCGAGGGCCAGAGGCAGGGAGAGGGCCAGAGGCAGGGAGAGGGCCAGAGGCAGGGAGATGGCCAGAGGCAGGGAGAGGGCCAGAGGCAGGGAGAGGGCCAGAGGCAGGGAGGGGGCCAGAGGCAGGGAGAGGGCCAGAGGCAGGGAGAGGGCCAGAGGCAGGGAGAGGGCCAGAGGCAGGGAGAGGGCCAGAGGCAGGGCCGGAGCCAGAGGCAGGGAGAGGGCCAGAGGCAGGGAGAGGGCCAGAGGCAGGGAGAGGGCCAGAGGCAGGGCCGGAGCCAGAGGCAGGGAGAGAGGGCCAGAGGCAGGAGAGGAGCCAGAGAGCAGGGCAGGAGCCAGAGGCAGGAGAGAGAGCCAGAGAGGCAGGGCGGGAGAAGCCCAGAGAGGCAGGGAGGGCGGAGGGCAGAGGCAGGGAGAGGGCAGGAGTCTGCTCACAGAACCAATACAATAAGCTGTAGTTGTACTGAAACTATAGTGTCCCCTTTAAAGCTCACAATTATATTTTTATAGAAACAGTTACATGATATATTATCATACATTGCATAAGCCTGCCAGTCACAACGTCAATGTATTTCACTTGTGTAGGTCTACCTAGCAACCTAATTAATGTCTGCTCATACGTCTTTCAATAAAGGACTTCACAAAAAGTATTGAGTGCAGAGCTAATATTTACCACTAGATGGCGAAATACACCTGGAAAATATTGTTTTACAGTGCATAGAAGTATCTTTGCGTTGTTTATGCTATGTCTCACTTTCAGTTCCTTTATCTTAGCATCCATAATTAGATGGTCTGATAACAAGGTTCACTTCCACAACGGCTGAGCCACACTGATGCCACCATCCCTGGTTATAGTAAAACTATGGCACCAACTGGGGAGATGGCAGCATAACCACTGTGAAATGATACAGTGAGCTGTACTAATGCATTGAGCTATAATGAGCTGTAAGGATACAATGAGCTGTAATAATACACTGACCTCGTTGGTCCTCGTTTTATGACCTACCTGTTTTACGACGGCTCGCACTTACGACCAGCTCTCTCGCGGGGTGGTAAGTGCGAGCTGTCGTGGGAATTAGAGGGATTTCCTGCTCTGGTGCGCATGTCTGTGTTCAGGGACATTTCCTCAATAAATAAATGTGTGTCGCACTACTCCTTCCTAATAAGAAAGCATGGACTCAATGCTTTCCATAGGGGAAGATGGTGAACATGCATTGACGATGTCCAGCATTGTTTCAGGGAGTCAAACTCTGTGAGCAGGAAGCGCCCCCTAGTGGCTGTCTGGGAGATCACCACTGGGGGCAGTTTTAACCCTTTAATGTAAACATTGCAATTTCTATAAAACGTGTTTTACAGGGTTAAGAGGACAGGGACAGAGTATCCAGACCACTACAGTGACATAAAGTGGTCTGAGTGCATATAGAGTCTCTTTAACGAAAATGTAATGTGGAAATACAGTGTTAGTCTCACAATAAATCTCTGATGTATTACGCATACAACAGAAATAGAGTCCAGGGGGCAATGTTAAGCTGGCACTTCCCCTGAGATTGTTATTGTCGGTAAATACTAGATACAATCTAGATGTGCACCTACTTACTTAAAATGTTATTCCATGTGTTACTGAAAGTGTTCCCACCCATTACTTCACACAGTGTGATGTGATATGTTTCCTATATTATTGGTAGGAAGTGACATCGTAATCGCCATCCAAGCATACAGCGGAAACGTCCTGCATATGTGGAATCTCTGAGTGATGTCACAATGTATCGCAGTAGAAGAGATAAATGAATCCATGAAACTGTCCTGCTATTAGTGTGTAGGCTGGGGTTACACAGAGTGGTTTAAGTTATTAAAGGGAAACTCCGAGCTCCGTCATGTTTCTCATTAGATCAGAGTGCAGAAACCTCCCTACCCGTCACTCTGCTTCTGCCTCTTATAACTGCAGGGATTTACAAACATTACCACAGCTGTGTCTGTACCTGAAAACCTTGTATAAAGGGGCACAACAGGATCATAATTAGTTTCTCCAATGGCCATGAGAGAGTTTTGCCCACCTGCCACGTCAAGGCAAGTCTCTTAGGTGGGTCTTACACTAACCACTCACCATGCTTCCTTGAGCTTCTGGCAAAGATATCTCTAATGAGACAGAGAGGGGTATTTTTTTTTTTTATCCACCCCCCACATACTTATTAACCCTTAATAGGGAACACATGGTATGGGCAGCAGCATTGCATCTAAAAAAATCTAAACTAGCTCTAAAAAAAAACCAAAAATGGCATGAACCCCCCAAATCCCCCTGGAACCAGGGATACCCAACACAGTCCTTAACTCAGTGAAGACTGCATTTACCATCCTGCAGAAACACCCATCACTCTCAGGCCTCAACTCAGTGAAGACTGCATATTTATATATATATATATATATATATTTATATATATATATATATATATAGAAGCAGCTATTGGTAAGATGTTAGGGGAATGAAGAGGTAATTGGGTGAGAATCTCAAACAGCTGGAGGAGCATGCTATATATTTAAGGGGAGCCTGGGTGGGAAGTGAGGAGAAATTTTTTTTTATATATATATAAAAAAAAAAAATTCTCCTCACTTCCCACCCAGGCTCCCCTTAAATATATAGCATGCTCCTCCAGCTGTTTGAGATTCTCACCCAATTACCTCTTCATTCCCCTAACATCTTACCAATAGCTGCTTCTCTGTTAACTCTTTCAGCCATCACCTCCAAACTTCCCCTGCTACCTCTTGTCTCAAATCCCCTTGGTATCCTTTAGATTGTAAGCTCACAGGCCATCTAGCTAAGCACTTTGTATAAAAGAGCTCCAATGGCTAGATATCAGCTTACGGGCAGGGCTCTCTTACCTCTTGTATTTGTTTGTGTATATTGTACGTTTCTCAACTAATTGTACAGCGCTGCGGAATCTGTGTGTGCTTTATAAATAGCAATAATAAATAAATAAATAAGTACCCCCCAACCAGTTCAGGATTTAGGAATTACTCTGTTGTGTCTAAAGTGTTTTCTTTTTCTAAAAACACCTTAGACACAATTGGGTGATCCCTAAATCCTGGACTGTTAGGGGGTACTTGAGGACTGGGTTGGGAATCACTGCCCTAGACTCTAGGTCTTTAGAAGAAAAACTATAGGGGTTTATTCACTAAACGGATATCTGTGGAGAACTGATCAGTGGTTCCACATTTTAGCCTAATGTACTATTCCCTTTCAGTGAATGAATCATCATTATGATTACACCTAATATGGCATTAAGCTAGACCGTATTCTCAATCCTTCAGCGCTACAGAATGTTTGGATGCTGCCAAGCCCAGGAGGTGGGTGCCAGGCAGGTATGTAACCGTGTTATCAGAGAAGAGGGAGTAACACTGTTAATTCTGATTAACAATCTCTAACAGATTCAGTCTGTGTCAATATGTTTCATAATCACATTAGTAACTGGGACCTGACACTGCCCTTTATTTAACACCTTAAGGACCAAGGCTCTTTTGAGATGCAACCTGTTTGCATACCTCCCAAGTGTCCCTATTTAGGAGGGAGAGTCCCTATTTTGGGCCCCAATGCCCCTGTCCTTATCCTGCTACTGTTCCTGAGTACAAAGCATGTATACTTTTGCCCCTAATCCCACCCCTTATCACACCTTATTACTGTCAGTACTGACCTGAGCAGAGGGATTTCGCAGCTCACATAGTGTAGAGCACTCTGCAAAGCCCAGCACCAATCATATTTGGCAGAGGAAAATGCGATTGCTCAGCTTCAGTGATTGGCCCACTGTTGTCATGTCACGGTTTAGTGAATAAGCAATGTGATGTACAGTGAGGGCAGGATGGGGTTAATACACTGTAACCAGCACTGGGCCCGGGTTGTCATGTCACGGTTTAGTGAATAAGCAATGTGATGTACAGTGAGGGCAGGATGGGGTTAATACACTGTAACCAGCACTGGGCCCGGGTTGTCATGTCACAGTTTAGTGAATAAGCAATGTGATGTACAGTGAGGGCAGGATGGGGTTAATACACTGTAACCAGCACTGGGCCCGGGTTGTCATGTCACGGTTTAGTGAATAAGCAATGTGATGTACAGTGAGGGCAGGATGGGGTTAATACACTGTAACCAGCACTGGGCCCAGGTTGCCATGTCACGGTTTAGTGAATAAGCAATGTGATGTACAGTGAGGGCAGGATGGGGTTAATACACTGTAACCAGCACTGGGCCCAGGTTGTCATGTCACGGTTTAGTGAATAAGCAATGTGTGATGTACAGTGAGGGCAGGATGGGGTTAATACACTGTAACCAGCACTGGGCCCAGGTTGTCATGTCACGGTTTAGTGAATAAGCAATGTGTGATGTACAGTGAGGGCAGGATGAGGTTAATACACTGTAACCAGCACTGGGCCCAGGTTGTCATGTCACGGTTTAGTGAATAAGCAATGTGTGATGTACAGTGAGGGCAGGATGGGGTTAATACATTGTAACCAGCACTGGGGGCCCAGGTGTTCCAGTCAGATCTCATGTCGTTGTTTAGTAAATTCACTGCGTCTTTTTCTTGCTTTAACCCCTTAAGGACACATGACGTGTGCGACAGTCATGATTCCCTTTTATTCCAGAAGCTTGGTCCTTAAGGGGTTAAATAACAGATAGGAGGTCTGACATTTCACTTGTTATTCTGGTATTTTACTGCCTTTTCCCGTTTCCTTTCACATGAACATTCTCAGTTCTGCTTCCTTTGTTCTGGAATTTCTCTCTTTCCGGAGAAATGATGTAATTTCTAAAAGAAGTGTTTTTAAATAGCAGAAGACGGATGCAGGATGCAATCAGAACGGGTTTTAATGAATGATTTCTCGTGTTCTGAAACCCAAACGCAAACTTTTGGCCAAAATAACAAAGTTGCGGCTATACGAAGTTCGAGAATTTCTCAGTACGGTTTTCAATACACTGCAATGCTCTGTTCTATAAATTAACTCATTTTGTATTGGCAAGAGTGGTGCTTTTAACACTGGCCAGCATTACTGGGGCGTACTAAGGCAAGCCATTAAAATAAACCCACCAAAGTACGAATAGAAAACAATAAACAATTCTACATTTCTGTAACACGCTATAAAAAGTCTCTTCTCCCAAAATAGTACAGCAACCCTGAGTCCAGGGTCCATCTGCAAAGCTTGCTGCTGGCATTGTGTCAATTACTGCATAGGTTTAGATAACTAGTAACATTTTAACTACATTTCCCATAAACATTGCTGGGCAAGAATTCATGGGAAGATCACACACATAGACCACAATGGCAGACACCGGAAGGGGGTGTCTGTCTAAGCATTGCAGGAACTTTAAAGGTGACAATCTGTCTTATACATGGACGGAAACATTCCATACACTCCTCCCCTGTGCCTGAGAGATAATTACCTGAGAACACAAACATTTAATTAAATTATCTATCAGGTACAAAAAAATACAATATAACAAAACCCCCAAAACACATGAAAATCCCACAAAAGTCATATCTCATGATAGCCCTGATCTGGGTGACCAACATATCCAGAAATCACCCACATCAGTTCAGGGGTTCAGGATTTTCATGGAAGTCCCATTTTTGACCGACCGTGCATATGGTCCTATGCCCAAAACAGTTCCAGGAAATCAGGGCTAACGGTCGGTCTCTTTCGGGAGCACAAAAGTACATAAAACACCGAACGGAATCCTTAAGTTACTTGTGTAGCCTGTTCCCCTTGTTCGTGGGAACGTTTCCACTGAACAGTGCCTTTCTAAGTGGTGTAGAACCGAATGCAGGTGATGATGGAAGTCCAGTGGAGTTTGGTGCCCCGCGAAAAACTAGGCCCTGGCCCTTTGAAGGCAATTTATAAAGTAACAGTTGTATATAACATTAATATAACACTGTGTTTTTTTTATCTGTACATAGTGTCTGTATTTGAATGTGTAAAACTATTTTAAATGCCAGTGTGGTTTTCCGTGTCTGTGCATGTGGTTTTTTGTATGTATGTGTATGTTTATTTGTGTCGTGTGAGTAAATGTCAAAAGCATATTTGTGTCTAGTGATTTTGTTAGCCATTCGGGGGTTTATTTGTGTGTAGTGTAAATGTGTGAATGCGTTGTTATGTTGATGAGATTGAAATATGTGTGTGGATGTAAACATAGTATTTTTAATTTACATAACTCCAAACTAAAATAAAAATCCAAATAAAATGGAGACTAAAGTAGCAAAACTATGAAATTGAAACAAAAATAAAAAGTTCCCTGCGCACTACGCCAAATCTCTATGTACATTGAAATAACGGGACTTCTTTTTAGTATCACTCCAATGGCCATTAAAGTGTAAGCTCATCTGCCAAGACCTCGGCAAGTCCTACACTAACAAATGACCTTGCTTATTTTAGCTAAAAGGGGGGTGGTAGTTTTATAAACCTATACACACTATGTAATACAAAGACAGAGAATGAAACCCTGTGCTCAAACTCCCACTACTCCTGGGCAGCAGCAATAACTATAGTACTCATCAGCCCCAATATTTCCCAAATAATAAAAACCAAAAAAAAAAAAACTTTACCTGTACACTATCCCTAATCCCTATACACATGTAAATATGATTCTCCAATGGCCGTTAAAGTGTGAGCTCACCTGACACATTTTGTGTATTTGCATTTTCTTTTGTATCACAGCCATAGTCATTTATAGTAATTAATGTAACTAAACCGTAATTTAGAACAAGAACAAAGTATCTTATTTACACAGACTGATTTCCAAACACATTTATTGTAGTTTAAAGGCACATTACTGGGAGTATTATTGCTGTGGAGCTCTGTTATACACTCAGACACATTACTGGGAGTATTATCGCTGTGGAGCTCTGTTATACACTCAGACACATTACTGGGAGTATTATTGCTGTGGAGCTCTGTTATACACTCAGACACATTACTGGGAGTATTATTGCTGTGGATCTGTTATACACTCAGACACATTACTGGGAGTATTATTACTGTGGAGCTCTGTTATACACTCAGACACATTACTGGGAGTATTATTACTGTGGAGCTCTGTTATACACTCAGTCACATTACTAGGAGTATTATTGCTGTGAAGCTCTGTTATACACTCGGACACATTACTGGGAGTATTATTACTGTGGAGCTCTGTTATACACTCAGACACATTACTGGGAGTATTATTGCTGTGGAGCTCTGTTATACACTCAGACACACCAACAATATGGAGCTCCTAGAATAGAGGAACATTAGGATAAAAAAAGAGGGAGAGAGGGATTTGGGCCCAAAATAGGGACAGTCCCTCCTAAGTAGGGACACTTGGGATGTATGATATTAATTTCAGTTTAAGTATATAACTCAAAAAACATGCAGCACATCACATCTGCTTTACGATACAGGTTATTCAGCTTGTGTCTCTCCCTTCATAACACACCTTGCCCTTTATAACACACCTTTCTCTGACCCATGGCATCCAGACAACTAGGGCAGAGGGCACAGTGAGTCATTGCATTCCACTGCTGTAGGCTGTAGGGGGAGCCTCCAAGCGGGACTTCCCTTCCCAGCCCACTGGCATTACTCAGCCAGGATTCTCCCTAACAACCGACAGGCCACACAAACAAACACTGAGCGGCCATGAGCTGTCAGTCTGTTAGCGCGTGTGTTCTGCAGAACCTTTGTACGTTGAGCAATGAATGGGTTAATTAGTGGCCACAAACTCCTATAGAGGCACCAGATGGTCTCTGAGCCCCAGACGGCAGCGATGTCAGGCGCAAAAAATACTGAAATATAATCCTATAGACCTCAATGGAATCTATGGCAAAAAAAGGATGAATTATTAGATTAACCCTTTAAGGACCAAACTTCTGGAATGAAAGGGAATCATGACATGTCACACATGCCATGTGTCCTTAAGGGGTTAAATTACAAATACAGATAACAATCTAACGGAGCTCGCTCTGCGTCCCCCTTTATATTATCTCTCAGACACGTCCTAAAGAGAGAATTCTAAATTAAGGTCAAAATTGAAAAAAACTAAATCGTTCTGTAACTCACCTATGCTGTCACTTTGGATACCCATTGTACAGCGCTACGGAATATGCTAGCGCTTTATAAATAATAAAATAATAATAATTCTCAGTTTACTAAATAACCCAGTAAGTGTGAGACACATAATACGCCTTCCTAATATTACTTGTAAGACAGTACGCGCCTGCCTTGGACCTAGCACACTTCTTAAAAATAATCTATTTGATAACTTTCCAGGTAACTCACTCACTATTACTATTCTTTGACTGTTAGATGTTCTAAGAAGATCTGAATCACATTAAGCAAAGGAATTGCAAGCGTCTGGCATCTAAAAATGCATTCTGGGAAGTTTCACCTGGGAGATAAGAAATGCTTCCAAACACGGAAAAACAAAATTGGCTGCCCACGAGAGCCAGCGGTGAGCCAGGAGGTAAAAAAGCCTTCTCCAAACCTGACAGCGTCCTCCATACCTGCCATGAAATAATTCATGTCACTGTCTCCGCTTAAAGGGACACACACGCGCCCACAAAGGCAGAATTGACAGGTTGCCCACCAGAGTGCCAGCGAATTAGGCTGACCTGCCAAGGGCAGACCCTGCAGGGAGTTCTGTTTCAGTCCCAATACCATGAGCATAGCAAAGCAATGATGTGCAAGCACTGTGCTTGTTGGAGACTGTTTCCTGGTGTCCCCAAAAGTGGGACACCATGGAACAAAGTTGGGACAGCGGAAGCGGTCCGGAAAAATTGTGACTGTCCCACCAAAATCAGGACGGTTGGTAGGCCATATATATATATATATATATATATATAATCTTATTTTCAATAAAATAAAATGATGAAGGTTTCTCAATAAGCCCTCTTATATTTTATTAACCCCTTCCCGACTGCAGACGGAAATTTTCCGTCAGCCTTGTCCTTCAGTTAAGGACTGTTGACGGAAAATTTCTGTCATTTACTAAAGTTAACCCCAGATCGCCGCAATTGCGGCGATCGCGGGGTTAACGGTGCTCCGGTCTGCCTCTGTATTAGAGGCAGACCGGGAGCACCTGATCGGGCTGCCCCAGCACCGGTGCTCGCTGTGACAGGCTGTCAGAGCTAGCACATGTGCTGTATATACTTACCTTCCGCCTCCCTGCACTTCCGGGTTCTGTGTGAAGTGCAGGGAGACGGATCAGTGCTGCTGATCTTCTCCCTGTGTAAAAAAAATAAAATAAAGTTAAATCCCACCCCCCTTTCCCCTGCTTTAATAAAATTAACCCCATTCCCTGCCAATTGATCACTGACTACAGTGATCAATTGGCAGGGTATACATTTTAATGTCATCTGATTTTTTTTTTTAACCCTCAGGGGTTAAATTTATTTTATTAATCAATTTAAATATTTTAAAATTATATATTTAGCTAGCTGGGATGGGTGGAAGTTAGTGGGGAATTGGGGAATTTGGTGTTAGGCTAACTAGGGGTTAACGTTAAAAAAGTTTTAAAATAAGCTTTAAAAAGGTAAAAAAAAGTTTTTTACAAATGTTTTAGTAACGTTTAAGTAAAAAAAAATACCACCCCCCCTTTACACAGTCTAAATTAAAATTAACCCCTTCCCTGCCAGTTGATCACTGCCTACAGTGATCAAAATACAGATCACAGTATTATACTGTAATCTAATTTCTTTTAACCCCTGAGGATTAACTTTTATTTATTTTTTAACCCTCAAGGGTTCAATTTATTTAATTAATTAATTTAAATATTGTATAATTATATATATTTTGCTAGCTTGAGTGGGTGGGAGTTATAGGAAAGGGGGGAATTTACTGTTAGTGCTGCTTACTGCTAGTTAGGGGTTAACGGTAAAAGAAAAGTTTAGAAAAAAATTTAAAAGTGTAAAAAAAGTTAAGAAAGTGTAAAACATTTAATAAGTAAAAAAAAAAGTTTAAAAACATGTTTTACAAAGTAAAAAAAGTTTTACAAAGTAAAAAAATACATTAAAAAGTGCTCATTACCACTACACAAGCTAGCGGAAAAATGATCCCACGTTAAGGTTCAAAATATGCCTTTTGAATTACCCTGGGATGTCTTCTTTAAGAAATGGTATGGCATTATGGGGTATTTGGATTATATAGCCTGGTAAAATACTCTAAAATGGGACATGGACACAGTGTAAAAATTCAAAATTTGAGAAAAACTGGAATGGCTTTGTCTCAAATGTGCCCCTTTAATGTCCACATATACCTGGCAAAGGTACATACGGTGGTATTGCTGTACTCAGCCGACATAGCTGAGCAAAATATGAAGTATTTTACAGTCGTAGCACACATAAGGTTTGCAAAATATACTGCGCAAACTCACTTTGTATGTCAAAAAGGTAGAAAAAATGCTTATTACCACAACACTTGGTACAAGCTAGCGGAAAAACGATCTCACGCTAAGGTTCAAAATAGGCCTTTTGAAATACCCTGGGATGTCTTCTTTAAGAAATGGTATGGCTTTATAGGGTGTTTGGAATATATAGCCTGGCAAAATACTCTAAAATGGGACATAAAAACAGCATAAAAATTCAAAGTTTGAAAAGAACTGGAATGGCTGTGTCCCAAATGTGCCCCTCCGATGTCCACATATACCTGGCAAAGGTACATACGGGGGTATTGCTGTACTCAGCCGCCATAGCTGAGCAACATATGAAGTATTATACAGTTGTAGCACACATAAGGTTTGCAATATATACTGTGCAAACTCACTTTGTGTGTCAAAAAGGCAAAAAAACGCTTATTACCACTACCCTTGGTACAAGCTAGCGGAAAAATTATCCCACGCTAACGTTCAAAATATGCCTTTTGAAATACCCTGGGATGTGTTCTTTAAGAAATGGTATGCCTTTATGGTGTAGTTGTAATATGTAGCCTGCTCAAGTGCTCCAAAGTGGGACGCAGACGCATCAAAACCCTCCATGAAAATTCACACTTAAAAACCTTAACTTGTCACGTCTCTTTTACAGCACTGTAACTTCACAAAATAGTGTCTAGGTCATACATTGGGCATATTGTTTTACTCAGAAGACTTAGCTGAGCATAATTTGGGGGGTTTGAACTTAGTGGCACATATGAAATGTACAAAATGCCCAGCAAAAATGTAATCCGTATGTAAAAAATGCCCAAAATTATTTTTTACCACATACTTTGGCATATATTGGTGAAAAAATGGGGGCATGTTAAGGCACAATATGCACCATATAAGATACCCTGGAGTGTCTACTTTTACAAATGGAAAAAAATTTTTTGAACAGTCAAACTGCTATAATACCCCAAATTGAAGCATAGGCCCATTAAATCCGCCTCTCAAAATTCTACTGTAAATGTTGAAATGGACAGGTCTCCTATATGGCACTGTAGCTTCACGAAATAGTGTCAAAGACATACAATGGGGGTATCCTTGTACTCAGCAGATGTAACTGAACACAAAATAAAACTTTGTACAGGAATAGCACACACCAACTTTACAAAATACACATGAGAATTTCTGTTATAAGTTTGTGTGCCAAAAAACCCAAAAAACTAAATTTTACTCCAATATTTAGCAGAGATTGGCGGTGAAATGGCTACGTAGAAAGTGTCAAAACAACCTTAGGTAAATAGCCTGTGATTTCTACTTTATATAAATATATACTTTTGTGTGGCAATTTTGTTTTATTTTATGGCTATTAAGCTTACAAGACAAACATACCAAATTCTAAGATCGCTCCACATTAAAAGTCTATTTTACTCCTTGTGCTTTGTGACCTGTAACTACCAAAAAAAACTTAAAATCCCAGACACTGTAAATCAGAACAACTAAATTAATTTATTTTGAATTACTTTCTTTAACCTGCCCTAATTAGGCACACATTATTTCAAAAACTGTACAAAAAACACAAAATTTTTCTTTTTTTTTTATAATAAATAAGCATTTATATATATATGTTACATCAAATTAAAGCCCTTTCTGTCCTTTGAAAAACAGTATATAATGTGTGTCGGTGCAATAAACGAGAGAGATGCAAATTGCACTTGAACGCAAACAGCAAGAAAATGCAAACATTGCTTGTGTCATTAAGCGTAAGACAAGTTTCTGAAGCTGTGTCCTTAAGGGGTTAATATGCAGCCATTGGAGTATGGAAGGAAAAGTTTAGAACTGGTTCACTTCATGCCACATAATGACCACGTGGAGTGAATATTAAATCTGGATGCACAATGAGGGGCTGAACCTTGTCTTTTGAAAACTAACAGAACGTCATCAAATATGCAGCTTAAAGAGGGCAGATGGACGGACCCCAAATCCCCCCCCAGCTGTCAGCTGCCTGAAAGTCACAGGTTAAAGGTCACAAGAACTACACACCTGCCTGTCTGAAAGCCAGTGAATAACGCCTAATTACATGAATAAATTATTACACTGACACGTGCTCAGGGCGTTCAGTAATCCTCCTGAAACAGCAAAAATGGACAGGGTTTTTAGGGTCATTTCTAATTATTCATATTCACAAATGTAGACTTGTCTCTATTTATTCTAGGTGTCTAAATAACGCTTTAGAGGGCATGGCCTGCTATTCTCGCTGTGTGTGTGTGTGTGTGTATATATAGATAAATGTCACAATTCCCAGTAGCTGATCTGAGAAAAGGAGAAGTGCAGCATAAGCGTAAGTGACTAAATCCCGTTGCAATATGAAGATTTAATGGTTATTAATCACAAAGTCGCACAAAGTTCTTTTGACCGCCGTACAGTAAGATTTTGCAATGCAATCTGACTTGTGAAAGTGTTACTGAGGACAAATCTGAATGATTTCAGCTCTGATTACATTAACCGCTTGACACAGACACATTCGCCAACTTTACAAAAAATTTACTAAACGGGTTCATTCGGGAAATGTAGAAGTGAGGAAAGAGTTAAACCCTATTGGGATCTTTTGGGGAATTCAAAAGCAGTCATTGCTGCTAGTCGGCTCTTTAGTAACAATAACAACTTCGAGTTTATTTTATTAAAACTACTGGTGCAGTACATTTTTCTCCGTTGCGTCGTGTTCCCTAAACGCCTCGCTAGTTCTGCCCACGCCTCGTCCCTCAGGGGCCCTTTTTCTGGTGTCATGTTTTAAACATTCAAGGTTTCTTTGTGCCTTAATTTCAAGATTTGTGAAGCTCAGAATGATAGGAATTACTGCCAAAATACTGTACTTTGAATTCAGGGACTCCGTAAATCAGCGAGGACCGTCCTTTAATTACCCCCCTGCGTAAAGATGCCTTCACCCGTAGTAGCTGAAATTAATAACAGCATCATTACAAAACGCGCTAGCATGACATATTACTCTTACCAACACAGCGCCATTGTAGTTTTGATTAAACAATGCTTTGCATTCGATTTTATATATTAGCCATTTTTAAAGTGCCGATTGTACAGCTGTCAGGACATAATATCATCACATGAGGTGATTAAAAAATAATTTCCGCACTAATATAAATCAAGCCAAGCTGGCCGCTTCCAGGAGGGTAGAAGTTTAACTTTCTTATTCAGTCTAAAAGAAAGCCACCACTTTTCTTGAAATGACATCAATCTGAATAAATCACCTGTAACTTTTATTAACCTTTTCTAATGTGATGCACAGATACCTTTTAAATGTACATCAAAGATTTAACACAAAGACAATCTGAGAGGGAAAGCATTTCATAACAAACCTAGCCGCCTCTTAAGGAGTACATGTTGAATCATTCCGTGTTTCTGTAGGTGGAAGATACACAATTACTGGGAAAAAATAAAATCTTCAAATATTCAATTTATATCTGGTCTCTAATCTGTTCATATCTGTTACATTTTTCTAAAATGGTACATTAAGTCTTGGCTTTTCTCTGCCCAGATTCTGCCATATTTCACAGAATATTCACAGGATATGACAGACACAAGGTGGTGTTGCTGAGCTCTGTGTGTCCTTTTAATGCTTCGAGGTATATCTGCAAGTCACAAGCCAACCTCGTGACTTGACTGGATGTATTGTAACAAAGTATTAGATAGGAATGATTATTGGGGGAATAAGTTAACCTTATTAATTCAGGGCCTGTTGCTCTGGAATTGAGTCTGTCATCATCTATGTGATCAGCATGGAATGACGAGACCCACCAAGCTTTGACTTCAGAATTCTGGCCACGTCCTTTGTGGCATTGTGTGGAGGAGAGCTGCGTATTTGCCATTGTTGGATGCCATCTCAAGTCTCGAGAGACACTGTTTCAGTTCCATCTTTTGATTTTTCAACAATGGTATCTATACATTTATCATAGAAAAAACAAAAACAAATATGTACATATTTAGAAGTGCTAGCCCCCTGAGATCTGTAAAACCATGACCTATAGAATTCTTATCACAAGACTTTCAGTTCACAATCGGTATGTCATCCGAATAATCTTTCCAATAACCATGGGGGGCGGTGGGGATAGAAAAACAAATGCAGACAGATAACGGTCATAACCGTTCAATTATTGGATAGTTACTCTGTGTCTCAGCATGTACACATTCATCTAACAAGGGCAGAAGGACATTGTGTAGTATTAATAACCTCCTGTATCCTTGTGTATTAATAGCTGCTCCACTTCCGCCGATCACCGGGGAGCACTCGATGACTTGGCCTCAATTCTAAGTAAAATAGAATATGGTAAATGGTACAATTACATTGGTCCCTGCAGACTGAGGGATTCAGATCAATTCTCATAACCCCAATGTGAAACAAACAATGCCTTGAGAAATGGTGCCCCAATGGTTAATGTAAAACCATCACTAAACAAAAGCCATATCATATGTCTAACCGAAAGTCCTTCCATCGAATTTGCACTTCGATTCCAGATCACCCATAGATACCGAACTCTACTCACAACCCCACTTCACCCCGTAGCGATATCCCAAACACCTAAATTGCTCTCGCATCCTACTTTTACCTTAATGACATTATTTTTAACTCTTGCAGCATAGGCATTTGACTGTATATCTATTGAGGTGGTTTAATATGAAGATTGCTATAGCAGCGAGATCATTATTAAAGATATAATATAATATGCCGTTACAATCGCTGACGTTAAATGCGGTAAGGCTTGCAGGAATCTTATTAACACAATGCTAGAGAATTGAGCTAAATGAAAGCAGACGGATTAATATCACCTATAAATTGAGTTAACCTTTTTTTAATTTATACAAAACATAGAATTTCTCAGAGCCGCCTGCCCCTGGGCACACCCCCACTTAAACCCCTAAAATTAAATTGTCCCTCTGTGCATTTAAAATACTCAGAGATACGGTTTCACTGCTCAAGCACTACGAGTTTTGTTGCTTGTGCAGCACCCCCTTCTTTTGGACAAGGGGTTAGCTGCGGGTAATAGGATTTGCAATCCATCCAGAATCAGTCATCCAAAAACACAGAATGAGCCACATGCTGCTCATCACCACACAAAACACATATTGTATAATCGTTGGCTGCAGATTGCTAACACAGAGGGTGATTTACTCGTGCTGTTTGCTATGACTGGCTGCTCGTGTTAGTTATTTTATTAGTTTATAGGAAATTCCCTTTTCCTAAGAGTAAAATTGCAATAATGGGTGTTTTTACCCCAAACACTCAGATCCATTCGGTCGTGGTCTTTCCCTGACTTGTCTATAGAACAGGCCAAGTAATGGAAAATCTGACAGGTTATTCACTATAGTATACACTGTCGAGAAGTCAAAATGAATTTTACATTGTATTTTGAATT
Source organism: Pelobates cultripes (assembly GCA_933207985.1). NCBI lineage: Eukaryota > Metazoa > Chordata > Amphibia > Anura > Pelobatidae > Pelobates > Pelobates cultripes. The sequence continues at coordinate 9,820,501 of OW240919.1, forward strand.
AGCAAAACTAGAATCATTTGGGCGGAGCCTGACAGCGCATGAGAGCAGTCGCCATTCTCCCGAGCTCCGACAAAAGAGAGCAATAACTAGCATAAAACAAATACACCGAACCCCAACTAACCACACGAGTACCAGAAAACAACAGGGTACGACCCGCTGAACACGTCGATGCCGTTCTTCCAACCCGCGGCAAGAAAAACCCTCAGCCGCGGCTCCAAGGCCTACCGCGCGGGAAAGCTCCAGCTCGAAGCAGACTGGGCTCCCCGCATGTGGAGCGACCTTGGCCTACCAGACCCGAACACACGCATAACGGAGGAGATGGGTCGGAAGTCCCAGAAACAACCCACCGTGATATTGGCCAGATGCTGCGAACGCCAGGGACAAACACGGTCCAGAATCAACAGGTGGATGGAGGGGAGTCTTCCCGCGAACAAACCCCAGCAGAAACCAGGAAAACGACCCCACCCAGGGCAGAAGACACAGCCCCAGCAACAAAGGGGGACATACAGGACATGCTAACCAACCTTCAAAGAAACCTCCGACAAATGTGGGAAGCTGACCTGGCAGCACTGAAAACAGAGGTACAAACACTAAATGCTCGCACCGAAACGAATGAGACAGACATACTTACCCTCAGACAGGGCCTCAAAGCACTAAACGAACAGATGCATCAAATACAAGCCCAACAAGTCAACCTCACTAACCAAGTCAGCATAATAGACGACAGGGGCAGAAGGAAAAACATCAAGCTCAGAGGAGTCTCAGAGACAGTACCCTTAGAGGAACTATCACACTTCATTAGAAGGCTGGTGTCTTCCCTCATCCCAACGCGACAGGCTAAACACTTTACCTTCGATGGGGTATACAGGATATCTAAATCCCCACAAGCTCCCACCACGGGACATCATCCTCCGTTGCCACTCGCTAACGGACAAAATGGGCCTGCTAGCCGCCCTTAAAGGGAAAACCCCGTACAAATTTGAAACCAGCACCATATCAGTCTTTCAGGACTTGAGCAGATCTACAATGTTATGGAGAAAGGGAATGCAGCCCGTCACGAAACTCCTCCAAATAGCAGGACTAACATATAGATGGTCAACACCCAGAACGCTCCTGGTCACGAAAGACGGGAATACATACAAGGCGTCAGACCCTGCAGACAGCACTGCCTTAATGACAGCACTGGGCCTCACTCCACAAGGACTACCTGTTCCAGAAACACCCAGCACTCGCCCACACAGCATAGAAGACTCCCCTAATCTCACGGACGGAGAAGAGGAAAGAGGCCAAGCAACCTGAACTCACAGAAAGCGCATGCTATTTACGTTAATGTTTTACCTATGTTTTAAGGTTCGATTACACACTACTACAAACACACTCTTTATGTCGGGCTCACACCACGTAGCGGCAGCTCCGCGACCCAACTACACAACTCCCTCCCCCCCCCTAGTGCCCCAGGGTCAAGGGACACAACCAACCATGGAGCGCTACACCCCACACCGGGAACCAGACAAACAGGGGACACATAACCAATGCACGTAGCCATAACAGGCGAACCCCAAGAACTAAATAGACACCCACGCTCCGAACCACAACCCATTCCCATATAGAGGATGACCTGTTCGCTAGGCAAAATAACATTCTGAATCAACCCTACACACGGGGGACGTGGCAGACTCTACCGGCACAAAACGATAAGGGTACACTAGACCACTACGACGGAACAAACTAGTTAAACTACCCCACTTCAGTAGGCACTCTGAGTCACAGAGATAAGGGACACCAGACGTAAAGAGGGAACTATACACCCACCCCAGCATACGAGGTGACCCAACACATAGAATGATGGGTAGTGGGACAAATGCCCTAAAAGCCTCAAGGCCAAAACAGTCACCGCACCCCCATAATGTTCATAACAGTGAGGAATCACCGGATCACAATCTCTCGCCTAGCAACTATCAGTACTTTAGTAGGCACCTTACAACCCACCAGACCACTATACAAAAACGTGCATTTAATGTTATAGCCAAACCACTGTATGGACATGTTTGTTACATTAACTTAACCTTATACAACCGTGGCATAAGCAGAAATGTCTGTATCACTGTTGATGCACTGAAAAATAAAGAATAAAAAAAAAAAAAAAAACTAGAATCATTTTCCAAATCACTTATGTTTTCAGATTATCTATTTGGACCTAACATGTTAAATATACTTTAAATTCTTAACAATTCCCACTTTGGCCTTATTATTTTGTCTTATTGGCCAATCAGAGCTGGCCTAAAACCCCAAAACACTTTGCTCCTACATACAACCTGTTATCAATATTTGGAGGTTTATTTATTGCCAGATTAGAAAAAATATTGGGAGTCATTTAATCAGTTCAACAGAACACAAATGTTTAGTGAATAGGCCTTCTTGCAATATTATATTTAATTTTAAACACATTAGTATGGATATAATTCTGCAAAACATAGATATAGCTTATGCACTACACTGACTTAAATCATGAATGGGGTTTATTTGTTAAACTACGAATTGGGGAGAACAGATAAGGATACTGCAAATTGGCTTAAATTTGCCTCAAAATAGCTGAACTGCAAATAAAAATCTAACCTCTCTGTTTTCCACATTTCTTTGGCTTTAAATGTGTTCGTTTTTGGCTTTCTATTGTTAAATCCAGTTTTGAGTTTTTCTATGTTATAGAGACCTTCTTAAAGTGATTCTAGAGGGCCCTTGATCCAAAGCTAATGGGCAGCAGTGGAATTCAAACTATGTGTGCTGATAATGGTACATAAATCAGGATAAAAGCATTGGCAGAGGTCATGGTATGTGAACACAGCAGCCACTTTATGGCTCTCAAACATGACTCCCTAAAGCCTTTTTAATACATCATAGTCTTTAGGTCCTATTCACTAAACAGCAAATTGTCATAAATAGAAAACAGAATTCGTAGATTGCGTCTGCAATAGCCGACTGCTGAATTCTATAGTACATAACATTTCACATTATTATTGGTATTTATATAGCGACAACCTATTCCACAGAGTTTTACAATATTATGAAAGGAGGGAAATTTAACAAAAAATGAGACATTTACAAAATGTTACAGAAACAATAGGTAAATGAGGAGCTATTTAGAGACACATTACTGTGAGAATTATCATTGTGGAAATCCAGGCCTCGAAACAGTCCTGATTTTGGTGAGACAGTCCAGATTTTAGGGGGCCTGTCTCACCATACAGATATTGTTGCCTGGTGTCATGCACAGCTTGTCCTGTGAATAGGCACCTGTATGTTAGGGACTGTCCAGACAGGCCCCTTTTCTGGGCAGGCTTGCCCATTATGGACGTCGTGTATGATGTAACTCGCATAACTAACGAGGCCCTCTCTGAACCAGCCCATGTGTCCCGATCTCATACCTCCCACTGTCGTGAAGTATGAAGATCTGTTATAAATTCAGGCACACCAAGAATACGGAGTCCAGCAAAAAAAAAAAAGGACATTAAGATAGAAAAGAGGGGGTCGAGGGATTTGGTTTCAAAATGGGGACTCTTGGGAAGTTTTTTTTTAAGAAAGAAATTTCAATTATTATTTCACCATATGCATTACAATCAGTCAATTGTTCGAACAAAATAGATGCAGTGAAAAAAAAAAATATATAATTATCACAGATTCCTCCTTCACCAAGAAAAGGCTCCACCAATCAGGACGAAGTACAAATTCCAACAATAAGTAGCAGGGAACAAGTTTATAGTACGTCCCTCTAACAGGAAGACTGGGTGGAGGGAGGTTCCTCTCTGCATCGAAACGTTTGTAATTAAAATACATCCTATTATTCCACTTTACAGTTAGCAAATGAAGCAAATAAGTGATTATATCAGAGCAAGATGTGATCGCTGTGATCTAACTGCATACTTACAGCCCACCCAAAAATCTCTGCAGGGTTAATTTTGTAATTACCAACATGACCTATTTATCAAACCGAGAACAAGGTGATTGCGCACACAATAGTTAAACTACCTCACAGTTTGGAATGATAAATAAACCTGTATGGTATAAAAAATAGAAAACATCACAGTGCAGTATTGACCCTGTTTATGCCGATTTGTAATGAAGTCCGTTTGCCTATAAATACGAGTAATTTGTATTTGTTCGTAACGTGATAACTGTAGCAAAAAGCACCTCGGGAGAACTAAGGATATAACACTCACAATAACTGTAATATTATTAAATGGCACCAAACTGGATCATTAAAGCTGGATTTCACAAGAAACTAGCAGGAAAATTAATACAGGAGTGTGATATGGTAATTTATATCAAACAGAGCGCCTTTTCCCCCTGGGATCGCACCTTACTGCATGTAAATCATAAAGCTTCAAGCGAGAAATAGCCCACAACATCTGGAGGGCTGAAGGTTCCCCATGGCTGGCATCATAAAGCGCTACGGAATCTGTTGGCGCTATATCAATGGCAATAATAATAATAACCACCATGCCTGCAGAGAAAAAGTTAGCCAAGTGCACAGGTCAGAAAACCAGCAAAAGGAATGAATGTGTCCAAATGGGTTTAATTCACTAAATATTCAAATTGTAGAGAAATTAAAACAGAATTACAAAACTTGGAATGAAATAGTCAAACTCAGATTGAATTTATACCACAAGCGCAGAATTCTCCCCCCCCCCCAACTAAAAAAACAAACAAAAACTCTTAGTTAAAATATGTAGTTAGTGTGTGAAGTGTGCGCATGTGTAGAAGTGTATGTCAATGTCTGTGTATGCGTGTGTCAGTGTGTGTTACAGTGAGGGTAATATCAGTGTGTTTGTAGTGGTGTGCGTGTATGGAACATGTGGGTAAAAGTGTGTGTATCAGTGTGGGCAGCAATATGTGTGTGTGTGTGTGTCATTTCAGAGTTGTCCATTCTGGCCTTGGTTCACTCACCTCTGGAGATCACTGTGTTCAGTCTGAGGAGGCGGGGCCAGGCACAGATCACTGTGTTCAGTCTGAGGAGGCGGGGCCAGGCACAGATCACTGTGTTCAGGCTGAGGGGGCAGGGCCAGGCACAGATCACTGTGTTCAGTCTGAGGAGGCGGGGCCAGGCACAGATCACTGTGTTCAGTCTGAGGAGGCGGGGCCAGGCACAGATCACTGTGTTCAGTCTGAGGGTGCGAGGCCAGGCACAGATCACGGTGTTCAGTCTGAGGAGGCGGGGCCAGGCACAGATCACGGTGTTCAGGCTGAGGGGGCAGGGCCAGGCACAGATCACTGTGTTCAGGCTGAGAGGGCGGGGCCAGGCACAGATCACTGTGTTCAGGCTGAGGGAGCGGGGCCATGCACAGATCACTATGTTCAATCTAAGGGGGCGGGGCCATGCAATACTGCTGTGTTCAGTCTGATGCTGCATGCTGTTTTACTCAGAGCTGGTCTTTAGCTCTATAAAATGTGAGTGTGAGTCCACGTATTCTTGTTGTGTGACATCCATCAGTGGGGATTTTAATGCTGCATGCTGTTTTACTCAGAGCTGGTCTTTAGCTCTATAAAATGTGAGTGTGAGTCCACGTATTCTTGTTGTGTGACATACCCATCAGTGGGGATTTTAACGCTGTTTTACTCAGAGCTTGCAGCCTAATGGGTAATCCGGCCTGGCCAAGTTGCCTACACTTTGGCTATTGTTTTTATAAATTCACTACTATTCGCAGTTTAGTAAATAAAACGCACGCTCTGCATTTGCCACATTTGGACAACCTGACAGTTATTCACTAAACAATCAACCAGGAATTTCAGTTTTTTGAATGGAAACAAATAGCTAAATTGGAAACGTTTTTCAACTCACATACGTTTCAAAATGAGCTGTTTGTGACCTAAAAAATTAAGTTGAAATTCCCTGGTAAGTCCCCAACAAGTCATGTTTTAGACAGTCAGTAAATAGGAGCAGTGATCTGAAAGCCAACAGACTTGGAAAGCTGAATAATTTATAGAATAGCTGCTAAATACCACAAAATTAATCACAGAACTGAGAGAGGAGCTAAACTAAACGGCTCCACAAACCTCTCAGTACTATTTACGATACAAGGGATTTTTACGTATTAACCAACACACTATAGAGGTGCACTAAAAATAATAGTTTTGAGAATATTTATTCCAAAATGTCACAGTCTTCCAATACATACTAAATCATGTAAAAGGGAAGATATATAATATACAATATAGTGCAGATCAGATGTGATAAAAATCATTTCAAGTAGCTTAAAAACTCCAGATAACTGTATATTATATCAATAAAGATAATGGTGCCAATAACACACTATAATAAAGATGTATCTGTAAAGGATACTAAAAACAACGTTAGAATGTAATAGCATTGTAAATAAATATATCTGTAAAGGGTGCGTAAATCGTAGTGGAATATGATCGCAGATAAAGCATATAGCATAAAACAATACAGAGCATTAAAAAAAATAAACCAAATGGGCAGAGCACGGGCTAGGAGGGAATGGTGCAACTGTGCCAAATGTAAAGTTGCTGTATCCACATGGCTAATTAGCATGAACTCTGCCTCCTCTTCATCATCTTGCGTCCAATTCGACCGAGACGCGTTTCCTCACGTGGTTTATATAGCTCTGATTCTTAATTAATAATTAGTGGAGAGTAAGTATAGCAGGTGGGGATTCCTACAATACAGTGAGATGTAAAAAAAGAATCATGATATAAAAAAATTAAGGTCCAAAGCAGTGTAATGTAAGAAAATATAAAGTCTAAAACAATTATAGCAAAAAACCAAGGAGAGGTGTGATGCTGCCCTAAGAGCATAAGTGCGATCTTTATGGAGCCAATTTATATAGGCTCCACCACGTGTGAGTGATTTGAGCACTTAGGGGTTATACTCCGCAATTACAATTACCATCTGCACTATATATTGTCTCTTTTTGTTTTTTATGTATTGGATACATCCCCTAGTATATTTTTTTTGTATACATGGGGTAAGTTACCCCTATTGTTATTACACTATAGGGCTCCACTATAGGTGTAATTTTTTTTTCTTATACCACCAAAAGGTGTATACCACCTCTCCACTGACTGGTAATTCTTTCTATAACCATACATTTTGGGCAAATACGGTAACTATTGTGGTGTTGCTGGAAAACTACTTATCAATGTTTCTAACATGTTCCTCTATTCAGACATGCAATGGCCTGGAAGACGGGTCCACATATATTATAGGACATGAACAGGATAGGACATTTACTACATTAGTAGATTGGCAAGTGATGTTGTTTCATCATGACTTTCCGTTGACTATAAACTCTGTATTTTGTATGAATCTCAACGATTGTTCTTCAGGTTTATATAAACTTCAAAGGACACAGGCCATTATAAAGTACCAGGTTAATCTTGCCGTATAACCCCTATTCCTAAATCATACTTTTATATTAGGATGCAGTTAGACTCCTGCCATGTCTTCTATCATAACATCTAAACGTAGCTGAATCTTCATCAGGAAGATCTAGATGCAGGGATCCCAAATTCTGGCTCGTACAACTCCCAGAATTCTTTGAATGTAATAGATGGCCAGAGAATCATGGGAGTTGTAGTTCAGGCATGTCAAATGCTGGCTGTCCAGATGATGTTGAATATAAACCACGGGGTAATTTGTCTTATGTTATTGCCAAACTTTGGCAAAAGGCAGGGTTTTCACTGATATTATCCATCTGTCACAAAGACTGAAGGGAACAAGCGTCAACTCATGGGATATGCAATAGATGCCTTTGGCACTTTAATGCACATGCACAAGCTTTTCTACAAAAATCAATAAATTGCGGGACCCTTCACAGTTCCTATTTTGTACTCACACCTGCAGGAATACAATATTGACGATGAGTACTGAAAAATGAAGTTGACAAGAGTCAAAAAAATATGGCGGCAAGAAGGTGGTAGTGCGAAGATGGTCAAATTAAAGGACCACTATAGGCACCCAGACCACCTCAGCTCAATGAAGAGGTCTGGGTCCAGGTCCATCTAGGGTTAACCCTGAAGCTGTAAACATAGCAGTTTCACAGTGAGAAGATGCTTGCGTCCATAGGAAAAAGCGCATTTGTCAGAAGAGGGAGAAAGGTAAGTGTTTAACCCCTTCCTTCCCCTAGAGCCCGGCGGGAGGGGAGCCCTGAAGTTTGTTTTCCTGGCACTATAGTGGTCCTTTAAGGTAAGCATATCAACCTAAGGTGGTATGTCTCTTTCTCGACCACCTCCATGCCAGTGGACTTTTCTTCTTGAAGGGCCTTTGTGGATTACGTGAAAGCATATATAACATTCTTAATTTCTTTAAAAAAAAAAAAAAACTTGTATCAGAATATGTAAAGGGATATATACCCTTAGCTACATTAAATTCATATGCCCAACTTCGGTTGTAATTATTTCCCATTTAATACCAAATGGTTAACAATAATAATACGTTATAAAAGAAACTAAATTAAAATGAAAAATGTAAAACAAACTTTTTTTTTTTATTTTACATATGAATGTATTTAATCACAAATGCAGAGATATTTCTAAATTGTATATTATATCACCTTGACAACAGAATTCAAACCTTGATTAATACTCTATACTTTCTAGGTGAAAATAGGGCCAAAAAGATTAATAAAAATATAAAATGTGAAGTGACAGTGCCATTCTAATACATTGTTAGGGGTTTCTATTAATTTGTCCATCCCATGTCCTCTACTGAACTCAGTTACAGTATTTTGCTGGCAGACAGGTCACTATTCAGGGTAATACTGTGTACACATAGCTGTTCTAAATTAGACCCGACTGTCACATTTACAGACTGAGATGGAAATAAAATGTTTTTCTATTTATTCTACTGGGGTAGACAGACAGCCTAAAATAAAGAGAATTGTATTAGATTTACCGCAATAGAAACCGTATTAAATGTTTGGTGCTAAAACTACAAATAGCGCCAGAGCAGACGGAGCCGACGTGTCAGATGTATAAAATGGAACAGTGAGTCCAAGTTCTAAAAGTGAAGTAGTTACCATAGAAACCACTTGATATTTCATACTAATGGCACCAATTATCTATCAGGACAGGTTAATGTGACTCTTCATTCTAGGATTTGGTCATCATGCAGCTGCCTCCTGTGTGTGATTAACTCCTCAAGGACCACGGACGTTCTAGGTACGTCCGACAAAAACGGTCCGTAAGGTCCACGGATGTACCTAGTACGTCCGCGGCAAATATATTACTTACCCGATCGCTACCGTTCCCCCACTGGCGATCGGTGTTGCTCCCGGTCTGAGGGGACTGCCTGACAACCCACCTCGGCAAATTAGGCCCCCATGGGCCATGTGATCGCTCTAAAAGAGCGATCACGTGGCGGCAATAGGCGTCCATAGTGCTGCCTGCAGGGGGACTGCCTAAACTGACAGGCAGTCTTCCTGCATCTGTAAAATAAAATAAAAAATTGTTAATAAATCAAAATCTAATTATATATATATACATATATATATATATATAATATATATATATATATATATATTATATATATCTATGTAAAATATATATCTATATATCATGTCATACTAAGTGTATTTTTATATTAATATATACTTATATATAAAAATACACTTAGAATTAAACTATACACGTATATATATATATATATAATATATATAATAACTATATGTATTGTTTATATATTATAAAATATAAATAAGTAAATAAAAATAAAAAAATGTAAAAATAATTCAAAAAATATAAAAAAATTATATACATGCAATTTTATTCTCACTGTATTTTGATATATATATATATATAAATATATATATATATAAATAAAAATAATATGATATTTATATCCATATACATAATTACATAAATAATTTCATAAATATACACATAGACTTCAAATATATAAAAATGTATATATATTTAAATTCTACATGCATATTTATGTAATATTTTTACATAATTAGGTAATTTTATTGCAATTTGAGGGACCTGCCTGCCAACCCAGGCCGAATGTCCAGATAATTTAATTTGCTAGCACTGTGTTTAACCCTGTAACTTTCCATGACACTCTAAAACCTGTACATGGGGGGTACTGTTTTACTAGGGAGACTTCGCTGAACACAAATATTAGTGTTTCAAAACAGTGAAATGTATTAAAAGATGATAGTCAGTGAAAGTGAAGTTTTTTGCATTTTTCACACACAAACGGCACTTTCACTGATGATATCATTGTTGTGATACGTTTTACTGTGTTCAGCAAAGTCTGCAGCCTTTACAAGCTCTCCCCTTCTAACCCTGCTCATACTTTCTGTGGCTGTCCAATCACTTCCTAATGCAACTTAATGAAAAGTCTTTGCAAGGCAGGTGCTCTGGGCAATTGCTGCCTCTTGAGTTCTTCTCCACTGAACTAACCAAACCAGGAAGTAGCAGAATGGTGATCTGATTGACAGTCAGGGAGGGGGTGTGTTACATGTTTAATTTATAAAAGTGCCAATTTCTATTAAATCTGTACATTTTGTAAAAGGATAAAAAAGCATACATATACTTCATACAGAAAGCACCTCAGCACACTTAAGTGCTTTAGGGGTCTGTAGTGTCACTTAAAAAATTTGTGTTCAACATTAAACTATGGTTACAAGTGAATGCAGCATGTTACCTTCCCACCAACCGTAAGAGGTAGCCCAAAAAGTCACTACTGACCATCATCAGATGAAAACTACTCACAATTTTATTCTTATCACACTACTGGGGCCAAAGCAAGGGAAGTTAGAAAGTCCTTGTATTGGACATTTAAAAGGCTTAAGTCATGATCAAACTTTGCACCTCGCTAGATTGTAAGCACATTTGGGCAGGGCCTTATCACCTAGATGAACTAATATCATATGATGATGACTGCCAAGCACAGTATACTTTCCACGTTTAACCCCTTAAGGACACATGATATGTGTGACATGTCATGACTCCCTTTTATTCCAGACGTTTGGTCCTTAAGGGGTTAAAGCCACAGCAGCTGAACTTTCTAACCGCATAGTGTTAGCTATCTCAGCTTATGGTGTCAGTTTTTACCAGTTCCGCTTTTCAGAATAATATGAATAAAACAATAACACAAAGCATAATGAAGTATAAGGAATAATAATTTACTTATTCACTCAAAAAGCCACCCTGGGGGATGTCTCACGTGAGATATTGTATCAGGGTTATTTACTAACGTGAGATTTGGGAGGAAGTGAATTTCATATATTTTGACCAAAATAGCTGAACTGAAAGCATAATCAGCACTGCGGAATTAGTTGGCACTTTTACAGAATATTAATAGTAATAAAAAAATTAATAATAATAATAATAGCTGGCTTTGCAATTTTTTCCAGTTTAGCTATTTTCGGACATGTATTTGAAATCTGTGTAATATTTTGGGGAGTAAATAAAACATCTTTGCACATATCTATAAAGTTACATGGTAAAATTAAAGAGCTGTGGAATCGGGGACATATCTCCTAGCAGGCTGTCTAGGTCTGGCCCTAAGCCGGTAGTGGAGGAGGAGCAGGAGGATTCCAGAAGGATTTTTATCTTTTACAGCCTGCTAGGAGATATGTCCCTGATTCCACAGCTCTTTAATTTTACCATGTAACTTTATAGATATGTGCAAAGATGTTTTATTTATTATTTTTTATTTATAAAAAATGGTGCCACTAGTGAGATTTTGTCAATAGCGTCAGCGGATACTGAGATGTGGTGTGACTGTCATCTAAGTGGGAGCAGGAAGGTGTCTGTGAGTGGACCATAACTATGGACCACAATAGTTCAAACCTCCATTCGTCACCCCAGGAAGATGAATTAATAATCCCAATCTATTCATTCAACTTTAACAAAAACGATTTTCTGAAAACACTACAACAGACTAAATAACATCAACATACGCACATATTATTCCATACACACTGCACGACGCAGTAACAGGTGGTTAATTCGAAGCACCCTTGGATATTTTCCCTCTGTAATGGCACAAGTGATGGAGACAAACGTAAGAGATACTCGAGTGCATCCAGCATCCCTTAGTGGAAACTATTAAACTCAGTCTGTTTTCGGTTAGTCTTGTCTCACGTGGGGCGAGTACTTTGGGGGATTGTTGTCACTAAGGGCTGGTTTCTATTTTAAGAAATAAACCAACAGTATTTTGTCAATGAGAGGCTGGCTATTCAAACCCCAGGATCTTTTATTAACTTGTAGCCTGCTATACGAGTGACGTGTATACCTTGACGTGGATCCCTTGTTCAGTGGATCACGAGGGATATCACCGGCTAAAACGTCTTTCTTCATGACATCAATGGTTTGGTGAAAAGATACAACACGTTGGGGAGCAATCCATTGGTGAATTATATAGAATTTATTAATAACGATAAAATATCAATAAAAAAAGCAATAATAACAACCATATATATGTTATTCTACATTTTAAATATAGAGAAAAATAACTGTGCTCCATGTGTATTTCAACATATCTACAATCACTTAATAAGAGAAAATCTATATATGTAAAAATAAACAAAAGATTGTCCTTTTTAAACAATATGTTTTAAAAAAAATTAGAATTTAAATGTCCACTTTTAAGCAGAGTCCTCAGAGTTGCTTCCTAACAGCAGTTTCTTCTCGTTGCTCCGGCTTGTTACAAAAAGCAGTGTACGTCTACAAGGTAAGCGCAAAGAGACATTTCGTTATAAAGGAAGGTACGTGCTACAATGTATGTCCATAAGGCATTGCAGACAGAGACTTATAAGGGTATCTACTAAGTTGAGAATTCAAAACAAAAAAAAAGTAAAAAAATATATATACTATATTTGTTAAACTTAAGGCCAGAGTAGCCAAACTGAAAGCAGATTTAGACTTGGCCAATCTGGAAACATTCTCTAAGTCAGCTATTTTGACTTTCAATTCACGTTGAATTCTCATTTATGTGAATTAACGTGTCAGTTAGAAAATGCAGTATATGTCTACAAGGTAAGTGAAAGAAATGCACATGTGGAACTGGTAAAATGGGTTATCAGGGTATCTGGGCCCATCTCTGCTGGGCTTCCAGGGAGCAGCATGAAGTCGGCCGTAGGGTTTACCATTTAAAGCAGAGGTCTCTAAGTACTGTTCTGCAGCCGGCAGCCTCCCGTTCTGGTTTGGAATAGACAGATATTTTACATTCCCCGCACACATCTCAATGTCTCGAATTGCAGGTGGCTTGAACCCCACCATATGTTTGAGACTGGCAGGCCGGGAGCATATAATATTATGGTGATCTGCAAATTCAGTGACGAGGATGGTCAGTGCACATGGTGCAGAGAAGCAGCCTTCACCGAAAGCTCAATCGTGTAACAGGTGCTGGGAGTCGGTGGTGGGCGGTGTACATCCTACGTGATTATGTAATTCTGTGTGTGTGCTGGAAGCATGCATCTGTGTGCAGGTCTAGAGGTATGGATCAGTGTGCAGGCACACAACCACAAATATACATCTACGTGCAGGCGTGTGCCTGGGAGTATAGACTTGTGTGCAGGCATGTATCTGGGAGGATGTATTTGTGTCCAGACATGCATCTTGGTTTCTGATCTATGTATGCGTGTACATCTTTGCAGCCCCCGTGTGGAATAGGGTTTGGCCAGTGGCCCCTAGGTAAGATAAATTGGAAACTCTAATGCTTTGGAGTTAGTAGAAACCAAAGGAGGGGTTCACAGGGCTAGGTTATGTCCTGATAATTGGCATTTTAGTTTGTGATCAGTACAGATTGCAAAACGACAGGTCAGTTACAATTAGAAATCCCTCCCGGCACAGGTCTACCAAAAGGCAGATCTGAAGCCCAGTGCACACACACAACACTTAGCTATGAATCAGACCTGTGCAGACAGACTTTGCAGTAATAGGTATAATAGGTGCAGGACAGACAGAGAGGTCTTTCTTTAAACCTGACGTGTTAATTTCATGCATGAGATTCTCTAAAAGGACATTGTGAAGGTACACGAATAGAGTCACTCACAGTCACAGGTTGCTCCCTCGGGTGTAGATCTCTATCCTCACTTGGAATAGGGTTCTAGGTAACGATGGTGTTCTCTCACTAGCGTTCCTTTCCGTCGGTGACATTGATGGGCTGGCAAGTCACTGACTTTCTTCAGGGCATGAAATTTCCAGGCCTGGGCAATCTGACTCTCCTGCACAAAAGAATGAATAATTACATGGGGAATCGTTTAATGCTAAACAGAAACAGTATGTAAGAGGTTACATGTATCGGACCGGTATAAGCTCATCCTGGAGGTTCTCGTTTTCCAGCGTTGTCAGCTCTTCAAGGGAGAGAAGGAAGAGGCGGAGCTCCTTCACCACATCCACAGCAATTCGAGGGACGGGCAAGTCGAGAACAACCTGAGAAAGCAGTAAAGCTGCTGTTACGAGGATATCTAGGTTGGGGGTCTCTGTATCAGGGGGTCTCACGGATAACCTTGGCACCCCAGAAACTTGTAAACTACATTTTATCATGATGCACAATGACTATGTGAGGAGTTAAAACTGACAAACATCTGCGGAGCTCATATTATTCAATACGATCCAAACCCTATCTTGATCTGACTAGTGTTATATAGGTCAAAGAGTGGCCCAGTTTTCCAAATACCCAAGGAGGCAAATAGTCTGAATATCACTGCTCAGATTTCCATGTTCTGTTTAAATTTTCCCCTGGCCAGGCAGAGGTTGGATGCAGCAAGTTAGGCCAATGTACTTTTAAGAAGTATACATAAATACCTGGGAGCGATCTTTCTTGGCTTCTGTATAATTGTGTGCGAACCCATCAGACACTGAATTCACCAAGCCGGCATGGTGAAGACTCCTTGCACACTTAAATCACTATACACAACACACTCTAGTGATGTGCATTAGTTTAGAACTCAAGGTGTCAGAGAAAACCTCAGTATTGGTTTAGTGGCAGAGAATGGGATTTAACAGGAAATGCTGATATTCATTGTACTCTGTGAATAAAAGGTTACTATAAGGAGAGCTTGTCGTCTTACTAGTGATAACCCAGTTAGAGTAAACCATTACCAGGAAATATTCACTGAGACTTGCTTCATTTTCAGGAATGATTTATAAAACAAACAGTTCTACTAGCAGAATTGCCCTTGATACAGAACCCCTCAGTGCCACGTGTGGGTCTTGCACACTCACTGAGCTCACGTGGGCCCACTCCCGCACAGCATGGATCAGTGGCACCTCATCAATAGTCAGACGGTTACTCTGCAATATGCTGAGAAGTCCCAGGTCTGAGAGCTCCCGGAAACTCTGTGTCTTAATGATTTCCTGCAAGAAAAAGACAGGATTAGCTTTTAAAGGAAGTGATCCCATATGGAAACACTCAACCCATGTGAAGCACATGTTGCCTACCGGCTTCCCCAGCATTCTACATGAACTCTCTGTATTCTACAAAACTATCCCATGGGAAATTCTGGGAACAGTAAACCAATGTCATACAGCGGGGTGAGGCTCAAACAAATGACGCTTTATATTACAGGAATTTATAAGTCTTCGTCTAGGTGTGGATTCATTTAGCTCTGCTCCTTGAAAATGAGAACTTTATAAGCGGTGATTATAGTGTCTGCATTCACATGCTCTCACTTTGACAATAAAGGAATAACACGTATGGTTATGTTTCCCAGCTCATAAAGGTATTTACAGCAATATAACCTCTCGACAGATACATTCCATTGTGCTTTCATAATGATGCATTGTGTAAAGTATAAAAATAATTACACTGATTAGCCACAACATTCAAACCACCAGCTTAGTATTGTGTAGGTCCCAAGGGTGGTCCAGGGGGCCCAAGCAAATGCTTGCCAGGGTCCAATCAATAATAAAGACGGTTCTGCTGTCGTGGCATTGTCAGCATGTATGTATCCTGTATGCACAACAAAAATAAAGATTATAAAAAACATATTGTGTATGTCCCTCTTGTGCTGCCAAAACCGCTCTGATGCATTGAGGCATGGACTCCATAAGACCTCTGAATGTATCCTTTGATATCTGTCACCAAGACATTAGTAGCAAATCCTTTAAAGCGACACTGTCATGGCGAACTTACCTTTCCTCAATCTCTTCCTCTTCTCCCCCTCTCTCAGGATCTGTTATTCTTTTCTTCCTGTCTTCTTTAGTTTTCTTTAAAATCATAAGACAAAGTAGGGACTCTTTGCCTTATGGAGGATTCCTCCGCTTGACCAGCTCTGACCAGCGGAGGAGCAAAGTGTGCTTCATTTCCGTTGGTCAGAGCAATTTTCCCATGATCCTTACCTTTCCTCTGTGTTCCCACAATGCTTCCTGTCACTTTACACAAAACTGCCGAATTGCGTTCTAACTGAATGAGAACAGTATGTTCGTTTCTTTTAGAACGCAATTCGGCACTTTATTCGGATCGGAATTTCATTCTAATGAATGAAACTCTGATCCTATTCATTGCTGTGGCTGCATTTTTCAGCCGCTTAGTAGATAACTCCTTAATTCCCACGGTATCAGGGAGCTATCTACTAAAAGGCTGAAAGAACTAAATTGGTCTAACAGCCAACTTTACTAATACTAAGTAAAAATTACTTAGTATTAGTAAATAATATGCCCCTACTCGCTATATCGCGAGTAGGGGCATGTGTAGTAAGCAGTGAGCAGCTTATAGCTGCTCACTGTAAAAAAAAACAAAAAAAACTAATAACCCCCCTGCCCGTGGGGGCCCTAAATAAAGATGGGGGGGACCTACTGTCCTCCCCCCTGGCCCCCACCCCTGAGTGGTGGGTGGGGGCCCTAATAAAACAATAAGGGGGGGGGGACCTACTTTCCTCCCCCCCTGGCCCCCACCCCTGAGCCACCCAATCAGCAGAGTGCTCTGTGTCATTTTACACAGCGTGGGAAAGTTCTTTTGAATTTTCCCACGCTGTGTAAAATGACACAGAGCACTCTGATTGGCTTTAACCCACCAATCAGAGTGTTTTAAGCCTAATTGCAGGGCGGGGAAAGGCTTTATAAGCCTTGACCCGCCCTGCGGAGCTCAGTTCGCGGCGTGCCCTGGAAGGGCGAACATGGATACATTTTTTTTTTTTTTTAAAGTGCGACGGGTATGATGGATTTTTATTTGGCGTTTTTGGGGGCTGAAGAAAGAAGATTTTAGAAAAAAGAAGACGTCAAATGGTAAGTTTAATTTTTTTTTTTTTACAGGTTAGTTATTTTATTCCCCCCCTCACTATTTGTAGGGTGAGGGGGGTAGGTAGGGGATAGGTTTTTTTGGGTGGGGGGGGTCGTGACTAGGGGCTTGGGACCCCTAGTCACCTTGATTGGAGGGGGGGGGGGTTTCATTTAGGGCCCCCACCCACCGCTCAGGGGTGGGGGCCGGGGGGGAGGACAGTAGGTCCCCCCCTTATTTTTTTATAAGGGCCCCCACCCACCGCGCAGGGGTGGGGGCAGGACAGTAGGTCCCCCCCCTTATTGTTTTATTAGGGCCCCCACCCACCGTGCAGAGGTGGGGGCCGGGGGGGAGGACAGTAGGTCCCCCCCCTTATTGTTTTATAAGGGCCCCCACCCACCGCTCAGGGGTGGGGTCCCGGGGGGGAGGACAGTAGGTTCCCCCCCCCTTATTGTTTTATTAGGGCCCCCACCCACCGCTCAGGGGTAGGGGCTGGGGGGGAGGACAGTAGGTCCCCCCCCTCATTATCTTCATGGCCCCCACCCGCCGCTCAGGGTGGGGGAAGGACAATAGGTCCGCCCCCCCTTATTGTAATTTATGTAATTTTTTTTCAACAGTGAGCAGCCACAGGCTGCTCACTGTTTAGTAGACATGCCCCTACTCGCGGTATAGCAAGTAGGGGCATTTGGGAGATTTTAATCTCCCTTGTGCTATTATGGGGGTCATATTGACCCCCATAGAGTGAGAGGGGGACCTGGGGGGGCTTATGAAGTGGAGGGGAGCACTACTCCCTGCCGCTTCTATACTTACATATTATAAGGAGGGAGCTGCGTGCCGGTAGCTCCCTCCTTGTAATAACCTGCACGAACAAACATACACTGATACATAGTGTTTGTTTGTTCGGCTGATATTTCTATTCACTCATTCGTCTGTCTGATGAATGAATAAATAGATGAAATTCCCGTT
This sequence comes from Pelobates cultripes, assembly GCA_933207985.1. Lineage (NCBI taxonomy): Eukaryota > Metazoa > Chordata > Amphibia > Anura > Pelobatidae > Pelobates > Pelobates cultripes. The sequence goes on from OW240919.1 coordinate 9,838,655, forward strand.
CGCATGTCCAGGTGTTTCACTGGGCATGTGCGGGAATCTCACAGTCTGTCTAGTGTGGGCTGATGACGTGTCCCACAGGGACTTCACCTACCCACACAAAGATGGCGGTGCCCTGAATATAGATCGGGGCAGAAAATAAAGATTTAAAAAGAGGTAACCTGGGGGTGACTAGTGGGTCAATTGGATGTAGTGGAGGCGGGTTAAAAAAAAAAAACGGGATTCGGCATGACAGTGCCGCTTTAAGTCCTGCACGTTGCAAGGTGTAATACTTATTTTGTAATATTTCTTTAATTGGAACTCAACTGCAGCATTTCTTGGTTGCAACAACAATAAGGTTCACCTCCTTTTATATTGGTATGAAACTATGGTCACTGTACCTTTAAATATCCATGTAGGTAAAATTAGGCTTTGTAGCAATCCCTTATGAGTAAGAGGAATAATTAGACAAAGTGACACTTTAGTGAGTTTTAGATACTGTGTAATATAAATAATAGTAATTGACTTGTTTGGTAAAAGTATTACTTAACTTAAAGGCAGTTCTGGCACTGGAAGGGTTAATTCACCCAATGAAGGAGAAATTAGAAGTCCGTTTCAACAAGCTGAGAACTAGGAGTGGAGAGTGGGGAAGTCCGTTTTAACAAGCCGAGGTCTGGGAGTGGAGAAGGTAGAATTCAGAGTTACAAGCCGAGGTCTAGGAGTGGAGAAGGTAGAAATCCGTTTACAAGCCGAGGTCGAGAAGTGGAGAAGGTAGAAATCCGTTTACTAGCCGAGGTATAGAAGTGGAGCAGGTAGGATCAGAAGTAGAGCAGCTGATCTTCATGCAGCACCTGTGCGAATAATCCAGCCCTTTGAATCTGGCGCGGTCCTCCTAAGTATCGTGGAGGGACTGCGTCAGAGAAAGGGGCGGGGCTGAGCGCCGTGAACCCGGAAGTGGGTTCCGGCGATAAATTACATGCCATGCTATACCTGACAGTACCCCCTTCCCATGGGGCATCCTCTGGGTGCACTATTTCGGTTTGGAGGGATAGCGTTTGTGAAAGGCAGTAACTAACCTTCTAGCATGTACATTAGATGAATCTTCCCAAGTGTCTTCATCAACTCCATAACCTTTCCATCTGATAAGGTATTGTAAGGAGCCACGGTGGACACGAGAATCCAAAATTTTGTGAATTTCATATTCTTCTTCACCTTGGACAATGATAGGTTCAGGAGTTGTTACTATTTCCCTATAAAAAGGATCAGGGATGTGTGGTTTAAGTAGGAGACATGGAATACTGGATGAAGTTTAAAACTTGGAGGAAGTTTTAGTTTAACAACGTTATCATTAATGATAGTAATTACTTGAAAGGGACCAAGAAAAAGAGAGCTCAATTTCTTTGAAGGACGGCTTGTGGTAATATTCCTTGAAGAGAGCCAGACAAGATCCCCTACCTTATAAGGAGGGGGAATTCTTCTATTATTGTCAAAAAACTTTTTCTGGTTATTTTGGGCGAGTTGAAGATTCTCCCGTAATTTGAAAAATAGAGAAGACATAAATTCATTTTTTGATGTAACAGTAGGATTGGATGAAGTAATGGTTTGGATGGGGAATGAAGACGGATGAAAACCATAGTTGGAGAAGAAAGGAGTCATTTTCGTACTAGAATGAATGGTATTATTGTAAGAAAATTCGGCCATAGGTAACCATGTGGTCCAGTCATCTTGGAGGTATGAACAATAACATCGAAGATATTGTTCCAAACATTGATTAACCCTTTCTGTTTGCCCATTAGTTTGGGGATGATAAGCGGAAGAGAGTTTGCGTTGAATTTGAAGGGAGAGACACATCTCTTTCCAGAATTTGGAGGTAAATTGTGTCCCCCTATCAGAAATAATTTCTTCAGGAAGACCATGAAGTTTCACAATATTGTCAATAAAGACCTTAGACAATTCTACAGAGGAGGGTAATTTTTTTAAAGAAATGAAATGGGACATTTTTGTGAAGCGATCCACAACGACAAGAATAGTGGTGAAATGTTGAGAAGGTGGAAGATCAACGATAAAATCCATAGAAATGGATTGCCAAGGTTTTTCTGGAATAGGTAAGTTAAGTAGTAATCCAAAAGGTTGATTATGTTCTGGTTTAGACCTTTGACAGATAGGACATGTTTTGACATATAATTCAATGGTTCTATCCTGGCGAGGCCACCAATAATATCGTGAAGTTAGTTCAAGTGTTTTCTTTATTCCAGGATGTCCAGCTAGGGGGGAATCATGAACCATCTTAAGTAATTTATTCCTAAGAATGGGAGGAATATAAATTCTATTTTTAAAATAAAATAGACCATCCTTTTTGTTAGTATAGGTGTTTTGGGAAGTTCAAGATCCTTCTGATTCAAATTCTTTATGTCATCATGAAGAGAAGAGAGGATTCCTATTATTTTGGTAGAAGGATAATCATCAGTAGTAGTTTTAGAAGGAATTCGAGAAAGAGCGTCAGCCTTTTTATTTCTATTTCCAGGTCTGTATATTAATTGGAAGTTGAATCGGTTAAAGAATAGGTTCCATCTAACTTGTCTAGCTGTAAGGGTTTTGTTAGTATAGAGATATTCAAGATTTTTATGGTCAGTATAAACTATTATAGGTTGTTTTGTATCTTCCAGAAGATGACGCCAATTTTCGAAGGCAGCTTTAACACTTAATAATTCTTTTTCACCAATAGGATAATTTTTTTCAGCAGAGCTCAAGGATCTTGAAAAAAAGGCAACTGGATGAAGTGGATCTTGTGGAGTCTTTTGTTGAGAAAGAACTGCTCCGATGGCTGCATCTGATGCATCAACTTCAAGAACATATAGGAATGTTGGATTAGGTAGTTGTAGAATAGGTGCAGTTGTAAATCTTTTTTTTAATTCGTCGAAGGCTGTTTGAGCATCTTTATTCCAATTAAAAGGACGTTTACTACTGTTGAGGAGGTTAAGAGGATGTGATACATCCGAATAGTTTCTAATAAATTTTCTATAGAAGTTTGCAAATCCAAGAAAACGTTGTAATTCTTTTGTAGTAGTAGGAGCAGGCCAATCAATAATACATTTGATTTTGGAATTATCCATCTTCAAAGAATGAGGTGAAATAATGTATCCTAGAAAAGAGAATTCAGTAACCTCAAAAAGGCATTTTTCTGGTTTAGCGTATAATTTATGAGTTCTCAGTCTAGATAGAACCCATCTAACATGTTTCCTATGTTCATCCAAATTGTTAGAATATATTAAGATATCATCTAAGTAGATAATAACACATACATCCAGAAGATCTCTAAAGATATCATTGATAAAATGTTGAAACGTTGCAGGGGCATTACAGAGCCCGAAAGGCATCACTAGATATTCGTAGAGACCATATCTTGTCCGGAAGGCGGTTTTCCATTCATCATCCTGTTTTATTCTAATGAGGTTATATGCGCCTCGAAGGTCGAGTTTAGTGAATATAGTTGCAGTTCTTAACCTTTCAATTAATTCATTTATTAGTGGAAGAGGATAACGATTTTTAATAGTTATTTTATTTAAGGCTCTGTAATCTATAATAGGACGGATGGTTTGGTCTTTATTCTTCACAAAGAAAATACTAGAAGCAGCAGGAGAGGTCGAGGGTCTGATGAACCCTTTGCGTAAATTTTCATTAAGATATTCTTTTAAAATTTCTAACTCCTTTTCAGAGAGTGGATAAATATGACCATAAGGAATAGGAGCTCCGGGTATGAGATCTATTGGGCAATCATATAGCCGATGAGGAGGAAGTGTTTCCGCTTCTTTTTTACAAAAGACATCTGCAAAATCGGAGTAGAATGGAGGTATAACTGGTTCTACAGTAGTTTGGAGAATAGGAATGTGTTGTAAGCATGTTTTTTTTTTACAGAAATCAGAAGCAAAGGAGATGGAGAAGGGAGACCACTTAATTAAAGGATCATGGTTTTTTAACCAATTAATTCCTAGAATGACGGGATAAAGTGGAGATTTAATAATATCAAATGTAATGAATTCGAAATGTACGTTGTTGGTAATCATTCTTAGAGGGATTGTTTCATCTTTGATGGGTCCTGAGGATATAAATGAACCGTCAATAACTCTGATTGGAATAAAATTGGTTTTTTGAACACAAGGAATTTTATTTTTTGAAACAAAAGAAAAATCAAGAAAAGTTCCATTAGCACCAGAATCAATGATGGCCTCAGTCACGATTCTTTTTGTATCCCACTGTAATATGAGAGATATAGAAAAATAAGTAGATGCTTTTCTTTTTTGAAAAACGTTCAATATAGAGGTAGATGAATGAAGCTTACCACCTTTTGAATGTTTCAGTAGAGGACATTCGGAAATTAGATGTTCATTCGAAGCACAATACATACATAAGTTTAGTTGTCTCCTTCTTATTCTTTCTTCAGAAGTAAGAGGACTTTTTATTATACCTACTTCCATAGGTTCAGTTTGTGGAGGAATTTTTTCAGGTAGTTTTAGAGTAGTGAAAGGTTTTCTCCAGGTAGAATTAGTAAGAACCCTTTCAGCTTTTCTTTCTCTTAGACGTCTATCAATACTGATAGACAGTTGAATCAATGCATTTAAGGTAGGAGGAAGTTCTGTACGAGAGAGTTCATCTTTCACAGCTTCAGATAATCCGAGACGGAATTGATTGCGTAAAGTAATGTCATTCCATTGGGTTTCTGTAGCCCATCTTTTGAATTCTGCAATATAATCTTCAACAGGTCTATTCTTTTGGTGTAATGTTCTGATGGTTAAATCAGCAGTAGTTTGTTTAAAAGGATCTTCATATAATAAAGACATAGCTTCAAAGAACTCATCCAATGAATCCAATATGGGATCATCATTTTCCAAAAAGGAATGGGCCCATGCCATAGGTTCACCTCTTAAAAAAGAGATCACTGAACAGACTTTGGATCTTTCGGTGGGATAAGATCTAGGTTTTAAAGCAATTAGTAGTTTGCAAGAATTCAAAAACTCTCTGTACTTTGTTCTATCTCCATGAAATTTTTCTGGATTACAGACAGCAGGATCACCAGCCGATTGAAGAGCGGCATGAGGAAGATGACCTTGAATGTCTCTAACATAGGTTAATATTCTCTCATTTGTAATTTGCAGTTCCTGTAACCCTTGAGCAATCGTATCCACTCTATTGGTTAGGGCAGAAACTTGAGAGTTAATATCTGCTGGTTCCATTGAAGTGGCTGAATTATTCTGTAATACTTATTTTGTAATATTTCTTTAATTGGAACTCAACTGCAGCATTTCTTGGTTGCAACAACAATAAGGTTCACCTCCTTTTATATTGGTATGAAACTATGGTCACTGTACCTTTAAATATCCATGTAGGTAAAATTAGGCTTTGTAGCAATCCCTTATGAGTAAGAGGAATAATTAGACAAAGTGACACTTTAGTGAGTTTTAGATACTGTGTAATATAAATAATAGTAATTGACTTGTTTGGTAAAAAGTATTACTTAACTTAAAGGCAGTTCTGGCACTGGAAGGGTTAATTCACCCAATGAAGGAGAAATTAGAAGTCCGTTTCAACAAGCTGAGAACTAGGAGTGGAGAGTGGGGAAGTCCGTTTTAACAAGCCGAGGTCTGGGAGTGGAGAAGGTAGAATTCAGAGTTACAAGCCGAGGTCTAGGAGTGGAGAAGGTAGAGGTACAAGCCGAGGAAGTGGAGAAGGTAGAAATCCGTTTACTAGCCGAGGTCGAGAAGTGGAGAAGGTAGAAATCCGTTTACTAGCCGAGGTATAGAAGTGGAGCAGGTAGGATCAGAAGTAGAGCAGCTGATCTTCATGCAGCACCTGTGCGAATAATCCAGCCCTTTGAATCTGGCGCGGTCCTCCTAAGTATCGTGGAGGGACCGCGTCAGAGAAAGGGGCGGGGCTGAGCGCCGTGAACCCGGAAGTGGGTTCCGGCGATAAATTACATGCCATGCTATACCTGACAGTAAGATGACAGGAAACGTTGTTTATTAATCCAAGTGGTGAGCAGGGCCGGACTGGCCCACCGGGATACCGGGAAATTTCCCGGTGGGCC